>JAAQRM010000185.1:0-341785 GCA_013396095.1 Fusarium sp. NRRL 52700 | reverse complement strand
TAGTTTTTATAACTTTAAGATTTAATTATTTTATAATTAAATACTATAGTAATAATAATATAAAGTCTTAAAGGGTACTTTATAATTAGTTATAAATTATTATAGGCTTAGTTTTAAGTTATTTTAAACTAAAGATAGTTATTAAGACCTAATCTTAGTCTAAATACCTAATCTTAGTCTAAATACCTTAGTAATTAAATTAGATATTATTATAGTAGCTTTCTAGAGTTAATATTAAAAGCCTTAAAGTTTCTTATAAAAAAAATAATAGTTATAATATATAAGAATATATTATTAAAAGCTAAGGTTTAAAATCTTTAAAATATAAATAAAATACTAAGCTAATACTAAAAGGTAAAAAGGACTAGATTATAAAAAGGAAAGGTAATAACTATATAGAATATATTATAAGTAATTAATTAGATAGATATTAATATATAAATAGTAACTAAATTATTAAGAAATAATAATTAAAGAAGATTACTTAGACTAGATATTTAATATTATAGTATATATAATAAGAATAGATATAATATAAGAACTTATTAGGTAGTTTTTAAGTTATTTAAAAAGAAGTTTAGTAAGTAAAAGCTAGTATTTTAAACCTATAGCTTAAGCTTTCAAGCTATAGGTTTAAAAGGCTACAGAAAGTGACCTATATACTTAGATAACCTGTATACTTATTAACCATATTAGCAATAAATAGGCATTTACTATTACTTCTACTCTAGATTATAAGCCTAAGTAAATATTAATCTAGCCCCAAGCCCTTTAAGAAAGTTCTTGCTATACTTTCACTACTTAACTCTCTATGCGTCCGACCATTTCCAAGGTAGGCAAAGCGGTTCTTCTGAAGATACTGAAAGTCAAAGTCTTCCCATCTCGGAGTTTCCAATGTTTCCTTGTAGTGCCATATAGACCCGCACCAAGGACCTGTCACTGAGTCGTCACCACGACCATTCTTGTACCTATGTAAACTGGAATCAGTATGAATCTCTCACGGCTCTCACAGGTCCCCCTAACTTACCAACTTGCGCAAGACCCAGTCCATACCATGCCCTGCATTATTTTGTCTCCTTGTTCAAGAAAGTCATTTGTAGCCCCCGGTTTCACCTCTTAACTGCTAATATTCTCAGTCTGCATCTTCCTTACACACGAGAAGGCATATTCAACTGCCAGCTCGGGTCCCATAATAGGGGAAAGATTGCTGATGGGTGCATTGGGACCGCACACGACCGAGTGATTTGCCTATGTTAGCTGCTTTTCCACTCTTAGTGAGGCGTTGGAACCCACTGAAATAGTTCGGAAACCCTGGAGATGCCACGGAGAGATAATGGATTGGGCCTTGATTCCAAAAGTCTCTCAAATCTTGTGATCCACGTCCTATGACGGAGAAGGCAGGTACGTGGGAAACGTCAAATTCAGTCGCACAGATAATGACATCTACATCACGTTGAACATTATTGTTATCAAGGATCCCGATCTCGTTGACGAGTTTGATCCAGTCAAAGACTGCAGTTACATTTGGCTCACCTAGAGCTTCCAGATACCCATGTTCTGGGCCTACGCTATCGCATTGAGTCAGTATTCACCCAAGGACAATCACTGAACGAGGTTTGATCGTACCGTCTGCACCTAACCTCAAAGTTGGGAATAATTTTGTTTTATATCTCCTCGTTGCCTTTGAGTCGCTTTCGCATGAGCTCTCTGTTTGCCTGGAAGGCTTGCCTCTGCATGTCGGTGTCCTTAGAGTAAAGATCGAAAGCTTTGGTTGAAGCATCGAAATGCTTTTTCCGGTACTCTAGGAAAGCTTCTTTGTCAGAATTAAAGGTGTTGACCTCAGCTTCGGTAAATGTTGTGTCTCTTCCGGCACGAGCGAAAGCCTGACCATATTCTGCTGTAACTCAGGTTGGTGAGCGGATGAAGTTGACGAGCTTAAATATGATCAGCTGAATAGTTGGAGCGATTTGAAGAGCAGATGATCCCGCTCCTATCACTGCGACTCTCTTCCCTGAGAGATCTCCAGTCGTATCCCATCTTGCTCCGTGGAGACGTAGACACTTGAAGTTGTCCAGACCAGGAATATTCGGCATTGGGTTGGGTTATTTGCGAGCTTTACCCTCTACTTACACATAATAAACAGTTACTGCTGCATGACAGACCGATTTCGAGTTCATAAGCTGATAGAATGGTCAAATGAGGAGTCAACCATCTCTACGACCGGGCTTAAGACCTCGGCTTGCCCTAGTCCTGCAATCGTCAAGCTGAGGACGAAGCTTACGCCGACACTGTCTTCAGTCGGAGGTATCAAGTCAGCTCCAATCATAGACCTCACAACAATGCCATTTGTGGCAGGCTTGTCAGTTGAGGACGATGCGGGCTGAGAGAGGCCGTGCTGAACAAGTTGCCAGAGGATCTGGCACTGTCGTATTGGCTCATGAGCACATGGGTACGCGCCCCGTAGTACCCCACCCGGAGAGCCCGACTGGTAATAGTATATTGTCCGTTTTGGCAGTTGGATGACAGAGTACCCAGCAACATTATAACAGATGGAAACTGCCAGACTTTCGATCCGGGTACATTCGACCTGTCAAGGCAAAGATGCTCTCATACCCAGAGGGACTTGGCATGAAGCATATCGCTTTCAATTTAATCTAATCGGATAATTATACATATGTTCTAGCTCTAAACTTGTGATTTGTCAAACATTATATACTCAGGCAGTTATAATAATAATATTGCTTTTCTCTCTCTTCTAATACCCAACTATTTTAGCCCACCATTCAAGCATAGTCTGATTTAGATAGAGGAAAGCACCGCTCTGACAATGGAGTTGCCCGCCAAGGTCTGGCCCGAACTTGACCAATGTGGCGTGTGATCCAATCTCACTAGCAACCTTCTGGGGCTGTCCCTCAAAAAACATATCATCAGCGGCATTACCAACCCAGGCTGGCATCTTAATACGCTGAGCAACGCCATTGGTCAGAGTCATTTTTGCGGATACTCTGAAAGCCTCGTACCCAGAGTCCGTGTCGAACGTGTATAACAAATCATCATGGATCCACCGACGGGTGGAACTCCAAGACTCCGGATTAGCCTCCCAGGCTTTATCGAAAGTAACCTTGTCACCACTCTCCCAAGGTTCTTTCAAGAAAGGGAAAAAACCAAGAAAGCAGTCCAGCATGCTATAAACCCCATCGACCAGAAAAACAGCCTGTAGGCGGGGCTCGAAGACTGCTGCTCTAGCCGCGAGATAACCTCCCATACTCATGCCAATAAGACCCAACTTGGCGGTGTTTATGAATGGCAAACCGCCGGAGCCACTCTGGTTGATAATAAAGTCAACCACAGGGCTTACAGCCTTCTCCCACTCGGCAATGAATCCTCTGCCCTGCCTAACGAGGCAACGATGACCGGGACCTTCATACAAGACAACGTTGTAACCCCGTTCCAAGGCGGCCCGTGCAAAAACATGATATGTCTCCTCCATGACACTCTCGAACCCACCCCCGACGATCAAGGTTGGTCTAGGGCTAGATGCAGAAGCACAGTCGGCTCTGTAAACTAACAGTGGAATGTCGAACCCGCCTTCCATCCTGACGGAGTGATGCTCGCCAGGTATAGGCAGCAGCGCATTGGCCTTGTTGAAGTATTTCTTGTATAACTGAAACGCTTCCTCAATACGAGGATCCTTCTTGTTACCATGTAGGAAGAATTCAGCAACAAAAATGTAGTGGCTAACTCGAAAGTAGACGTCTCTAAGGGTGACTGTCGAAAATTGATCTTCTTTGGCTTCGTCAACTGTAGCAAGAACCCGTTTCGCAAGTGCGAACCATTCATTGTACCAGCTGTCAAAGTCTCCAGCTTTAATATTTGGTAAAATATTGAGAACTTCTGTCAGGTCGGCGCCTCGGTAAGGTATTGTGCCAAGAGCCCTCATGGTCTCGTAGTGGAACTGAAGATCTTCGTGAAGTCGATGCATTTTATGGTATGGGGGTGAGTTTTTTGTTCCAAATTTTATTTATTTGATTCGATGGGTAGGGGGCTGCTGAAATCTTGGATCTGGTAGAGGGGCATGGGTATCTAATATAGGTAAACAGGGACGTACTGGTCATTTTCATGTCAACGTAAATATTTCCGGCAGATATCAGCCGTCAAAGAACGCGCTGTAGATCCTTGCGAAGTGTGGCAAGTCTGTCATCAGCAGATTCGGCTTCGGACTTCCAGCTTCGGACTTCCGGCTTCGGTCTTCCGGCTTTGGGCTTCACCCCGAAGAGGCGAAACTCGCGGGAAGCGAGGTTGCATTTCATAATATATCATTCATTTCGGATGAATGATAGGCATGATGAGAGCGAAGTCGCATTCAGTGATGTTTCAGTTATATCGGAGAAATGATAGTCGCGATGAAAGCGAGGGTGGTTGGGCAATCATGGGCCCGCTAAAGTCGCACATAACTTTACCTATGTCACTATCTCGAGGTATAGCCGGAAGTCAGCTGACCGGGAGACGGTGTCCGCCGGAGACGTTGGACAGTGATCACAACACCGGCTCCCATACTGACGGCCATTCACGGGAATATGGATTACAGTGGAGGAGGGGAGTCTGGGGTTTGGCTATAACCTCCCAAACCGGGGCTCTAACTAGAACGTGTGGAGAAGTGACCGCTCCTACTATGGAGGTAAGAATCGATGTATTAGCTAGGAGCCGGACTAGACTATCTATCACCTGCCTGGAACGATCTATTTTCGTTTTCCTGTTGTTAAACGTCTATATACTTGCTATCGGCAGACACGGCCTGCAGTGGTCGGCATCCGGCGATAGCTTCGTGTCATCAAGGGGCAGGAAATCGACTCCAGCACAATAAATGAGCACGAGTCGATAAATAGCTCTAGATTCTGGCACACGTCAATTCTAGAACTTGTCAGTAAGAGAGCCCAAGAAGATGAAGTTCAGCTGCTTGGTGGAGATGATGTTGTTCAAGATATTATGTATATTGTGAATGTGATTGACCCTGTTTCCTGCTATTTATGACGCTACGTTTGGCAGCACTGAGAGAACTAAGAGCCAGACGTAGCGAACTTTCTGGTAGACAGGGCTTGATAGGCCGTTATCTGTGATGCAAGACGAGCGGCATGATTCTCGAACCTCGACGGAATCTTGAGGATATTTATTCTTTGTTAATTTATTAGCACTTGGATCTCAGCAGTGAAGGACTTGAAGAAACAACTCATCAAGACCAAAAGGTCTAGACTAATAAGCGCATTTTTCTTGGATACCGCCGGCAAAATGATATTAGTCCAAGTACACTTTTCGCCATGGTTCTGCCTGGTTAGACGACCACTGGCTCCTTTCCGGAACAGATCAAAATCCGTGATAAGTAAAAATCTTCCACGCCTCAGTCATTTTACATGATATTGCACGCAGTCTCAGCCTGCGATAATCGTATCGGCACATGTCGAGGCAGAATAGTGAGGCATTGAATCCACAAAGGTAACTGGAGCGAAATGAGACGGCCCGCAACATCGGCTATAGGAACCTCTGAAATGCGTTCAACAATTTCCACGAGCCTCTGGCTACCCATGGTTAGCATCACTATCTTTTACTGTTGATTAAGCAAGTCAGATTTTACCAGTGTACTTTAGTTTCAAATAACAACGTAATCAGAGAATAAACTATTTGATAATCAAGAACCCTTAATTTTTAACATAAGGAGCTATACCAACAAGGATCTTAAGACTGCTTTTAGTATTCATTGTCCAACAATGTATTTGGAGGTCAAGCCCGATATAGATGATAGTTATTACAATAGTTATGCCGCACCGTAAGATGTTGAGATTGAAATGGGTAGGGAACCGAATTCTAGGCGGATAATGACAAAAGCCTCTAGCACCATGAAGTTCAAGATAACTACCGCGACAACGACAGCGTAATATAGCAGGCGTCTTTCGTATGACTTGAGATACATTGGTTCGGACTCACTCTGAACCCAGCTTCTCGCCCAAACTTTTTGACTCCTTGAAGTGATCTGAGTCTCCAGCTGTGTTAATGCCTAGGTTATTCGTATCGATAAGTCATTTTACACTGTTGGACGCCGTTGTGCAATGTATGAATGTCCATTCGCCAAGCTGAACTTAGCTCAAGAAAGATGTTGAACCCAAGGTGTGAGGATCCATGATCTTGGTATAGAGTTTTCACCTTTTCATCGTGTTTTCCAGCATTTCCTGTCTTATCGAAAACGGTAGACAGTCGAGCTATAACCCTGCCAACTTGTTAGTACCTTGATATTCTTGTGACTATGTTCAAAGCTGACCATGACAAAAGGGCCCAATACACGATGCTGCTGCGAGAAGGAGTCATGGGCTTTCTGCTTCCGCCACAGGTATAGTCGTTGGAGTTGATCATATGACTCGAGCAGGTGCGTCAACGGAAGCCATACACGAAAGGCCCAACTGCATGGATTTCCACGCCATGTCAAGTGAGCGACTAATCGCATAGGACCGGCCTACAACTTTAGCTCTCTGTCAACGGAGTTGGCCAATCATATGGTACTTACAACAGCGAGGCCAAAATGGCTTATACACCTACTCAGACCACTACAGGGAGGACAGATACAAAGCTCTGATACAGACCTGCACCAAATACCATGCTTTGCCTACGATCAAGCTGCTACCATTCCTCGATACACACGATTTGATACACAGAAAGTATTAAAGATTCAATTATTATCACACGTATATATATCATAGTTCTCCCTAGCCGTTGTACCACCATCTTTTACCCTCTCTTGTTAGATTGGTCTAAAGGAGCCGCTACCTCAGACTCTTCCTCTATAGCTCTTTGGTGAAACGTGGAGTGCGCGCGGATGCGTGGGCCAAAGCGGTAAAAGACAAAAGGTAAAGGTGCCAGAGCCACAGAAATAAAGCCCAAGATGGAGGTCGCCCAGGCAGCACCCAGTTTGTTGAACATTTGATGAGAAAAGAGGGGAAAACCAGCTCCGAACAGAGACCTGAGAATCGCATTGGCAGCGAGTGCACTGGCAGCGTACTTTCCGTAGCAGTCAATGAGGTACGACGTTATACCCAATGATAGAACCACAAAGCCTATACCGAAAGGAATACCTGAAATGATACAGCTCGCCCAGTGGATGGACGGGTCGGCCGTCCACGCAAACCAGAATAGTCCTATCGGGACCAGCCATGACAGTAAGATCAAATGCGGCAGCCGAGCTTCGGGTCTAGGCCCGCCTAGCTTTTTGACATAGATCGCATAAACGCGGTTGATGTATGGTGATGCTGCTGTGGCGATAGCCATTCCAGCTCCGATACCTAAAGTCAAATTCTCAGAAGAGCTCCTTTATGCAGACTAACCAAGCAAATTGCATCTTTACCTAGAAAGCTGAGACCGGAGATACCGGTGTCCCAATGCCTGGTTTGCTGAAAGACAAATGGGTACGCGGTGAAGTCAAGGTACAATATGCCATAGATAAAAGCCATGTAGAGCGATAACAGGAACAAAATTGGTTCGGTAAGAAACATGACGGTTGGTCTAGAGATATTAGTCCAGAGCATGACGATCAATTCCTGGTGTGGCTCTTGAATGCCATGTTTTCGTGCTTTCGTTTGTAGCAGCGTTGGCGCATAAGTTTCAGGGAGAAACATAACCATGGTGATATATACGACGCCGCTCAGAATAGACACTAGCCAGAAGTTCCTGGAGAATTTATCAGTATAAATGGACATATATAGGCAGTAAAGGTCCATAGCTCAGTGCAGGCCTACCATTGCCACTTGTAAAGGTCACATTAGTCACATCTAGCCCGGCACAGAGTGTCGCACTCAGGGTTACTCACAGATGCGTATTCAGTCAGGAATCCACCAACAATGGGCGCAACGACTGGGCCTAGGAAACTCGCTGCAGTAAACAAGGCGAGAGGAACAGAGCGATGACTCGGTGGCCACAAGTCGGTCAAAGAGCCACCCGAGTTGGTTACTGTTCGTCCATATCTCCCATTAGCAAGGGACATCCATGGAGTGTCAACAGGATTAGCAGCAGCAGTAGTAGCTTACCAGTAGGCGAACCGAAGAAGCCAGACAAGAGACGAAAGACCAGGAGGGCGGCGACATTGGGAGACAGGGCACAGCCAATATTGAACAAGACAAAGAGTAATAATGTGCTTCGATACACGGGGTTCCGACCGTAAGTTTCCGACAGCGGTGCAAAGATAAGGGGACCTGTGCCGAATCCAAGCAGGAATGTGGTGACACCCAGGGTTGTGACAATTTCAGAGCAGTTCAAGTCCTGAGATATGGCGGGGATGGCGGCCGTGTAGATAGATGAACAAAAGGCAATAGTAGCAGTCATGAATACCACTATAAGAAATCATCAACTCGATTGACTGTTATTGCTGTCTTGTTGTACTGACCAATGATAGTGCAGGTCCATCTGCGTGCGGGAGAGAAGTTCAAAGGATTCTCATCGTGGTCTAAGGCGATGGTTTCTGTTGTTGTTTGCCCATGGCTCTGGTCCGACATAATGCTCTTCAGCGGTAGGGATCAATTTCTAAAAGGAAGCCGTCGTAAGACACAAAGTAGTGCGACAATTGTAATGTTACAAAACGGGAGATGAAACACCTGCTGGGGAGGCTTCTCCGATGATATGATATGCTGTTTTTGTATGGTGACGGTTCCGCGATGAAATCGGAAAGTGTTGGGAAGGACACTAAGATTCTGTCCAGCATCTCCTAGAGCCCCCCAAGACTTATGGGTCCCAGTAACGTGACAGCCACCCAGCACGAAGTATATCTGCTTGAATTAGCTAAGCGATTTGATTGTTGGTTGTTTAGCGGGGGCTCAAGGATTCCGGAGATAAGTGAGAAGAGAAAAGGGCAGGGGAATGTAGCAAACATGCCTCCTAGAGGGGTAATTGACCCACCCTGGTAAATGATAAGGTGTCATTCCGTGCCGTCTCGGCCCGAAGTTAGGTCCACGCTTAGAAATCCTTCTCAAGCTACTATACAATACTTGCTAAGGCGAATAACTCCCTCTAGGAATGGTTAGAGGTGGGCCTCACCTACGCCCTTGACCTGAAGCCTGGTGACGGACTGTTGCGTTAATGACCCCTGGTAATTATCCTCAGGTATGTGGAGTTTGTGTATGCAAGGTTTGCATGCGTTTCCATCTGATAAACGTTCCTACTGGTAATAACTCGAGTCAGCTTGTTGAATTCAAGTCTGACCTCGCAGTGCCCCTTACTTAATTAAGCTAGCTTAGGGATCTACGGCTAAATTGTAGCTTGATGATCTGACCCAAGCCCCTATAAAAGCCGGCTAGGTCGGCTTGAGTTAAGTTATTGGAAATGTTGCATGTTACTTCAAGTGTCTATTGCAAATCCCTGCCTGTTTTGCTACCAAATAATCTACCCCCGCCCCACTATAATATTGCGTGATATCCTCACATAAGCTCAAAAGATGTCGACATACTGCACGTTCAAATGCTTGGGGATAACGCAAGCTTTGAACCTTCGGGAGCTTATGTCAGTCCTTTTCCCGATCCGCTTCTGATCTGCACTGAAGTATTCGCGGCCGAGAGCAACTAATCCCGATTGGCCAGTTGCCATATCCCCTGTCTCTTCCTGGACTGGATATCCTAGCAACTCGGCCGTAGTTCGCCATGCCGACTCAACGGCCCCGGCAATCTGCGAAAGGAAGGTCAGTTAGATAGGCTTACAGTAGGGTTGGCAGTCAAGCACCTACCCAAGTGTGATGTCTGGACAAGTGCTCCCCTACGAAGAAAATATGTCCCTCGCGTGCTTTTGCAACATCGTGGAAACGAGAGATCTGGCCAGGGAGGAACATGGCATCCCCTCCACACCATTCCCCCGTCCACATGATATCAAAAGCTTCAATGTACTGCTCGTATACATCAATGTCGGGGTCATCCGCGTAGTAGATGCTCAGATCATGGAGGCAGATCTTGATGCGCTCAGCCTGCGACAGTCCGCTCCACTTGGCCGCATCTGACATCCAGCTGTACAGAAGCAACACACCGCTCCCATTGCTGCCTAGGTCATTCGATGGAAACACAATCCACCGGAAACGCAGATCTGTCGTGCTTTGGCCCCCAAAACACGGGTTTCTGTCCGTTCTCTCCCAGAACCGGCTCCGAAAATGCATTCCCATCTTGTAGAGCGGCTCGTAGTGCGCACCCCGGATCGCCTGCTCCTTCATGAAGGACCACCTAGGCCGGTCCACTATACTGTGGACTGCCGCAGGGGGTATGGCGAGGACCACGGCGTCGAATGCCCTGGTAATCGTTTGATGCAGGCCCTTGGCTGACAACTCGACGCGCCCATCGTCCAAATTGGTGATGCGATCTACCCTTGTGTTGAGGCGGATGTTCTCAAAGCCAACAAGGCAAGCGGCACACTGTGTCATGCGTGACATGCCATCGCGAATTGTCACCCACTGGTGGAATTGTTAGTTGCCTTGCCGCTGATGTCAGCTCCATGGTGGCCGAAACTCACATCCTTGGTGTCAAAGTCGAGGTTCTGCATGATGATCTCGGTAAAGCTAAGATCGTACTGGTTCGTCTGCGAACAAAAAAGTTCGACGAATTCAATGACTTGATGAGGCCATCCAGCAACAGAGCGTAAGTAGGCACGAAAAGAGTACTCATCGTATTGCAGCAATTTTGCAAACCCGTCGTCGAAGTTCTGACGGAGCAACGTCAGCCATGGGGTGACCACGCTGCCAAGGAGTTGCTGTGGGGTCTTGTTGCGGAAGCCAGCGGGCAGATCCGCGTCGGCAGACCAGCGAGGATCTTGCAGTAGTCCCTTTTGACCCCTGAAAAACGACTTGTTGTTTTCGTGTTCAAGGATATAGGGAATCAACTCAATCCGGCTCTCTGCCGGACCGTGCGTGTTCAAATAGCGTATCAGGTCATAGACTTTGGAATGGAGCGACGAGCGGGGGATTCTCATCGCTCCAGCCTCGAAGTATACATCTTGAGACTTGACTTGGGGAGTGAAACGATGAGTGTAGATACGTCCCCCTACACGGTCTGCTGCCTCGAATATAGTCACTCTGTGACCTTCTCGACGTAGCAAGAGCCCGGTATAAAGGCCAGAGATACCTGCACCTACAATGCCGACGTGCATGATTGATCGATAAATCTTTGTTAAAAAGGGGTAACAGGAGGAAGAGAATGGCGTTTCAAAGTTGTCTCTTTGCTGTTGTGCACAAAGACTCAGTACACGCCAGTCATCGAAAGCCGAGGACTTGGAGCTTGATATACCCGAACAAGTCGCCACTAAGCACGGTGTTAGTTGTCTGTCTCAGTACCAATCCTGTAGCCATTTCGAACTGACCGCATCTCATTCCAACTATAGCCGAATTGAACTTTGAGAAGGCAATCGCAATAATCCACGCTTATTGCAAAGGGGCGCATCCTTGTCTCGAGCCCCCCTCCCTGATTCGTGTATATGCAGTAAATACTACTCTTCGTGGTCAGCAAGCACGAAAATAACTGTATTTTCCTAGGCCTTGCATCTATAGACAAGGAAGAAACGAGTCACTTGCGTAGCAAAACCCTTGTTACCGGGCCGGAGAAGTTGGTATCCGGTAAATCACAGCCGGCTAGATGCGTACTATCTGCTGTCTGACTCAGTTGAGCAAGTTCTATTCGGGCCACCGAGGCATCAAGGTTCCATTGATCCACTGCTGACATTGTAGAAACAAGTAGGAGAAGTTGTCTGACTCAGGCCTGCATTTCGGAAGGGTTACATCTCGCAAAGGTTACGAAGCGCTCAGTAAGCGGCATCATCGCCACCTTGACGATCGAGGGCAACGACGCGTTCTCAGTTTCCATTCAAGACAAAGACTCATGAAGTATTCCTCTGTAAGGTCTCTGCTGAGTGTGACTGCTGAAAACTATAAATATGTGCAACACTGACCCCCATAGCTACGAGGTCTGAGATAAGAACCAAAACGAAACAGCAATCTCAACAACTCATCTACACAACCTCTTACTATTCACAGTACTTATCATCTCACTCTCTTAAAATAACCCAAAATGCCTTCCAACAAGACTCCTCCCGTCATTGACTTCTCTGACTTCCTGTCTGGGGACCAGAAGCGGATGGAGCACTGTGCTGCTCAGATCAGAGATGCATGCCTTACCCAGGGCTTCTTTCAGATCGTCAACCACGACATCCCTCTCAGTTTGCAGAAAGAGATGTTCAAAATCTCCAAGGAATTCTTCGACCTCCCTCTAGAGGAGAAGATGAAGCTGGATAAGTCCCTCGTAAGTACCTTTTACTACACACACATATGTAATACGTCGGATCTTGTCTAACATCAAAACTAGAACTCGTACAACCGTGGTTATGAGGTCATGCACGGGCAGATGATCGAAGCCAACACTAAGCCGGACCTGAAAGAAGGCTACTACGTGTCGCGCGACCTGCCTCTTGACCACCCTCAGGTGAAGGCTGAGAAGTTCGCTCATGGGCCCAATGTATGGCCAGAGGCCCTTGGCGAGCCCTTCCGCCGTACCTGCATGGATTACCTCCACCGCATCGTGAAGCTCACAGAGCAGGTTATGGGCGCCATGGCCATGAGTCTCGGCTATGACAAGAACTACTTTGACGAGTTCTGTACCGACCCTATGTGCTTCTACAAGCTACTGCACTACCCTCCCCAGCCTGATGACGCACATGCTCTTCAGCGCGGTATGTTTTATCACTATTTTCCATTTCTCTTTACACTTATAACCATCCTTTTCTTAACCCCACGTTCATATAACGGGCTGGCTTAATCTAATACGCTGCAGGTATTGGAGCCCACCGTGACTTTGGTGTTATTACGCTCCTCCTCCAGGGTGATGTACCGGGGCTGGAGGTGTGGGACGACGAAGCCAAGGACTGGTACCCAGCACCTCCGGTAGAGGGCGCGTATGTGGTCAACATGGGGAACCTGTTCGAGCAGTGGACCAACGATACTTATGTGTCTAACGTGCATCGTGTCATCAACCGCTCAGGCGAGGAGCGCTTTTCCATCCCCTTCAACTATAATGGCAACCCGGACTTTGTCATCCGCTGCATCGAGAGTTGCCGCAAGAATAGCGAAGAGGAGAAGTACGCCCCTATCAGTGTCGAGGACTATGTTGTCCAGAAGTACAAAGATGTCTATGCACGCGCTGGCGTTTATAAGAAGGAGACTTTTGCGCCCCCCGCTAAGCAAGCAGTAGCTGCTTAGAAATCTCCTAGGCAATCCAGGAGCTTGTTTTAAGTTTTACACTCTCTTATATATATAACATAGCCACTCATTTAAAGAATAAAACCCACACTCGTTTAAAAAGTAAAACCTATACTTATTTAAAGGATAAACCTTACTTTGATATTAATATAGTATTTGTAAGAATAAGCTAGTTATAGTAAAAGTTTTTAAATTTTATATATACTACATTATACTATACAGGGATAATTAATCGTTACCTTAGTTATATTTACTCTTTATCTGCTATAACCCTGCTTAAGTAGTAAAATATCTTCTAGGTCTACCCTAATTACATTATAATGTAAGTATAATATTAGAAATAAGAAAGCTTAACACTTACTAATAAGGCCAGGAACTTTCAACTATAGTACTTATACTTATCTACTACTTTAAATTTCCTATACATGCTCGCTATTTATCGAATTTACTGTCTCTATAACCTGTACCTCATTCCATATAGATAACATAGCGGGAACAAAAGATTACTCTGCGTGTCGATTCATAGCTATTTGCTACTGAGCTAGCCTTTTAACTTATCTTCGGGCAGCAACAGATACCGTCTTCTCCTCTCGGCTTGCATACCTTGTAGGTTGGCCTCGCCTGGAAGCCGATTGATATTTATACTCCATATGGTAGAGTGGTTGTTGGCTGCTGCAGATCATGTAATGTACTCGACCACTGCTTAGATGGGTGTGAGAATAACGTAGCTGGCCCTTTCGTCGATAATAGCACTATCAAAAAGATAGCCTTGATTCATTAGGAATTATCTATATTTAGGACCAGTAATATTCTATTTAGAACTATTAGAGAACAGGCAGCATTGCCCCGCAAACCAGTAGCCATATCCACCAGCTCGTTCACAATCCTCCATGTGCCAGACTATGCAAAGGAGCTAGAATCCTATATGCTCCAACAGACTGACAAGTTCCTTCTCAGATATACGTTTGAGGGCCTTTCGCTAAGGCTCATCCTGGTTTATCCTCAAGAAGTCCTCGTTGCTCAATCGCCAAGGCTGTAACATTCCCAAGACTTCATCTACGTCAGCAAGTCCCTCAACGCCAAGAATAGTGCTGGGTCTTTTAACTGGATATCTCTAGAGCTCAGTCTCCCACGCAAGGGCAACCTCCCAGTCGATGGCTGGTCCGTCGGTATTCGGCTTGGATATAGGGAGCGGCGAGGGGAACTGGCCCGTGAGCTTAGCGCTGCGAAGAGCAGCAGCAAAGTCGAGATCTGCGGTCTAGCCTATGAATGGACCTCCACTGGTTCCAAAGGAGCGGAAGAACTCGTAGGCAGGTTACTGGATGCTGGAGAAGTCGTGATCAAGCAGCGCGGTGATGCAACCTGTTGCGGACTTCTGTCTCTTTTCGCATCAGAGTCTCCTGGCTACATGCCCCACTCAATTTGCATGTATCGCTCAAAAATGGCGTTAGACTTGGACATTGGAATATATGCGAGGACAGAAATGGTCGATTTTCCACTAATAAAGCGACACATTGGACGAGTGCGGCGTTTTTCAACAGCAAGTTGTATCCTTGGCTGCATGATCAAATGTTCAAAGCGATGGGGAAAGCATTTGTGATGGAATTCGGTAAAGCTGATGGTGAGGAGCAGAGATAGGTGCAGAGGTACGGGAAGGGGTTCTGGGGAGACAGGAAAGAGGAGGGGGCTGATGTTACGAAAAAGAAGCAGAAGAAGCCAGGATGACATAAGTCAGGCCAAGCCAAGTAAGTCAGTTTGTGACTGGGTAAGAAGCTGGTGGAGATATAGTTGGTTTTCTAGTGACTTGCTTGTCTGGATGCCTTGGCTACAGTTGTGCTAAATCTTATGTATTTATGTGAAACAAATGTATTTGTTGGGTTGTTCAAGATGAACCGATAACTGAGGCTAACGTTTAGTTACCAAGCTGAGGGCCTCTATGCGCTGCATCTGCCCATCGTCAGGATTATCTTCCAGACCAACCACAAGGCAGTTGGTTACATAATTCTTCTCCAATCACAGCTCTCTTTCGCATGCCTGTTCCGCCCACCCAACTTGAGTGTCGCGTCAGTAGTTTTGGCCTGTTGAACATAAGAGCTTGCTAAAAGGATCGACGATGTTTTGTGGAGTGATGAGGCTTAGGGTAGCCAAGGAAGGAGATAAGGCGGAAATTTATCTAAGTTTACACTTACTTTGTAAGATATATGATTTTAATATTTATATGCATTGTTTTCTATCATCTAGATACACGTTCAGGCGCTACTAGACTTCGATTCTGGGCTGCTAGAATAACCTACAGGTTGACACTGATATAGCACGCGCCCCCTTTCATATGTACCATCAAACCTTGATGGTCTTTCTCATAGCTATAAGCGTCCGAAATGGTCCCATTCTTGTGCTTCGCCAGTCAATCAGCCTTCACAGAGTTGCCAGTTTAGGCCGCGTCAATTCGTCAAAGCCAAGACGAGTTGATACCAGATATCAACATCCTTCCCGATGTACGAATCCTCATCGATCAGACTCGCCGCAAACAGTTCGAAGCCGATGTGTAGCAACTTGCAGCAAATCCCTCCTCGACCAGGAATTCCAAGTCATTCGACTCTGAAGGGTCTTTGGCTATGTAAGACTCATAGCTATCACTCATTTAACATGCGAGTGGTTGACCGAGACAACTGTAGTACAGGCGGCAGTTTTAACAATCCATTGCCTTTAGTATATTGCCTGCGAACTTACTGCCACTCATGATTATCATACTATCAAGAACTATTAACTTCATCTGGAGATTGAACAGGCGTACGACTCAGACGACAGGTGGCCTGAGAAAACAGCGAAAAATAGAATACACATACAAAGCTTACGAACGTCCTTAAAACGAGTATAACTCGCATTAAACCAGTATCTTTAGACATCGAAGTTTTTAAAATATGCAAGCTATTGGATCGCCTCCTTAAGACTCAGGAATGTTCTTCTGCAGCTATCCAGACCTTATTAGTACCATAATTACTAGAGATTACGGAAGGCATATCCAGCACTCACCTCAACAACCAATCAATTCAGCGAAGCTTGACCGACCTCTTTAACTGATATGTGCCTTGTAGACAACAGTTGTGATGTAGCGTGTAAGAACGTAATAAGCTGCGAAGCCAAATTGTTTCGTGGTTCCTGGGAAGGCCCTTATGGGTATTGGTTCTGTGTTGGGTAATAGATCTCCCGTTATTATGGGGTAGTATGTGTTTTCCATTAATGTGCAGGCAGGGTTCCAGGTCCATCCCACCCACCAATGTGTAACAATGAGTTGAGAATCAACCGTTGAGCGATGCCGTGATAAGGACGCTGTGTCTGATCGTTGACAGGGCAAACAGCGGCGCAGAATTACATAGTAGTAAGTGGCCGCTTGTCAGAAAGTAAAAATTATTAATGTTGGTAACAAGAGTTGTAGTTCACTTTGGAGCTTGGTAGTCAATCCAATCCAATCCTACACCACTGTTCGTTACGGCCAAGAGTCGCGATATCTGGGTGGGATTGTCTAGAAAACCCATTCCAAATGGACTGTAAGCATGGATCATGAATTGACCAGTCGGTATTCCAGATTCAAGTTGCAACTGCATAGCTGCCTGCATATCAATTATGAAGCGGTCATCATTTGTTTTATGTCCTTGTTACACTAGGGAGCAAATGAGCAGACATAGGCGTAAAAGCCTTCGATACAATCTGGCTGATCCAGAATCTTGGGCAAATATAGAGTTTGCCACTCTGAATGGAGTTCAACAGTCAGTTCGGCTTTACAAAACTCCCAGTAGGTGGGGTACCAGCCGGATTGTTCCCAGTCAAGAATTGCCAGTATACGGCAAGGCGAATCTTGAGATACCATTATATTTACAGGGTTGAGATCTGAGTGCGTGAATTGGATGGGACAATCGTCAGGTAGCATCTCTCGGTAAGGATCTGTGATGCTGGCAGGGTCAAGATCTGGATCATTGGCCGTGGCTGGCCGTTTGAACATGTCCGACATGCAGTCGTGAAATTCAGCCGCTGAAGAAAAAGGGCCAGCCGGTGGAAAATTTGTGTCAGTAAAGACCATGTCTCTTACAGCCCCGCGATTGATGTTACCTGAGCACCGGTTAGGTCTGGAGGATGCTTGAATTGTAAGCAGGGGTGCCTACCGATGAACGGATCACCAGGTGCTTGGTGCAGACGAGACATTTTGGTGATCATTGACCCAAGCTGTTCACAGACACCACTTTTTTCGATAGCGCTTAGAGTGTCCCAACGATCACGTAGAGTAACCCCATCAATGTATTCCATATATAGGAATGTGACGCCGTTTTCCTGTGTCCAGCAGAAGACCTCTGGAACTGGGACTTCAGGTAAGAAGTGACGAATGGCCCAAAGACACTGTCCTTCCCTTATAATCGCGTCGGAGTTGTCGCTGTATTTCACGACAAGTCCGAGCTCTTTGAACACGGCTGGCTGACGTATCTTCAAGTCCTCGGCCTGTGGGTGCTGAACATAATTCGGCCTGGCTAAGACTTCGGAAGGAGTAGGAAGCTTGGGTTGCTCCGGGCAGCGCTTGAAAAAAGAGGAGTCATAGAATGTGACGGAGGAACCTTGCGGTAGTCTGTCGGGAGTTAGATAGAAAGACATTGTCGGACGTAAATAAAAAGCCAATAGCTAGCATGCGACGGTTCCGCGAAGGAAGACGAGCTGGCGAAGTCTCGGATAGCCTTGGCGGAATATCAAAGACCCGAAACGACCAGGTTAGGCTAATTATTGTCTTCACCGAAGATACCGCAGTGGGGCCGTCCCAAAACCTGTCCGCGCCGGGTCCGGACGAGTGTTGACACTGCGAGACGTGATTGAATAGGAACTAAGTGCGTAGACCTTGTCGCACAAGTTGCCACGCAGTACCGGTGCTACTAGAATATATATAAGAGACTAAGGAATCCTATATTCAGTGTTTTCGGGTAACAGGAGGCGATAATCATCATCCTCTTACCCAAGTTCACCACAGAAGTATCTGTCTTTAGTCTCTGAGGATGAATTACCTAAACGAGATTTGTTAATAAAGTTGGCTTATATTATGAAGAATAAGCGTAAGATAGTCCCAATAAGTAAGTAGGTATTAATATAAAAGCATTTCTCCTTCATTACTACCGTGAGTCTGTGCTGCCATGATCTCAATGCGTCGATCGCCGTCCGGAATACATTATCACAAAGCCGCATCTGCTTTTTGAAAAAATCCATACGCTCATCCGAGGTAAGTACATGCCGGAGAAACGTTGTCCGTTTAGCATGAGCTAAGAAAGAATCCCGCTGAGATCGGCCATTTGTGTATCTAATAGCTACATTCGGTAATGGTAGACATTTTGTTTCAACTTTTTCCAATCAGCTCCGATTACAACATCTCCTGCCCTCACAGTCTACTGACGCAACGCCTAATCACCTGGATAGATCCCATACTACTCAAGCAGCAAATGCTAAGCGTAAAGCAAGTTCCAAGCCCTTGTCTGGGATAGCCAAAAAGCGCCGTCTGTTTACCAAACAAGGCCAACCTGCCGGGTGCCAGCCAGGCAAAAGCCAGCTCTAAAGTCTCAGAGCTCGCAAAGATCAACTGGTCGCGGAACTTAAGGCGATTATTGAAGACGTCGTGCGCAAGCTCGATAAATATACTACCATCAAATGCGAACAGGACGAACAGACGAACCTTGTCCAGACAGGCATCGACGACTACGACATCATGATCTCATTCAGCGCGACCTTTGCAGGATCAGGCCGCCTACCCCCATTGGGTGCAAGAGCACAAATGATACACCCAACTATAACTTTCGTGATAAGCTTGAACCTTTACAGAGAGAACTGCGAGGTTGGCAGGCTCAGTTAACGGGTCATTTGAAGGCAGCCGAGGTCAGAGTGGATGGGCATCGTTACGTTATTTGGAAGTTGGTGAAAGAGCAACTATCGGTGTATAAGGAGCTGAAGAAAGTGAGGGACGAGATTGAGAATGTCGACGTTTCGGATTTGGAAGAATGAGGGATGGAGTGAATGTTGGCTCGATTGTTGAATCCATGGAGGGTTAGAGGAACAGTCTTTATTTGTTTCGATATGTACCTATTTTCGCGTATTTGGCGAAATAGACCTTGTCAGATGGCGTGGAACCTGTCTCTTCCGTAGAGGGATACAGTCTCCAAGGATTTTGAGTATTTAAGAAAAGTCATTATATCTTCTGCTTGGCGTCCGTCGCACAGCGTTGGCCAATTATACGTCTACGAGTGCCGCCATGTTACTAGCAGAACCGGCGCTTGTCACAGTAAGCGACAGTTGCCCAGCCGGTAAAGCAACAGGGACCATGTGGCGGTCGGAGACAGTGTGATTTTGACCGATGATGGGGAACGAGAGAGTCACGTTGAGAGGAACAGCTTACGTGAAATGATGAGGCGTATTGGAAGCAGCGGCATGGAGGATGAAGCCAGCTGCCAACAGCCAAGACACGTCTGCGGGTGAACCGGGAGTAATCGGCCCATGAAAACAAGGCAAACTGTAGCAGACCGGCGTCGGGTTTTCAATTATATTTACCCTCCGCAGACTGGCCCCGCACGGCCGACTTTGTACCGCGCTGGCTCCATTTACCCCAGTCACTGTAAAGAAGTGTCTGTCCTCTATTCCCTTGCGGTGCCTTAACATCAAGCGCTACCTCCAGGGACCCGAGAGCGACAGCCGACCAGTGAACATTACTAGTAAGCGATTGGCTATACGCGGGATCCACAAGCATTTGGGGTTCAAGAGATGCCGCAGCGGCTTAACTCTCGTATTCGGTTCGATGTTGTTCTTCAGACAAGCTAGCTTACACTGTGTTTTGCTTTTTGCTGATCCTAGACTCTGCGGTACCCTAGCTAATACGAAGGACTTTTACTGCAAAAACACAATTTGTTCTGGGAGCGAGGTTGGGTTCGGAAGTACCAACGGCCAAGGAAAGGAGATGATGAGCAGACAGGCGAGACAAATGATGGCTGGGATTGAGGCCAAGCCTCACCTGGCTGTTGAGCTCACGCTGAAGTACATATCTCTACTCCGCACGGAGTAGTATGTTGGTGGTCTCCTGCACCTGTGCCCCACACAGTCACGTCACGGCTAGAACGCGTCGCGTCATGAGAATGGAGATGGTACTTAGCCGCATACCTGACAATTCCCTGCTAAAATAAGCTCATGTGTCCGAAGCTATGTGTTAGCTTTACCCGTGAGGATGCGGAAATGCCATCATGTCCAGTATAGTTGGTAGAGAACACCACCGATGATAATTAATGATAACAAGACTGATGTTCTGCCACCGCCTGATATCGATTCTGCGTCCAAACTCGGCCACAAGCGCTTGATCCTTCAGCCTCGTTGCGCAATGCACGACCGAAGCTACCTGCTATCATCCTGTGGATTGAACCCGCTACACAATCTAGGCAGCTGGATGAGGCCAAAGCGACCGCAACCTTGAATTGAAGAAAACAATGCTCTTTCAATCAAAGCTGGAATCATCATGGTAAACAATCTACGCTTTATACAACGCATCATATTTATATATCAGCACCGCAAAGGACGCACAAACACTGGTACAAAAGTCAATTCACTCGAGATAAGTAAGTGTCCCGAGAGATGCTTCATCACTTTTAGGACTGGCCACTTTGTGTAGACTCAGTTCAGGTCTTACACGGGTAGGTTGGGCGCCTCTTAAGGGCGAAACAAGTTAGATAATGGTTTAGACGATGGGCTTCGCTGCTCACCTTGGCGCTTTGGTTTAAATACTAGCCAGCCATGGATCCACCTGAGGCTGTATTGAGTCCAAGTGATGATGAAAGCCTCAGCCGTCATCTTGATGCAGCAAGCCGAGCATCAGCGGCCTCTCGAAACGTCGCTAAGTCACTGCCCTCAGCTTGGAAAGTCCTGGCAGACTCCCTAAGATGACAAGGTGGATGAAAATGTTCTTGATGGTTGGGACAGAGAGTGCTTGAGTAGGGGCCTGATACGCAAGCCGACCCAACAAAACTGCATTGAGAATCTCACTTATATGATAGGACATGTAGTTGCTGACTACATTTACATCACGCCTAATGTAGATGAAACCAATCATTGAAGCCCACGTAAAACGAACTTGCTCCGCCCTCCCTCACTGTAGGAGGCCCACCAGTTTTGACCTTTCGATCTCGACTTCATTACAGGTGTCTCTTCAGACCTTTCAGTTCAGTTCACTTCTTTTACTTACCCTGTTACAATCATCTAGTGCGGTATTAATAAGCCAGGACTACGCCAAAATGTCAGAGTCAGCCGAAAATAAAATCTTTATCCTCCAGGACATTCCCGGCAAAGGTAAAGGATTGGTTGCCACCAACAAGATTCTCAAGGGTACTCGAATTTTATCCGAAGAGCCAATTATAAGAGTTCCTGACGATGCGCCTGACAGTCCGGCCCTAAGGGCCTCCATAAGCAGGCAGGTTGATGAACTTACCTCGGACCAACGGCAGGCCTTTTTATCTATGTGCAACGTCTATCCCGGCGACACTGCGTCGCAATATCTTGGAATCATTCGAACGAACGCTCTTCCCATTGACACTGGGGGTGCCATCTTCATTGATGCATGCCGCATCAACCATGCCTGCGACAATAACGCACAGAAAGCCTGGAACGACAGCATCGGACGACACACAATTCATGCTTTGCGAGATATCGACAAAGGTGAAGAGATCACCATCACATACGTTGGTGTCTTGAACAATCGCAGAACCCGTCAAGAAGTGCTTCGAAACAAGTTCAAGTTTACCTGCTTGTGTAAGCTTTGTTCGTTACCAGCACATCTGAGCGCAGAAAGCGACAGACGTCTTGATGAGATTCTAAAACTGGATCGCTGCATCGGTAGAGAGGGTCTCATGGGCATCTTGTCAGACCCGAAGCGGATACTTGGATACGTGGATCGACAAGTCCGACTATACAATGAACAAGGCCCGGACGATGTTGGCTTGCCGAGGGCCTTCTTTGATGCCGCGCAGATTTGTGCCGCTCACGGAGACCTAGCCAGGGGCACAAGTCTTTACTGAACGGGCGGCGGATGGATGGCTTGTCCTAGATGGTGATGATAGCGTCAGAGTGATCAATGCCAAACAACTTGCTCGGAACCCTTCAAGGCACGATACGTACGAGAACTCGGCGGCTTGGAAGACTACCGCAGATGATATTCCTCAGGGACTCGGCTCGAACGAGTTTGAAGACTGGCTTTGGAGGAGGGAGAAAGCTTCCAAAGCCGACGAACAGGGACTTCTTCGCAACCAAGCGGCCTTCCCAAGTTTCATCCAATTACCCAATGAGACAGACGTGGATGAAAGCTTCTTCGAAAGTAAAGGCGGGGTCAAATACCAGCCTCGGCGACATTGGTGCTTTTTGGCAGAAATCATGGACTACGTAACACTTGTTCGTCTACAAATGGAAGTCAAGGATGTCGTCGGCAAGACAATCCCGCTTTTCTTTTACACAGACAGCCGGGGCAGCGAAATAGCCCCGTCTCGGCTTTCCAAGGGGTACACCATTGCGGTTCTCTACGCACAACAGCACGCATTTGCCTTTTCGGAACCAGGAATCCGTCTCGAAGACCCCACACTTATCAAGGTATGCCTGCAATTCCCTCTAGTAAGCTTGGTTGAGGTACCTCTCTAATCTCTCGTATTACCCCAACCATAGATCTTTCCACTGTCGTTGCGCAACCTGCTAGCATTAAGTGACCGAGTCCTGAAATTCTCCAAGGAAACGAATGGTATGATGATATGCCATGGGTGCGAAAAGCAGGCTTCATCTTTGAAGAAGTGTGCAAAGTGTTCGCTGTTCTGGTACTGTAATGCGGTAAGATGATGGCAATCCACTTATACTATTCTTTTTGAGCGCTAATCGTATTACAATAAGGCATGCCAAAAGACGGGCTGGGTCAAGAAAGATCACAAAGGAGACTGTAAGCTTCTTCGCGATGGCGATCTCAAGGGACTTTTCTTCCTTAACTGGGACAGCTTCCAAGAGTTTGCCAGATTTCCATTAGCTCGCTTAGGTCATTAGTAGCTTTGAAAAGTAGGCAGGTTAAAAACGCGGTCAGTGGTCTGGTAGAATTAACCTCGGATTGTATTATACGACGTGTTGAATATTTTTTCCATTTTTAATTTATTTGGCTTTTCCTTTGATCAGATCAGATCTGTAGGTATAGTCAGCGTATTCAATCACTTTGAAATGTCTAAACCAGGAGCCATTGTTATCGCAACATCCCCCAATCATCATTCCAATGTCCCTTAGCACGATGTTGCGGATTGACAAAGAATGGCTCAAAATGTACTTCAGTGCTCGAAGCACCACATGACGACTTCAGGTTTGCGCAGTTTAGTCAGAAACAACAGCTCTATAAAATTACAGGGCAGAAGAAGCCGAACTTCCGCTCTAGGAAATCTAGGCGACGAACCAGGACTTTAGACTTCGGATGGAAGGGTCCAGGGCGGGACGAAGACAACACCCTATCGCTTTTCAAGCTATGGCCCACGCAATCACAAAGGCCAAATAGAATGTATGCTAGTAACCAGGAGAAAGGCTGATAGCATTGACGTTTTGATACCTTCCAAGAAACATGAATCTTCAAGTGGTCGATGTAACGAAGAAATATCTTTGACAACCACAGAGGGCGAGACTCTTGGGTAGGTCATGGCGTACCAATATTTAATCTCCCCTGCCTGTTTAACGCCATAACTCGAAAACCTTGTAGAGACAGCCACATAGTTGAATTGAGAATAGCCGTGTTCAGATGAGCTGGCCAATTTGACAAGATCTATGAGATATTGCCGTTCTTGGATGACTGTTCGACCCTTGCTTATGATGAAGTCAGTGCCAGCGAGAAACAGTCTAACAACGGCGACCATGTTACTTGAAACATCTTTCCAGAATATTTCTGCACAGGATATGCAGATGACCTGACGATATTACATAAGATAGAGACAATTGACTCTTTTCTTCGGCACTCTACGCACACATTTGATGATTATCTCAGTTTTCTAGAGGTGATTTGTTCTAATAGGCCTGATAAGTTTCATTGTATTCAGCATGAAATCTGCAATTCTCTCTCGTATGATGACACTTCCAGTACCCCCACTGTCAGTAGTAGAGTCTTCTCCAAGCCTTATCAGCGGCGAATGGGCATTGATGGGTTGGACATTCTGTACTGGTACTTCTGGCGAGATACTGCATGAGGCTTCCGCGAACGGTATGGCGCCTGGGAACTGGATGTCGTACCAAACAAGAAGGTCGCAGCTCCACGTGCATATCGCAGTCCAGAAAGGGGGTGGCCATCCTGGCCACCTCTGGATAATAATACAACCGAGGAATGCCAAGTATTGGGATTTGTAGCTTAAATTAAGAGGCTTTCCATTCTCATGGTGCTCTTCGCTGACGTAGTGAATAGAATAAAAACTTGCTCTGGGTATCGCTTTCTTTCTTATTTACTACCACTTGGACGACAGTGTATTTCATGAGCCCCGCAAGGTCAAAAAGGAAACAAAGTCAGTGGTAATGAAGTTCTGCCTTTGTGCTCCCATCCCGCAGTGTTGTAAACATGGGTCTAACCTTAGCTAGGAGCTCGGCACTTCGGCTACCATGTAAGCCACTAGTGGGTTTTAATGAAGCAGTCTATACGCGAATCAAAGCGTTTTCGTAAAAAGTGCCAATATAACAAACCTTCGGATCCACATTAGCCATAGTGACATCGGTTATCGGCAGCCTTAGCTCTCCTTATCCGATCGTAGTGTTAAACCTGGTTGACGAACCATACGCTCGCTCAGTTAATCCCCCGTGGCTCGAGCCAATAGGTAAAATGAAAAGAAATCGACATTACAAGCGGACCCCTAACGGCACTTGATTCAAATGCCGGCGAGCCGACGAACCGCTGGACCTAGCATACACTCTGTACACGGCCCGTTCTTGTGCACGGTATCCTTGAGCTCGTATTGAAGTTTTCGCTTTGCTCTAATCAGCTAGCGAGATGTTGATCGTGGGGGCTTTGACTCTTGATAGCATCGATATCAAGTATTCCGTTTATCAGACAATACTCGTTTGATATCATAGTAGAACTTTATCCTCAAGGGAAACGCCCGCAAGTACATGGGATTTCAAAGGAACGTGCGACAAGGAGTAAGATAGATTATGAAAGAAAGTCGGTATGTTCAGACTATAAAATGCCCTTCAACTCGCTGTCTAATTCCATTTCACCAGCTCTTCAGAGATTGTTCTCAAGACAAGTTCACTCCTATTATTACAACTTCGTTTCTACATTTTCTTATCCTCAACAATGAAGCTCACCGTCATTGCACTTGCCCTTATGAGTGGCATCGGTCTTGTCATGGCCGGAGATGGCTGCGGCGGCGGGAAAGAATGCCAATGTCTCTTTGCCGATGGCTCCCACTGCTGTGTCTACGGTGATGTACGTCCTCCTGAATCTCTACAAGCGTGTCACTTTTCCTGGCATTTCTTAGAACCACAATCCCTTGGACTCTGAACTAACAAAATTCCACACACAGAATGGCGAATCTGGTGATACCGGCGACTGCGTGGAAGTCTGCAAGGGCGCTCAGCGTGTGCTTCAGTCAGGCGAGTCCGAGCCCGCTTCCTGCAACGCCGGTGGAAAGTTCTCGTGTGTTTCGGTTTGGAATGCGCAGTGGCGTACTCCTTGTTATAACGAGAACAACGGCAAATAGAAGACTTCAGGAGAAGACTTCGAGGCCGACGCTACCAGCTTCACATGGATGTCTTGAATCGGGGGTTTGATAAAACTAGGGAATATTCCCCTAATGTGCTGTCTAGCTCTGTTGTGTGGAGAGGTATGGAGTATGTCTTATGCCAGTCTTAGTCAACCTAGATAGTGCAAAAGGGGGCAAATTAAAACAACTTTATTCTCTACCATTTAGGCTCCTAGCTTGATAAATTTAACTTGACCCTTATAGTCAGCAGTCATCCCTGGATACATAATGAGTTCCCAACTATAAATCGCGGTCATCAGAATGCAGGCCCGTGCGGACACAAGCTCTGAACTGAATTTCATTTGCACAAAGAGAAAGCTTGACTAACAAAGCAACTTCAATCCGCTCCCCTCCCTTCAAAGCACTGGTCTTCTGATGCACTTCCCGTAGGTCTTCACCTATCTCTTCACATGTTGACCTGGGATCTCATCCGATGCCACCGTTGCGCCGTTGCAGCACTTAGAGTCGTCTCTACTGCCTTCGCCACAGAAGCTATCGCTACATAAGCTATCGATACACCGGCTGTTATTCCTCTCAATGGGCCTTCGTCTACTTGGCCCCTCCCAGTTGACAGTGCTCTCGAAAACATCTAGCTTTTGCGAAAATAGCTTCGTATTGTGTCTTGAGAGGCTCTGAGTCCTTCAAGTCAATGTAGATCTTGACTCTCTCAGCTCGATTCTGACAATTGCTCTCTACCTAGTCCATCTCTGAGGCCGACCATTTCACAGTCTCCGGTTGCTATAATCTCTAGATTCTCACTTTGAGAGACTTATCTTACTGAAAGCGGGTTCTGAGTAAGCATTTACAACGGAGATCTTGGCGAAGCCTGGCCCCTTAGCGCGGCTAGCTTAGAATAACCTCTTCCAAGCATAGATGGCAGAGCGTCCTAGCTGCTAGGGCACTTCGATAATAGGAAACGCTGGTTTAGGCGTACGAGGCAAAGGTTTTATTGAACACAATACTTGCTGTCAGTTAAGTTAGTGCAAGGATAGAGGTACAGCAAGAATGGACGTATTACCTAAGGTCATGTTTTTATATCTAGGTCATGACTGCGGCCTATAAGGTTAAGCTTTAGGCTACAAACACAGGTAATGAATGACAACAAGATATTTTTTTTCCAATATAAGCTTTTACCCATAAGCTTTCACGATGACCAATAAATCTTATTACAAGCCCTTGGGCCATGTGTTTATATTCAGACTCACTAGTCGGAATCTGAGATAGTAACCATTGTCATTGCTGGTAATTTATTCAGCGGTGTCTGTTTATACATCTTGAGTGTAGTTTATAGTAGCTTGTTGTAGTTTATACTGGAACCTACTGTAGTTTATACTACAGTTCATACTAGTAATCTAGCTGGTCCCTGCTTTGGCCTTGCGGCATTAGCGGCTGTTCACGCGCTGACACTTCAAGGTCGTAAGAGATCAAGTAACTGCAGTTGTAAAATCATTGATCGCTTGATAAACACGGCAGTCAGGTGTCTCTTGTTGATATCATATGCGGACTCTCTGATTGAATCTCCACCATGAACCTCTCTCTTATCCAGCCATAGCCCAGCAAGGCATGATGAGACAGGCCAGAACCCTCGTCCTTGCTAATATCCTGCTTATGGCTGGTTTTCTTCTGCATTTACTCCATGAAGGACCTTGATAACGTCTCGTTTGCTTGCAAGGCTTATTTTTGCAGCGTCATGTTCATCGTCCCAGGTTTCAGAGCGCAAATATTACCTGCTCGCAAGAATACGGGCTGGTCTTTCCAACAGCAGTTTCGAAAAGGAAAACATGTCCTTGCACAACAGCGCTCGGATCGTCCAGAGAGTAACGCGGAATCTCAGTTACAATTTCACAGGTCAAGATCCCAGGCTTTGTGGGTCAGTACGTGGGTGGTGCCGAAGTGCTGACTTTTCTCATCCATGTCAAGCTTTGGCTGTAGCTTAAGATTGCTCGTGGCCGCAATGACCATTTAATACTGTGTTGAGTGTTATATGTTAGACCAAGCCAAACCTCGGGGAACCCATTGCCTAGCAAGGACGTCCTATGGTACTTGACTGACTGATATTTTAGGGTAAAGTTGGTTCCAACCGTTGGCTGTTGGCATGAGACGGGCTACTTGTAGAATCAAGGAGGAAACGGCGCTGCTGTCAACAAGCTCCTCACCACATGGAGGCAGTACCTGTTGTAGACGCAAAGTTCAGGCTATGACGCCTAAAAGTGCAACCACTGGATTTTAGGTGTATGCGCTGTGGTTAAAGCCCGGACCTCAGATCCCGGAATTGAGTTCAGGCGCACCAAGTGAAGACGGTGTGAGATGTCACAGAGCCACGCAGTAGCTGAATTTCCTATATCACACTAAGTTGGCGCTAGTGCGTGACTGCAAGGTTGCTTGGGTAAAAGTGACCTAATGTATCGAAATGAAAATGATAGTCGCATGGTTTGAGGCTTGCCAAGGCTGAGAAGTAGACAACTGGTTGGCCCGTCTGCAGGGGCGAAGCCAAATCAGTATGACAAATGTAAACTCATAAGTCTCTTCTGAGCCGCGATATCATGTCTTGAAATGCTGCCTTCAGATAAATTCAGTCTCTTTGATGATGTTTCAGTGGAGTCATCCGCAACATCGCTGATAGCGGAACCATACTATCGCGATTCCGTGATTTGAATAAGGCAAATGGCGTCCCGATGTCGTCACGGAAATCAGGATATTTACAGCAGGAATAGTCATTTTATAACGGTGGAGTATGAGTAGGCTTGGGGCAAAGTTGGGTGGCGGTTGTTGAAAAAGCAATCAAGTTATTTCCAGTAAATATCTGACATATCACCTTCACGCCTCATAGCGCAAGCCTGGCTCCGTGAATTGACGGCGTGACAAACAACAGCTAATATGACACGTATCGTCCAGCTTGCAGGGCAAGAACCATTAACCTGATGTGGGCTCCTGAGGCAGACATGTATCTTTGACGCTTAGCCCTCCCCATTTCGCGCCACTCTCCTCAACCCTTTTTTCTACACCTCAGGAGTCACTTTTCGGGCTGTTGTCTCAGCTTTCATTTCATCATCTCATCTCCACGTACACATACTTAGAGCATCTCGCATAACCTGCATCGAAGACGTCATCCTCTCGTTGATCCAATTCCATACATCCGACAATGGCTCCCTCTAGCGCTTTTGAGGCCGAGAACGAACCAGGGACTCTTTATCCTACCGAGTCGGTTTCATCCACCGTGTCTTCCGATGGTGAAGTAACACTTCGAAATATTGGAAGGAAGTCCCTAGCCCAAGAGCTTGAGGATCTCGTGGAGCGCGTATGGCCATAACCATAGTATTTTTCACTTGATCCAAGTAGCTGACATTGAAAAGGAGAACAGAATCAGCAACGAAGACGCACAAACAGTCGCCGCGAACTCCGTCCAACATGCGATTGCTCTCTGGCTATTTTCCCGCGAAATTGAAGGCTTTTCTTCCGAAATCACATATGACGAGGCCTTAAAGCTACTGAAGCGCGTTTATGAAGAGCAACGTAATCAGGATGCACCGGGACTGCCAGAGCCGCCAGCCGCTATCATTGTCGTAAGCATGATTATTTTGTGCCTAATCGTCCTTGGTGCTACAACTTCTACCTATCGATTGCTTTCTTGAGAGCTCACGTACAGTATGAGTACATCTCTTCGACCGCACCACTCTCTCACTTTCAGTTGCGCTTTCGAACGTGAATATCAGGAGGGGTAGCGGTGAGCTCCAACACAAACATGGTCATCGGTCGGAAGAGCGGGCAAGATGCTATCAGCGGGTTGGGCACAGTCGGCGAGATGGGATAAGAATTAGAAACTGTGGTGTGGAAAACCAAGCCATTGGGTTGTCGCTGGGTTCTGTCGACGATAGTGTCAGGGTTTGGCGACAGGTAGCCTGCCGAACATAAGCCCAAGAGATCGGAAGACCCAAACAAGAACAACATGAGAGCTTGATGGGAGCCGCTGCTATGAATGATGGGGCTTAGTGATATCTTGGATAATTCGCATATTTCCTCGTGTTGCCCTTGCCCACTTGTCTTTTGCCCTGTCGCGATCGGCAGTATTTCTCAAGAGATTGCGACCAAGGAGTCTCTGAGGACAGCCATACCACACATCAATTACTTACAATTCTTCACTCTACTGCTATTAGACTTACTTATTATGGTAACATAAACAATAATATGCCTTCTTACTTTTGGCTTTGCTTTTTTTCATGCATGGATTTAGTTGCAGGACGATTAAATTCCAAGAGTAATCGATAGCGATAGTTCAAGCCTTACTTATCAAGCCACTCCATAGAGTTCTCTATTAGACGAAGGACTAAATTTATAATCAATGCAACTATTAAACGCATGTATAACGCAGGGAGAAACCAGCACTTTTGTAACTGAACCTTCATATATTTACTCAGAGCCCAGATATATCTCAGAGCGTTCCTCGATATCGAAATAATGACTGATGGAGTGCGAAACGACACTTCCTGCCATGGGAGGAGCAGCTCATCGAGATGACACATCTTACTTTCGCTTGTTGTGGCTGACTGACTGTGGCGGCAAAGGCTCTGATTCCCCACTTTACAGTTCAACCTCAGCCAACGATTATGAGCGATACGTGACACAAGCTTGCGCTGTGCAACAATAGCAATGAAGAGTTTTCTCGCCAGCCTCACTCTTTCACACCTCTTCTCTTCTTCTCTCCTCTCTTTATCACCTCAAATTCGCTTCACCCATTCATACTACTCCTGCCGTTCTCACTATCTTACAACTGGCGGTCCCCTTTCTCAATGGCCGTTCTCCCAGGAGTTCCTGGCATTGAGGTCAGGATCATCGTCGATCGCGTGCCCACTCAAGAATGGCCGTTTGAGGGAAGCACAAAGGGAGAGGTCAAGAAGGAAGATATCGAAACGGGTGAGAAAAAGGTTGATCCCGCAGGATCCGACGATGCTCGCCTTCCTACTAGCCACAACTATATCGTGTCCAAGTCGGGCTGCCGATTCGGAGTATCTCTTACCATGACTCCTGATCTAGAAATCAGCAGTCTCCCTACTACGACTAACGCCATTGGTATCTACGTCCATATTGATGGGCCGTTCTTCGCCAGATTCCTAGTTGATCTTGAACGCTACAAGCCCCAGCGATGCACTCGTAAGGCACTAAAAATGGAGTATACACTTGTCATAACGGAAGACGGGACTATCAAACGAGAATACCCAGTATTATCGGACATTATTTCGGGTTTGTATGCCTGAACAGTTTTGACTTTTATACTAACTTGTTCTCAGTTGAAGACCTTGATAGTGACAAGACCAAGGAGGACATGGCTGGTGTGAAGACCATGGGAATCATCCGTGTTACGGTCTTGGCTGTCAAGACAGAGGATTTGGGCACGTACGCAGTAACAAAATCTCCCATGCGACCCGAGATGGAACTAGCCCACAAGGCCACCATCTTACACGGCGAGGGCTTAACTCATGGGACCACGTGGGTCAGGATCTACTTCATGGTATGCAAAGTCTAACCATTACAGGTTCACGAAAGAGGATATTGACGACACCGACAGTCAGAGGGATGGAGGTACCATCCTCAGAGAATTGTGTGAGTTTATCTACAAGTACAGCGCTCATTGTAAGTCTGAGACACAAATGATTCGGAACAGAATTTCTCACAAAGCTTAGCTCCTGAGGACACAAAGAACCACGAACTGGACTCAAGTGTCCCGCCAAAGCGGAAGTATGAGGAGATGAAGATGCCAGATGCCAGATCTGTGCTAGATCTCACCGGCGATGATGACTGAGGCGAACGGAGAAGAAAGACGCCGTTCCCGGTATGATCGATTTTTGGAAAAGGAAAAATAAAAACATAAAAGGATCTTGGCGTTAAAGACTACATGTCTTGGAAAAGAAACGTAGCAGAGCGATTATGTTGGCTACTACATAACCTTACTTTCTCACCACCTATTCAATAACTGCATTATTCTTTGGCTAAGGAACTCTTTGCAAAGGGTGATGTACGTGACCTGAGGCTTATGGAGTTTGCAGTCTCGATGGGTTAAAACCATGCGTTGTTGGATATATTGGCTGCTTAGTGTCAGCCCATCTTAACCATCAAGGCCAAATCGAGCAACACAGTTGATATCTCATATTTTTAACCAAATGTGGAGTGACAGTCTTCAATGGCTGTGGCAAGGTCAGTGAGACTCAGAAGTAACATCTTTACTGACTTTGAGAGCGCGATGCCTTCTTTGCCAACTCAGTAGACCACTTTGGACTTGCCCCACAAAGACTATGAGTAGGGAACTCGGTAAGAACTTGACTAGATTTCTTATTACCTAGGAGTAGTTGAGGGATCATATATGCTGCTGTTAGTCAGAACGCCACCATGCTGCGCAAAAGAATGTGTAGAGATTACATGCGTGCTGCAAATTCCCCAGTTCTCAAGTGAGACCACTTTCAATAGTTGAATTCTTGCTACACAGGCTTTACCATGGAAGTCACTTCAGAACCTTTTATAAATTATTTGTTGACTGCTGATTTATACAAGGAGTCTTTATCTTCACAATTGAAACGTCTTTAGTGTGCACCTTGGATCACGGGCTAGGTAGACTAGGGTAAGCGACATCATGGCAATGGTGGCTGGGCCATTATTATATGGCAGTCCTTAGTGGGGTTGAAATAACAATTTGTTACTGTCCTCTTGTGCAGCCTCAAGGCTTTTTCTCTACAGCATTAGTTCATCAGTGACTTTGTAAGTAATATATGGGCCCAAGTGGAGTATATATTAGTAGTATATGGCACTGTGGGTAAGATCGCCTCGGCGGATAGTAGGGACATCCCTAGCTATAACATCTTCGCCAAAAACAGCTAGGAACTCATGCTCCAACGCGGCTCTTGAGTCGTCGGGATTGCTTGGTTCTAAGAGGCATAGGCCTACTAAGACCTGAATGCAATGCTAGAATGGAGTGGCCTTTGTTCAGAAGACAAAATAGCAGACAAAGAGCACCATATCAACAAGTCCTGAATACTCTATAATCCAGAATGACTCTACCGTCATTTTGGGCATACTGTTATTAAACTGGCATGTAAAACTTTCCATGCGACAAGGAACACTTCCCCCTTCTGCCTTTTCATTTCGACTCCCTCGCGTCATTTCTACCGGTAATAGAGGGGGTATCTTCAAATTTACAGCTACCACTTCAGTTACTCATCCTAGTAATTATCATCGCCAGTAAGATCCCTCCTTAACAGAGCGCCTTAACATCCTCACAGCTGACCAGCATTAAGAAAGCAAAAGGGAAAACACTTAATTAGTACAAGGCGCATTAGTATCATCACAGCTAACCAACACCTGGAAACAAAAGGGGAAGTACTTATAGACTATAACTAGACCAACTAAACTCAAGACGTCGAAAAATTAGAGTTTCAACAGTTAAAGTAGCAAACTCCAGCTGCAGAACAGCCGCCACTAGATGTGCACTGCTCGCAACCGCCGGCTACAGTACATTCCCGGTCAGAAGAACAGATCTGTGGGTTGTCATAAAGACAGTGCAAACGACGGCTCTCTAAAATCGAACCGTCTTCTGAAGCCCGAACGTCGAGGTCCCGATGAGGGGCAGCCTGAGCAAGGTGTGTAGCCAGGACGAGTAAGAGACCCAGCTTGAGGGTGTAGAAAATCATGTTCAAATAGTGGTAAGTGCCGTTTAGCAAATAGTGAGGTTGTAGAGAGATGGTGGCTTGGGGGGAAAAGGGAGGCATCTTGGGTCTTATATAACTTGGGTATTAACCCTGCATCTTAGGATCCGAATTATCCGGAATGAGTAACTTAGATACGAAACGTACGAGTTTAGGCCCACTATAAAGTTAGAACCCCATTTTACGGTTATTGATCCGTGCTGAGCTACTCGGCAATTGCATTACTGGTGGAAGAATGTGTCTAAAGGCGATTCTGGAGCTTCCTGCCTTTGCTGGACAAATCTTATACTGCATATAACACCGTGTGTTTATAATGATTGGACCTAATTGGCTTAGCAAAATCACATCTTCTTTTATCTTACATAGATTGGATCGGGATTCAAGATAATATTTAGTATAAGCCTTCTGCCCTATCCTTACCTCACCAGCAATTCCAAATTAAATACTTCTTACTAAAGCCCTCTTTTGTCCATTTATTATGTAAACCAGATCTAAAACCCCTGTAAATTTAGCAATGCTCATGTCCTGCTCCCCTGGACATAACAAAAGTCAGTTACTCGCTAATGTAACGCCTTAGGTTATTCTTAGTAGATTTCCTTACTTTACTTTATTTACTTACTACTTATCTAAACCTGCTTTTATTCTTTTACTATTATCTCTTTTATATCCTTCTATTTTATTAATCCTCTTGTTTCTTTATTTATGTACTAATACTGCATCGCTTACCCTACCTGCCTTGACCATCTTCTCATGATTGCGACACCCTATCCTTTGCCTCTGCCAATAATTTGAAAGATGAATGTCCATGCGGCGGCCTCCCCCGACCAACTCTTCCCTTTCACCGACTCACGAAGTCTATACTACACGATCGAATACGTCGACGAGTCAAGAGCGCTCCCCGCGTTCGCCACCAATACCACAAGTTGCTAATTGAAAAGCTTCATTTAATCACTGTACATGTCTCCAAGTGAGGGCCTCTCTGTCGGATACCCGATCGTCTGTATTTCTTGCGCCCGCGTCTCCCATACGAGATGACCTGATCTATATACCCGCGAAACCGTGTTGCGATGCGCCCACTTCGACTCGAACTCTAAGTCCTGTCCGCTGGTTTAAGATCTCAGCAACAAGTCTCAACTGCAGATAACATATCTAGCTCACAACTTAGACATTGTACCATAATGACTAACCAGTTGCTACTCCAATCGAACTCGACGTGCCTAACTACGAGCATGTTGCCTAACGAAGACGGAATCCTCGGACACCATCTCGGTCTTGTAACTCCCCTCTATACGATGGCCATACGCGCCCACCCATTGCTGCATGTGCGCCTCAGTCTGGATCTGTTTTTGACGCGGCTGCGCGCTTGCTCAAGTTTCAGGATTTGCACAGCGAGTACACTGGAAACCTGCCCTATGGAAAAGAAGCTGTCAGTCGAAGCCGTCAATGGTGATGACGCCGCTGCAGTCATGAAACACTAATATTTGACTCTATTAAGGACGCCCTTAGGCCCTTACTACGAATACTATATAGCGCCTTGCTGGTGGGCTTGTCGCGGCAGGCGGTTCACTATGGAGTGGCCGTAATGTAAATATTATGGCCAAGGTAAGGCCACTGAATCCTATTGCATTGCCGCAAGGGCGTGTATCAATTATCAACGAAGAGGGCGGCGTACCGACGTCGACTGTAAAAGGTTGCCCTTACGAGAGGGTAACCTTTCCGATCATGACCCGTTTGAATGTCTCGGCACCTCCAACATTATGTGGCTTCGAGACCAGATCAAGCGACACGGTAACATCATTATTTTATTAGGCAAGAACTCGCTTCAATTAGTACGACATGTTCCTCACCGGCCGTGATAACGCCAATCAGCTCGATAAGTAACGTCTTGACCGCGATATATTGCGACGACTTCTCTTTAACAAGTCAGCCGCGACTCTCAACACACTTGAGGAAGAAGGTTTGGAGGTGCATACTGAATACTGTTTGACATGCCTAAGCAGTGGATGGGTACAGACCCAGACTGTGATGAACATGGATTCATTTGTAAAATTTAAGACTTGATATGGACATTATTATGAGGGAATATCTGACTTGAAAGTCCTGAGCGTCCTTAACTATATCATAACTGGCTAGAAACGTTCTTGTTACGATTCTCCAGGAATGCCTTTTAGCCTTATTTGGACTTCGCCTAGCTCAAGTCGTGGTGAGGGTGTAGTCCAGACCGGGGAAAATTCCAGTGGAGGGATCTAAGATAAGTATAGTCTGAGCACTAACCGCGGTCGAGATAGCTTGGAGTACCTAAGATATCACCGTTTTAAGGAAAAACTACTTTTAGTATTTACAAAAATAACATAAAGGTCTTGGCAGAACCCTTGTCAACATGGCGAGTACACACCTGTTGTCAAATACATTATCAGCGCGAAAATGTACATCGTGCATACCATCAACGCCATTATAGTGATTGGCATAACTGCCCTCTTGCTACAAGGGTCCTTGGCAGCACCAACTAGCCAACTTTGTATCACAAAAAGCACAAATATTGCGCCCTTGCAGTCAACATCTATCCCCACTATTACCAAAACTCGTACTGAGGTAGTCAATGTACTTGTCAGAGTTCGGATGACTCGGTATGTGATCGAAAAGAATACTTAGATATCGATTAATATTTCTCCAGTGTGAATGTCGTCATCCCTCGTCCAACAACTGTGACTAGTTCTTTCGTCACCACAAGTATTAGTACTATACAACAACTACAGCAAACTGTATGCATACTACCAAAACAAGAGATGACAAATTGAACTAACACACGTTACAAGAATACCATTACAAGCACACAGACTTCTATAGTATCTACAACAACTACCATCCTGTCAACAACCATATCCACCATCTTGACTACTACAAGTACAACCTCGACATTTTCTGGCACAACAACCATTCCACCACCATCTGGTTTTGTCCCTATCATATCGTCTCTGCCATCCGCCACCCTCTCAGAATCAGTCAAGAGACGGAAACGTGATTTATCTTCACCAAAGCGGGCAATATCCTTGGGCAGCAGGCAAGGTCCCTCGTATCCCGTCGGAGTCACTTGCTATACCACTGTCCAGACATACTTACGCAGGACAAGCGTTCAGACTATCTTGAGCACAAAGATAGGATCTCGGAAAACAGTCACGGTTTCCAGCACCTCCACACTCACTTCAACCACAACACTCTCAGCTCAAAATGCGGTAATTACAACAACTACTACAATCATCAACACTTCAGCTTTCACTACCACGCCAACAACCACGTGAGTCTCTTGATAATATCGACCTAGGAGTAGGCCTCATCAAATTAACACTATTTCTAGGACCTCCACGACATCGACGGTCACGTCGATAATACCTGTTTACACCGCAAAGGTATATCAACAGTGCGCACTTGATAATTTTGCAGACGCTATACTCTTTCCTCTCCAGAACGGTGCGATTGAAGTCACTGGATTCGATGAGCCCTTTTCTTCGAATTCCTATACTGAGACCCAAATTGTCACTAATTCAGTGACGGACTGCTGCATCGCCTGTGCCGAGACTGCAAACTGCGCTGGCGCTTACAGTAATGGAGCGACCAATTGCCATCTTCTCATTGGAAGCAGTTGTTCAAGTGGGCAGAGTTCTACGAGCTTTACAGTTCGTTTCTGGCCGCAAATGGGACTTGGTCGATTTCTGATGAATGGTGGATGTGGCATGATGAATCAGGTTGTTAATGGAGATCCATTTTGTAATATTGACTGTTAGGACTACTCCGACTGTAACATGATCGTGAGCCTAAAGCTAGAAGATAAGGTTATACGCGATGTGACTATAGCATTTCTCTTGATATATGTGGTAGATACTAAGTCTATGCAGTTTATACTTACTCGCAGGTAGTTTATACTACCTCTGTATAGTCTAAACTAGTACCAAGTTGTCTGTGCTGATCCAAGCTCGCGACCACAAGTCTCCACTGTGAATATTTCACGTACATGTAGTTTATACTAACTTATGTGCAGTCTATACCAGGAGAATATAGTTAAAACTAGTACAAACAGTACATATTACCTAAAAATCACACCAGACTGAGTAACAAGAGGCATAGATTGATGAAAACACGCATGTGAGCCTGATGATCTCTTAAGTCAATCACCACTGTGCGATCGACATTGCCAAGCATCCTGGCTACGTTACGACAAGAACAACGAGCAAATTCGTGCTCAATTTCCGGCCCCTCACCCATCTAGCCAATTTGCCCGGTGCTCCGCATGCGTAACTTGAATCACGGGTCAGGTGGACCAGTATCAACGCTTGTTCGTTCTTAGTCAATCAGATGGAATCTTAGGCCCCTTGCGCAACCTAGTCCTAGTTCTTTCAAACTGATCCCCTTGACAATTTCAAAACTTACCATCTATCGTAATTTTGTTTCTACTAGGTACTCTGACTGAGTAAAGGTTTCAGTGACAAAATTGAGTCTTAATAAGTCGTTTCCGCAGCATTACTCAACTGTGCACAGGCCACAAAAAGAGTCAACTGTGCTTGTAGCCCGCGCAGAGGTGAACGGGGATAACTCCGAGAATCATCGGTATCCAGCAGCTATTTCCGTGATTTGCTAAGCTCCATCTCACCCCAGAGCGTGCTATTCGCTCAGCCCCTCGACCAGACCATTAGATGAAATCCATGAACTTGACAAGAGCATTCCTCTTGTGTCGACTCTACTTCAAGTCCATTCACCTTATGCCTTCATATTCTGGATTTCTTCCGCAAACGCAACTCAGGAAAGAGTCTTGTCATAGAGTAAAGTAAATTTGAAGATGCTCCAATGGCTCTAGCGCCTGAAAGAGCCGTCGTATGCACATCTGAGGATGCAAATGGTGTCATGCGTCTGCGATGTTGTGCATTTTGAAAGCGGGAGCTAATGGCGGTTAATGACAGTCATGACACTCTGCTTTTTCGCAAACAGTTTTGGACTAAACTCCAAGACCAAAAAATGGCCATTGCGTACAAACGAGAATCATCAGTGCGTTCCGCTCTGGTTTCCTGCCACTCTCCTGTTTCTGAACGCTTCCTCCTCCTCTCGCTTCAGTCTGTCTTCTCTCTACCAGTTTCGTATCACAAACTCAGCCACTTCCAAACACTACCATCATCATCCCACTCACTGTTCGACACTCAGCTCCATTGCGTCATTATGGTACGTATATTCCGTCCAGGCCTCCAACTTTTACTAAGCTTCTCAAATCTTAGCCCACTCTACATCCCAGAGGACTCAAACGAGAGGCCTCTATTGAGAACAACCACGACGTGACCCCTTCCAGACCACCCAGCAAGAAACTGCAGCATGTCCCTGCGTCGGATGAATTAGAAGCTACCTCTGACGACCGCGCCATAGATGAGACTCCATCAAAGGCTGCCCGCTGGTCAAATTGCGCGACTGGTACCCCAATGGAGCGGCTCGATATCAAAGAGTCTGCGGTGGCTCTATTGCAATACCATAGAACAGTCCAGCAGAATCTTGAAGAAGCGGAAGCGAACCAAGGCGAGCTCCAGAGCAAGATCATCGACATATTTGGTGACTTTGCACTGGATGATTTGCTAGCATACCCTCCCGACAGACTCGATATGCTCCAGGCTTTGATAGCTAGTATCGACGATGAGACCATGAACCACGGTGCTATTCGAATTCTTTCTAGATAAGGAGCTGCAGATACAGGAGCTTGCCTCTGAGCTTGCTCATCAAAGAGACACCCTGGGCATGGAGCTGCAGCGTAGTTGTGAGGCGGACCTGGAGTTGGTCAGAATCGAGGTCGAGAAGCTGAGGGCGGAGGAGGGAGATCTCAAGCATAGAGTTGATGCTATCGTGAACTCTATTGAGCCTTATGCGCAATACCACTGAGAATACGACGCATGCGAATGTCTTGGCGGTCTGAGAATGCGGTCAAGAGAGGAATGCAATTGATTGACACAAACAGGCATTTGTTGAAGGTTTTGGTGCATTTATTGTTGGTTTATGCCGTGGCAAGAGGGGACTGCTGGATCATGAATATGATGGATGCTGGTGGCTTCTTGGGTTGCTTTTTGTTTTCTGGAGTTATATTGATACAAGTAATAGAGTAATCGATCACTCAGAGACCGTACTGTGCATTCAACACAATTGAAGGCTGATGAATCGTGAATTTTTACTTGTAGTACAATCGCATGCACGAGCTCCGCGGGATGGATCTTAATCTCGGCCTTATCTTATCAGCATCTCCAGGACCTCCCATCTAAAAATGAACAGACGCTGGCCATAAATTAAGTAGCATTGAGATAGTAATTCAATTTTTCATTTATTAACTTATACATATATCCTTTAATTATCTGGGAATTTAATGAGTAGATATATAAATACTATTCTTGACTTATTTATGTGAGTGTCCCGAAAAACGTGCCTTGAATTCGAACACGGGCATCTTAGGGTGAGTTTCGGTTGGCTACCGAGATAGTTAGTGAAGACGCGACAAAATCTCACGACGAGGGTGTTTCCCGGCAATTATCCAACAAGAGTGATTATGACTCTCCATTGGATATTCACTGATTTCTTTCACGAACATAATGGGCATTTGCAGTCACACAGCACTCACAAGTCCAGCCTCACAAGCCACACGCGCGCCACATTTTAACCTCCATCTTACACAGCAGAATAGAGACACTTGCATCGGCCTCGACATCTTTCACAATACTCGAGTATTTATTTAACTTAAAGCTAGGCTACTACAAAATAAATACTTTTCAATGGTTTGGACTTTTTTATCCTGTCTTCGGATAAGCTCGCACTCGGCTCCAACGAAGAGCGCAGCTGAATGAACCTTGACTACTTGGGGACCAGCTTGAGATGGAAAGCATCACGGCAAAAGTTACAAACATTATTGGAGAGATATCAGGCATCATCTCGTGTCAAATTAAATTTCAGCTCAACTGTAGTGTTTGAAACCCTCGATCTCTTTGTTGAGTCTGCGTACTATCTAATTACTACCTGATCCAAGTGACGTTCCTCCATGATCCCCCATTAATAAACTACCAAGCATCTCTCCAAACTATGCTGTCCACCTCCATTCCATTATCCATCATCGACATTCTCACTCCGGCCATTTCATCATCTCGGATGCAATTGAGCCATCTGGTCCTCCGTAAGAATAGCTGCCCACTTCGTCATGGCGTATGTGATCCTAGGGCAATCGCATGACATGGGGATCGTCGACAGGACGAGCGTGGTGTGGCTATTGGTATCTTTCTCGTCAAGCCTCGTTACGTCTTGGTCTGTGAAATGCTCTCCTGTCGTGATGCGACCGTTGTCATGGCCGTAGTGGAGGAACTGCCAGTTGCGAATGAGTTCTGTCTCAAGACGCCCACCGCTCCCAGTCCAGGTCACGGGCCTCCCGACAGGTACTGTCACGTCGCAGTACTTATGGCGTGCGGGCGGGGTCACTTGCCAGGCGTACACAGCGTTGATGTACGATAGACGAGGGGTGTAATGAGGGGCCACGATGCGCGCGAGATGGTCGCAGGCCAGAGAAGGCCCTACGCCACCGACCCTCTCGACGTGGACCGACACGCCGATGAGAGGAATGTTATGCAGGTTAAGGGGGAACATTGCCGAGCTTCCATCAACGAAGAGAATGTCTGTTTCCGGATTGCACAGGCCGACGTTCAAATGACCCTCCGATGCGTCGATATCCAGAAAGCGATTCTGGCCTTCATCGTCCTGAACAAGGTGTCGAATACATCGCCTGGGAAACTCGCGAAAGAACAAGAGCATGATTCTCCGACTGTCTTTGCACACGCCAAGACCAGCTGGTCGTTGTGGGGATTCGATTGTCTGACGCCAACGGTAGATGGGTCGCTCCGGGTACAGCGGCTCAAGGCCCTCCAGACCTGGCCGATCCTCAGGCTCGGGCTCGCACCACTCATCGTAGCTGGACTGTATCTCAATGACAACGCGGTGCACTCTGAAACTGGGGAGGGTGAGGCGCCAGATCTTAGCTTGCAACTCCTCGGGAAGGCTGAGTAAGCGACAAGGAGGAGTTACCGCGGGTGGAGTTTGTGGAGGGAAGGGAGGAGGGAGTAAGATGGGGTAAGACATTGTGAGATTTTGGCTAATTCAACTCTGGATCTCACTTTTCAAGATCGAGGAAGATGTGTCTGTTAAATAACACGGTCGTGTTCTGTTTCCTCTGGTACCGTGTCTGCTTTGTATCACATAGCTTACGAAGCCCGAATGGAAAGGGATCTAAACTGCACGCTTCCGCGATTAATCTTACAGTTTTCCATAATAACAAAGACTGCTAAAGGCGGTATTTCCAGGGCAGCATAACGAAGCATAACCATTCAATCTCAGCAACCTCACTAGGCCAGCCTGACAGTTGTGCTGCAAGTTGGCTGCTTTGGACGAGATGATACAGTTTGTCTTAATTCTTCGCGGACATTTAATCAGCCCGCTTTGGTTCACTGGCAGGTCGGGACGTCTGTCTCAGCCTTGTGCAACACGTTGTGGAGGTCAGGTAACGCGTGGCACAGCAACAAGCCGGTGGCATGTTTCATCCGGGGATCTTACAACCAGGCTACCCAGGCCTTCAATGTCCCAAGTTCCCGTCGAACTCTTTTTATAGTAGTACTGCAGACCAAAATGCGTGAGGTTGGGAAACGGATCATTTGGCTTCAACGGGATGCTGAAACGTTAACCAGCGGGTTCAACGTTGGCTTTTGACAGATTGAGTGCCGTGCGAATCCAGCGAATGTTGCGGCCGTTTTTGTGCTGTACTTCCGTGGCGTTTTAATCGTGCTTGGCATTGGCGCCACTGATCAACTGCAGGGTGCAGCTGACTCCTGAGTTGTGAAAAGGCTTTCTTTTTTCGCTTGACCTCTCCAATCCTTGATTTCCCTTACGATAATTATGCTCAACTTACAAGAAGGCTTGAGGAGCAATCGTCAAGGTGAGATGCCTCCATAGTGCTTACTATCATGCAAATACTGAGGATGTTCCAACCCATTCGATTGTATTGGCGAAGTCGTGTTACTGCACCCCTCATTGCATGATCTGGGTACACTGACGTTGTGATTGCACAACTCGATCTATGCTTGTGTACATTCAAAGCTGAGATCCTGTACATCAGAGACATGCAACCGTTGACGCGAAATCTCGTATTCGGTCGAGAGCCTGGTTTTGAGTCTTGTGTAACCCACCATGTAGCACATTGAGAGAGGGGAAATGTCGGTGTGACAAGGCTCCTACTGGAGACAGCGATAACTTCAACGCTGAGAAACTTTTAAATCGTAGTCATCACTGGCATCGATAAAGATATTCTGGCTATATTTGCAATATGTCTGATGTAAATCGTGAAGAAGGCGCAAGAGTGGTACACCAAGACGGGGAAGAACTGATCAATTGTCAAGGATGGCCCGTCTTAGCACCAAAAAAGAAACAGTGCTTGTCTTCTTACGTCCCGCGTCTCTCGGATTCTCAGCCAGCTCCGACACCCTTGTTGGCGCCATCGTGCCAAGGGAGGATGTGATTCGTTGGTCAGCTCATATTGTCTCAGCCATCACGCGTCGCGCGCGCGCAAACACTCCATACAATTCCACAAACGTGACTCTGTTCTGAAATGCGCAGCTGAAAATTTACTGGGCTGAGCCGCGGAAGAGCAGCTGCAAGGGCTGTCCCAGGCACCGAAATGTCTCCGTGTCAGTCTTTGTGTCGCGAAAGTTCGTTTTGATCGGTGGCCAAGCTTCTCGCGACTCAATCGCGCAGCCAGTGGAAACCGCTATGCAGAGAGAGACATCTCACGATATCAATTGAACTGATGAAAATGATTTGGCCAGGCTTATTCAGTTCCGATGAGTTTACATTTGAGATCAGGAATATTTTTACCAGCATAACACAATTTTCTCAATTAATTAGTGGCCATCAGCGGCTCAACTCTTTTGCGCAATGTGAAATTGTGACGTTGGAAGCCATTACTGTGAAATGATTCGATAAACATGAACATCCAGATGAGTCTTATCTTATCGAATTGACTCGGTGGGGCTAACTGCCGTGCCAGCTGAGCGTTGACAGATAAGCTATCGATAAGCTGCAATTCTCATGGTCTTTCAAATTCATCTCAGCATAAAATGTCGTTTTGTTTAGGGTAGCTTGCCTACCAGGTTCACGTTCACGTCGATTGATATCTTAAGATCATGTCAGTAGAAAGCATTGTCTGCGTATGTTGCATTGAGGTAATATTTAAATGACTAATTAATCAAATCGCAACTCAAAGATGTATTAATATACTTTAACAAGCGCTCAGTGCTCGATTGTTTACCACTTTTGTTGATTTTTTGACCTTTGACACTGATGGCAGCGCTCGACATTGTCAAGCTGGAATAACTTGCCCTTTGGACAATACGTATATGAGTGGTATATAACCATTTGGCCGTTTGCGAAGCTCTCGTCAACTTCTAAGCGTCAATGGTTGGCAATGGTTAGCTGTCGGGACTCCAGTCCTAGGACACAGTACGTTGAGGTAATAGAGGTAATAGAATGATGTCCTGCTCAGTGTTTTACTGAGACAGTTACTGGACTTCTTATCAGTGGCTTTTCCATCTCAATTGAGTTCACAGTACTGCCATCTAGGCTTCGATCTCGATGTCAATGCCTGGAGTTCTTTACCTGCGACTTGAGGGTCAGGTCGGGGTGCGGGAGCATGGCCCATGGGGCATTGGGCTACCCTTTGGACAGGCAATGGGATTGTGCTCTCGATGCAACAGGCTTCAATCTGAATTGCTTGACTCAGATAATGTTAAATCCCTGCATCGTCGACATCCGCTCTGCAGAGTCGGCCGACAGATAATTGGTCGCGCTGCATTACCCATGTGCTGATACTGAAGATAGAATATCAGACATATTTCATTAAAGGCCAGTTCCGGCACAATATCCCAAGGACAACTCTGGTATCTACACGACAAAACGAAAGCCTCAATGATTCAACAAATATCATTCAGGGCTGGACACAGTAGAAGAGAATCAATGGCGCATGCGCAGTGTCGAGCAGTGTCGATGGCCAAGCTTTTGTATCTGGGGTCAGACGTCATGAGCAGGCCACGGCTCCACGGCCAAGAAATTAGCCCGGTGCTCGCGCTGTATTACATTTGAATGGACCAGAAAGATATCACTGATGCTTTTGGATTCATGACTGGCTCACCAAGCTCTCTGACGTTGCTGGGTTACGCATTGCCACCTGGGGTATTACGTGGTGCGCGACGTTATTCCCATGCAAGCCACTGGCATGACAGTTCTGGATAACTGGGGAAACGGTGCCTGCATCTTGATGGCTGTTAACCGTTACGATACTGAGTGGAATCGACTCGTGATTACGTTCAGCTACCTCCAACACAGCTTTCTTGTTTCCCTCGCTGATGAGACTGACTTATGGTGCCTCATAATCTTCAACAAAGTCCCCAATCAAAGCACAGCTACCTAAGCTAAATCCTTCAATTGCCATCTCTCTGTTAGCCCCAGCACAGTTTATGCCCTCATTCAAGCCGCGAACGCATGTGATCTCGCGTGTGCCACTGGAGGACTCTGCCCCTCGGCGAATGACGCGGTGACGTTACATAACCACCCCACCAACCAAAAGAAAACAACAAGACAAAATTCCCCTCCACCATCAATTTTCACTCCAATCTCTTCTCTTCTTCCTATGCAGCCATGGCCGAACACGAAGAACTATCCCCTGGCTCCTCTCCTCCTCGCGTGCTGTTCCTCGCCAAGTCCCCCACGGCCTCGCGCAAGGTCTCCCCGACTGAAACCCCCCTCCCCTCGCCCCCCGATTCCCTTGACCGTGCTTGTCCTACCGCTTTCGCTCTCCCGCATGTCCTGGTAGAAGTCCTGGGTGAGCTGAAAAATAGGCCCATCGACGAAGATTTCTACAAGACCGTCCCACTGAGCTGGGAAGCATTCAAGAGCTCCCGTGAAGAAATCGAAGAGACGTTCCGTCACTTTGACTACGATCCATTCAAGGGCGAGGCGACAATCCGAATGAGTTCTCCGATACACGATAGTTTCGCCGCATCGGTTAACTCGGCCGTCATGAAAAAGCTCTGCACCCTTAAGAATGGCGACACGGCTACTGGGAGGTTTGCCAAAGATATCCGACCCATGGTGTCTTCCTGGCTCATTCTGGATAACCCAGGACAACCCGCCGATCCGAGCGACGATGTCAATAAGAAAAAGGAGAAGGGACCTGACCTTCAATACACTCATATCAATTCGAAGCACCCTGGTGTACTCATTGAAGTCGCCTACACCCAGCAGGGCAAGAAGCTGAAAAAGCTTGCCGTAGAATACATCGGGGGATCTGAAGGCGAGGTCCAGACTGTGATTGGCTTCGACATCAACACCAACAAGCAGTCAACTGTCTCGGTCTAGAAGGCCGCATTGACTCTTAACCAGGACACGAATGAACTCGCCCTCAAAATCGATCAAATCCTCAAGGAAGTTGTAAGTTCTGAGCTTCTTGTACCATTAAGTCAATATCATTGCAGAATAACTTGTCCACTCAAGCCGTTCCGCTCAGCCAATCGTGAACCATTGAACGAAGGTCGCGAACTCCGCATCTTTTGTCTGCACGACATGACCACCGACGAGAGCCTACTCGAGGGCGTGGACAACCTATCGATTTCGCTCCCCTTCAAGGATCTGTGTGACTTCTTGACTAAGGCAGAGAACATGCAGTGTCGTCGCAGAGCCAAAACAAAACATCTAATCGGCGGCCGCCCAGTCAAGTTCATGCCGCCTTCCAGCTCGCCTGAAGAAGAACTCGCACCCGAAGACGAGAGAGCCTTTGGTGAACAGGAAGAAATCCAGCAGAACATGGCTGCCAAGGACGAAGCCTCCTTCTCTCGTCCTGTCGGCGAGGACATCAAGGGCCGCCCTAATGTCACTACACGTTCGGCGTCGAAGCGACGCGCGCCCACCAACACTGGCGAGGACCTCCCTGTCTCAAAGCGCCGTTCCGGCTCGAAGGGAGGAAGAAATTAAATCTTGGATACCAAGTTTTGACGGATACGACTGGATCTGGATTTGATGTCTTGAGTGGCAGTTCTGGATCACGATATCTGGGAGATGTTGGACATGTAAGCATAGAGTTCTAGACTGAGAGACTAGCTTGTAGAGGTTGGAGATGGATGTCTTCTGGATTGATTATATCTTGGACAGATGCTAGATAATACATGTCCTCTAAACTTGGTATCTGGAAGTTGTAAAGCTCGAATGGGCCGTGATCGTGGCAATACAAATTAATGACCAAGTTTGCTCCAGAGAAGCCGCTCATAGCTCTTGTCACACTGACACAACCAAAGTCTTTATCGATAACCGCGAGACAGGCTTGGCAGTTTGTTCCCTCTTTGCATTAGAACTCAGACTTGCCTGAAATTGCGTGAGGTCATGTATAGCAGCTCTAATAATTGAGACAAACTCCAGCCTCAAGCTTTGGTCATTAATACCGATTCCAATTACGTTCTTTACATGGGATCTCACCCCAGTGCCAACGAGAGCCGCCTTCAGCACTCCGTTGGCGCTCCATTGTATGATAGGTAAGCATTGTCGTTATACGCTCCACCGTGTCTGAGAAATCTATTGGCAGTAGTGCGTTGAGCCCTTTACAGCTGACCCCAACATCGCATCTCTAACTCAAGTCGCCCGGAACATGACTGGTGTTGTGATTGGGCAAATAGCCAATTCAGCCTCTTAATGTTTTACATTTGCGTTGAGGCGTGAAGATGCTGTCACCCCGAGTACTCGCCTACCGTCACTGTGATGTTAATGGTGATGTTCTAGTCACAAGTTGCACAGTTGACCTGAAGAGTTCTCAGGTCCTCGTGATGACGGTGTCTTATACCCAAATCTTATGCGGGATATTACCCCCCACTACAAAAGAAGCGTCAAAAAAGGACATGACAAAGGAATAGTATTCTCAAAGCGTTAGCAGAAGATTAATCTCACGATATCCAGTTATTATACACAACCAAGGGCACACTGGTGCTAAGTTTTGTGCGCTGGTTTAAGCTCTCAGCCACAAGTCCCAACTGCAAATAACACATCTAGCTCACAACTGGTGCTATTAACCCAAGAACGCGCCATCTATATATCACAGTCATGGCCGCACTTTTCGTCTCAAAAGTTGGCGAATCGGCCTGGAATAAAGCCGTTCTTCAAAATGACGAGTATAAGGTCAACTCTACCGGCATAAAATACTCGTTAGAACAAAGCAGTTGCAAAAGTGATGGACGCCAAAGACCCAGCTTGCAGGTAATGCTTGTACTGATTACCCGTCGGTCATAGAATCAGACTGCATATGAGTAGTAAACGTCCCTCTGTATTAAAACAGAGCTTCGATAATAAAGCCAGTGACCATTATTTAGTCTACCGATATGGATACTCCCTGTAAGACTCCTGAATGGTCTTGCAAGCAAAGCCGTTGGGGACCCGTATAGACTCCATGTTGCTGCAATCCTGAACCTAACACCAGAATCACTCTCATTGCTGCTCTTTCCAGCAGAGGCGCCGTCTGCGTGTATGAGACGAACTGGAAGCACATGGGTGAAGGTTGAAGTAGAGTATTGTGCTCGCACTGAGTGCCCTATAATACAATGGCAGCTGGAGAACTATCTGCGGGAATGTTTCATGCTGTACTAAGCATCTTTCATGCATGTACTGCTTACCTCGAAGATTTCAAGAACCGTCCTGAACCAGTTCCTGGGATAATCGAGTCGGACCGCCGCGATAGGCATATAAGCATTGTCACCGCTCCAAAATGCTTTATACAGGTCAATAAAGATATTCTTGAGATATTAGCTTTAGTTATCGTATCAGTCTCTTTGATAGCTGGGAGAATACTCTGCTTCTTTCATACGCCTCGCTAGCTGATTACGGGCTTGCAATTGTATGACCTTCTCGATTACTATTCTATTCACTTTCATACCACATCAGCCCAGAGGACTACAGTGTTCATGGGATTATCTCGTGAAGCTTGAACAGGAACACAAGCCAAGGTCCCATGAAGCGCACCTCCCCTAGTGTAGTCACCTTGATAGTGTTAACTTGTTATAAGCGCCACGGAGGATAAATGGTCTTTATATTCAGTAAACCCCGAGCCTCCGTCTTGGTTCTGACACAGTCGCCAGCCTTAGTATTCTCCAACAGACAATCTCTACTTTGCCGAGGGTCCCAAGTAGTGGAAAGCCAGCTTCTTTGAACAGCTGGCAGTCCTGCAATTATCTTTTTGCTGGCAATATTAAACTCCGAGAACATCATCTTGAGGTCTCGCGATTAAGAATTTACGTGCACGGTGTGATGGGTTAACGCTGACTCTTGGAATGAGGATTCCCATGCTCGCGGTCGATATCCGGATCTCCGGTCCTCGGAAGGAACATCAAGTCATCCTAAACCCTGTAACACGCGAGAAGGCCTTCAGGCAATCGGGTATCCTCCTGCCGATGACACCTTCATCCGCACATATCAACATTGTACCCATATAGACATACGCGGAGATTCTGCTGTGCCCCCAGCTATGCGGGCTTTCCCAACGCTTCGGATTTCCGGAAACCCAGATCCTGAAAGGCCAAAGCATCCCACAACTTGTAGCAATCATTGACGTGGAATCTCAAGTCCTGCGGCCTAGATATATCCGTCCAGGCTCTATTGCATTGAATAGACGATACTATTTTAAGACAGACTCGGGAATAATGAAACACAAATTGATATCAATGGGTTTTATTTGTTGTTTAGCTATACTAAAAGAGAGGAAGCATAAAAAGGCAGTATTCCAAAGGAGTGTAATGAGCTCAGAGTAAAAAGGAAATTGCCTCGTGTGTCTCGTCCCCTCAATGTTGTCCTCGCAGTGTGTGCACATGGGACTTGTTGCCAAGAGCTTAAACCGGCGGACAGAACTTAGTCCTCACAGTGTCCACACCATATTGGATCCCAGAGCCATCTTGGAGATTGTCGGCAGGCTCGACTTTCGGTGTATCTGTGAGGCAGTCTGATTTGTCGACGATGTTTACTCCGTCTCCTCCTCCTCCTCGAAGAGCTTGGGGGAGTTGGGGGCTAAACGGCATTAGAAACGGATCCAACAGAATACAATGTCGGAGGTAAGGGGAAATACTTACGGGTCGCCTGGCGAGGACCAAGCTCACGCTTCTCCAAGGCCTCGGGCTTGACAACGGCAGGAGGAGAAAGGGCAGAAACAGAAGCCACGAAGAGGGCGAGGAAGCCGAGGAACTGAGAGGCCTGCATTTTGATGTAAAGCGTGGAAGCTTGGTGAAGGAGTTGAGAAGAGTTGGTAAAGAAGGTTGTGATTGTTGTTTTTGTTAGTTGATGATGAAAGTTCTCCTTGGAGGGGGGAATATCTCGATATTTATATTCAAAACTTGTCTAACAAAGCCTGCAAAATCAAGTGCCGAAATGCAATCCTATACAGATATTGAAACTATAGTAGATACTGACACAGCCATCATGGAAATCTTTCCGGAGTTTCTTTACATTGTTCAACTGATGCAAGTCTCAATCAAGTTCTCCGAGCTCTTCTCACCCTTGCTCGGTGTGTATCTAACGGAATCCTTAAGTCAGTCGGGAAAGTTCTCGGTAAGGGAGGTAAACTTTGACAAAGATAGCCGAAATAACCGTGATAAATATTGCCGGTTCTGGAATTGATGTCGGTATTTTTATCTGTCTGTGGAGCTATCTAATGCATTTTAGCGACCGCCTGTTATCATTACTTCAAAGTTTAAAGTACGTTTTCCCTTTTCCTGTATATTTTGTGGAAACAATATCGGAAAAGCTGTGCTCGGTGAGAATTTGCGGGGTTACTACATATTAAAGACAATTACCGAGGCCAAGTCTCTTCTGCCGTATAGCCGGGATGCCAAAAGAAGTACACATGCAGCGAGAGATGGGCATGTAACATCTGAAATATAAACAGGTGTTAGTGCAAACTCTCTTAACTCCGTGAAATAACGGACATTTGTCCACGGAACAAAAGGCCCGGAATGCTCTCCTAACGGCAGAGTACCTAGTGTAACCAATACCAGTTGAAGAGTCTGTTTGGAGTTAAGGGCACTCTTAGTATCGAACTGTCTGTTCAACATAGTATCTTTTGTTTCGTCCTGCTTCATTTCTGCCGTTCTCACTTCAAGACACTTTTTACCTCTCTCTATCTTGACCTCTTTATGAGTTCTCAGGCTGTTGCAAAGATGGCTTCACCTGCCACCCAGAAGCAAGAAAATTCCGCCGAAAGGGAGAAGTCTACTAGTCCTCCAGAGAGGGACGCTGGCTTTGTTATTACCCAAGTTGGCCTCTTGACCAATATTGCCATGGCAGCGATCAAAGGAGTGTATGGCTACAAGGTCAGTTCAAAGACCATGATGGCAGATGCTATTCATGGTGCGACTGATGCTATATCAGATACTCTTGCTCTGGTTGCTATAAGCTGGGGTTCCAGGCCTCCTACAAGCCAATTTCCATATGGTCATGGGAAAATCGAGAGTCTGGGAGCGCTTGGTGTTTCTGCCATGCTTCTCGTGGGAAGCCTCAGCATGGGCTTCAATAGCCTTCACTTCTTGCTGGTCCCGTTTCTGCAAGGCAAGCAGCAGGGACTAGTTAATCAAGAAGCTGCGGTTGGGACCTTTGCGTATGCAGGTGGCAGTCTCCTATCCCACATGTTCGCCATAGGAATCTCTCTAGCAACTATTGCAATAAAGGAATGGCTGTATTCAGCAAGTAAGTGCTGGTCTATCCAAATGCCACTACGTAAAGGCGACAAATAAACTAATACAAATCCTGCAGCCATGAAACTTGCAACGGAACGCAAGTCGACCGTCTTGGAATCAAACGCGCTTCACCACAGGGTCGATAGTTTGACCGAGGTGGTGATCATTTGCGTCATTCTTACAAGCAAATTGTTTCGCCATGTTGCCTGGCTAGATCCTGTTGGGGGTTTATTCATTTCCCTTATGGCAGTCAGACCAGCTACCGAGTTTACCGCGTCAGCCTTACGTGAGCTTGTAGACTACAGTGTTGATGAGGAGGTCAAGGAAGATATTTATCTCTGTAGCGAAGACATCTTGGAGGAGATAGATGGGTCAGGCAAAGTAGTAGTTACTAGCGTGACGGGGATCAGGTCTGGTCAAAGGAACCTGATTAAGCTGGAAGTGGCAATGCCCAACGGTTGGACCATTGATGAGGCTTCCGAGCTGGAAATCAAGTTCTGCAAAGAACTTGAGAAAAGAACGCAGAATGTGTGCCATGCCTTGATTCATGTCAGGCCCGTAGAGGAGAGGAGTGAGATGTAGGCGACAACTGGATATCATGGTGCAGTTTCGGAAAATTACTCCATCCTATTAGCAAAGTAAAGTACCGTCTTTTCGGATCAAGTAAATACTATGATAGCATAAGTCTTCAGAATGGGTACAGTACCATGTTGCCATTGCCGTGTTTAGATTAAAGTTTGTTATCGGGAACATAAAAAACAACAACTGCCACCCAGATTGGTACACGTGGCCCTAACTCTTCAACTATACTCAAATAGCACCCACCAAGTCCTGTGTTTGTGTAACTACTCCTCAATCGATCTCCATCATGATGCTTAGTCGTCTCGCTCTATCGGTGAGCCTGATCTTTGTTACATTGGGGTCAAGCTCTGGGTACAAAACTTTATCTGACGAGACACTGCGCAAGATGCCTTCTGGAGAGGCTAGCTTAGACATCCACAGCGAGCTTCTCGCTCCAATCTTGATCCCTCGCGTGTCCGGAACTGACGGAAGCTCTGTCGTCCAACATCATTTCATTCAATATTTCAACAAACACCTGCCAGAATGGTCAATACAATGGCAAAACTCGTCTGCAAAAACGCCGCTGGGAAACAGCAAAGTTCCATTTTCTAATCTTATTTTCCGCCGAAGGCCTCCGGGGGTACAAGATAATTCTGTGTCGTGGCTTACCCTGGCAGCGCACTATGACTCAAAGATAAGCCCAGTCGGGTTCATCGGAGCGACTGACAGCGCGGTGCCTTGTGCAGTGTTGTTGCAGATGGCGAGGAACATTGAAGGCGCTCTCCAAGCCAAGTGGGGAAAGGACCCCGAAGAAACTAACAATGGGAACCAGGGAATCATTGATGGCATCCAAATCCTTTTGCTTGATGGCGAAGAAGCTTTCCTGCAATGGACGGAGGAAGACTCCCTCTATGGATCAAGGTACGCTAACTGAGACCGCAGCGCACTCCAGAAATGCTGATGCTAGCGTCCTCCAAAGATCTTTGGCTCAAGAATGGGACCTCCCTCGCTCCCCCACGTCTGCCTTTAGAACAAACGTGGATTCAATTAGCCTTTTTGTTCTTCTGGACCTCCTTGGGGCCGCCGAACCTACGATTGCCTCCCACTTCTTGACCACCCACTGGGTATATGAGCGAGCCGCAGATGTCGAGCATCGAATGCGCTATTTAAATCTCCTAGAGACTCAGCCCAGGAAAATGTTTTTCCTTGAGAGACATAAGCCAGCTGATAAGTTTACTCAAAGTCATATCCAAGATGACCATATTCCATTTCTACGTCGTGGGGTACATGTGCTGCACATCATTCCGACACCATTTCCAGCGGTATGGCATAAGATGGAAGACAATGCTGAGAATTTAGATATGCCAACAGTGCGAGATTGGATTAGAATCATGTCCGCCCTCGTCATGGAGTGGATGGAAGTGGGGGACTTGTAGATTTGACCCAAGGCCGATATAAGTTTCTGAGACAGTAAGAGCGTATATTTATCACAAAATCTACTTAAATGACAACCCATTGACTCCATCTCCTTGATAGTTGGATGGCAGGACGATCAACCATCCTCATAGTATACCAGGCAACATGTAGCGAGAGGACTACCATAACTCCTTGAACCATCAGAAAGGAGAGTTCCAACCCCAACGGGCCGTAACAAGGCAAGGCCAAGATGTTTCTAAACGGCTCAAGGGCCTCAATAGCCATCAGTCGGTGTCCATGCGGCCATGCAACGAGCGCATACAGCGTATCACCCAAGATATATAGCACCGGCCCGTGAGTGAGATACAGGGTGTAGGAGATGGTTGCTAAATATTGGAATGTAGAGCACTCAAGAACGCTCTTGAGCCAGGTGTATCGCAGTGAAGATATAAATAAAGTCGAGCCAAGAAAGAGGTAAATCCATTTCGGATCATATCTGACCAAATATGACAGGAATGACAGATACCCCCAGCCCGGGTTCATCCGGAAGCACTTGGCGGTAATGCAAGTTGGTACTCCTCCAAGATACAAACCCAAGATCATGAGGGCATTTGGTACAAGTCTCGAAGCTCTTTTTGAAACAAACAGGAAATGGCATTCGACGGGTGACCAGGTTTCCAAATCTCTTATTGAAGCTCCTGCAATGAAGAAGGCGCAATGCCACCCATCGGTTACCAGGAAGAGGAAGTATGTTATCAACACGAGATATACAGCCATGCGGCGGTAGGGTGATAGTCCATACACCAGCAGTAAGACAAGAAATGTCACTAGAGAGCCTTGGAACTCCAAGGGTACTGACCACAAATGGTCATTGTAAGTTAACCACGGTGAGCTCGTGCGGTTGAAGATGAAACTGAAGTCGAGTAGTTCACGAATGCAACTAGATATCCCATGCACGTACGATGCTTTGGGCTCAAAAACTGAGATGCGGAGGTTGAATAAGTGAATAATTGTGCTATTTGATGTTAGTATTTGCCTAGATCTGGGTGAGGGCAACCAACATCTGCGCAAAGGTAGTGAAGAATAAAGGCAGATATAGTCTCAACCATCTTCTCGCGATAGCTGAGCGTATATGGTCGATCAATTGGCACTTTTTCATAACCATTGTTGAAGGTGCTTGCATGGGGCTGTTGTGGAACTCGAGAGTCTTTATGGATAGAACATAGCCTGACAAGACGAAAAAGATTGCTGTTCCAAAATGACCGCCATTAAAGACGATACGAATGATTGGTAGGGCGATGAAGTGATATCGTTGCTTGTAGCCAAAGGATCGCTCAATGGTAGCGTAGTCCGAGTCGTGTGCCCAGAGGACATGATGATGTATGTAGACCAGAAGAGACGCCAGGCCTCTCAAGCCATCAAGATAGAGGGTTCTCCGAGGAGCGTGCTCCTCCCTTGCAGGATGTCGAGGGGAAGGTCGAGGTGGATTTGCGACTGTGGTATGTCGGGCGGGAGATGTTGGATCAACCGAAGTGTTCATGTTTTGTCTCTTGTCACCGCAGAGTCCTAGCGTCCATAGAGGAATTGTGGGTAGATAGAAGGCAATGGGTGTGGCTCGCAACTGCACTCCAAAGATGAGCTTGTCAATCGTTGTCACTTTCGAAGCTATGGTAACGGGAGATACGTACATGAGAAGGAAGAATAAGTGAGTCGTAATCAGAGTTTGGTCATTCTAGCAGACGTATGTAGCTGCGACAGCCCGCATAACGATAGGATAAGACGGCATTGCTGATCATGCTCTGAGCCACACGTGGCCTATGAAACGGGCTGACTTCTCGATATGGGTATTAGATACCGAGGTTATGGTAGAACTAATTTGAAACGATTATGTGTTTATCAAGGGGCTTGAAAGCCTTGCTTTTCTATACTATTTCTTAGTTACAACGATTTACCGCCTATATCTTCTAATGTCGATATCTTTGTAGCCCTACCACACAAACTCACGAAATTGAAAGTGCCCGTGGAGACTAAAACCCTACCTACGTAGGTTTGTGGAGACCTTCTGTAGCTATAATTGGCTATAAAAGAGGTAGCTTGCATCGGTTACGAGCCCACTGCCGCTACCCACGGACGCTACCCAGTTCCATGAGCCAAGATGGCATTTTACTATAGTGGCATCTTTTTAGGTTCGTATAAATTGCTGTAGTCTAACTTTTAACTGACGTCGGGACGGCAAGGCACGGCACAGCAGTGGCCACGTGGCACAGCATGGCACTACATCACGACACGTATGTCCTTGAGGGACAGAGTGCTAAACGGAGTAACTTTGGAATAGTGGCTATATCCTGGGCCGGCTGAGCCCCGGCTCTAGCAAGCTGCTAGACAATTATGCGCCATTCACGCCAGTTTGGGGTGCCTTATACTCAAGCCGTTTATATCGAATTATATTGCCAGGTCTTACTAGGTCCAGGACAGAGCTTCCGGCGATTATTTAATTCGCACTTAGCTACCTCCAACGAGTGGTTCATCGGGGTAATAAATACTAAACAGATTCATCCCAATCTTGGTACCGTTCAGAACAGGCAGACCGGCATGAGCCATTCTGTCATCACCAGTTCCATTTTGATGGACGTTGTGCCAAATTACTGCATTTCCTTTCTTGGGCTTCACCAGCAACCCCATGCCATCCTCTGTCCTCGAGAACTTGTCTCCATCCGCGCTAGGTCCAACGCCCTTGATATCAGGGAAATACGTCTCTCCGCCAGTACATTCATCTCCGATGTAGATGAAACTGCTGACGAGGCGATTGAACTGGCGAGTGCTACCATCCGGGCGCTTGGCCTCGAGGTGCACAGGGAGGTAGTCATTATGCATGCGGAAGCGCTCTCCGCCAACGTATTTGACAATCTGCAGTCGCTCCGTGTCAGGATGCTGAAGGTTTCCCAGCAAAAGCTTCAGTCGTTTGGCCAAGCAACGCGACACAGGATCCTTCTGGGAAACCATGGCAGAAGTGGAACTTCTCCAGGTCGAGTTGACCTGGGATGAGATTTGGTTCTTTTTGTTATCGTAGTCATAGACGTAAGACGGCGAGAAGTCATCCTTCCTAAAGTCAAGTTAGTATGAAACAATATTGAGCATGGAAACGGCTATTTACGCGTTGTGTAGAAGGTGGTCGATCTCATGGTCCTTGATAAAACCGTTGATATATATGACCAACGGGTCGACAGAGAGGAGCTCGATGTTGTAATCGTTGGTGCAGACATAATCATCAGGAAGTACTGGGGAACCGCCGAAAATGGCGGGGACCCCTTTGCTAATTGAGGGACTGTAGTTGCTAACCCAGGCCCATAACTGAACGCTGCTTAAAAAAAGCATGCCAGCTGGGACGAGCATAGACAGCGATAGTTTCTGCAACGATGGACAAGATTAGTGGTTGCTTGTCAAACTTAACCCTCATTATAAGGTGTATACTCACTGAAGCCATTGGTTGTAGCACGTGGGCGTTGATGAGTTCTAGTTGATGGTGGTGATGATAATTGAGCAGGCTCGAGGGAAATTAGTGAGTCAAACTTGGCCGATACACTCGCAGCTTTGGAGCCCCTTTAAAGACTCTGGCATCCTACGGCTTACGTCAAAAACGCCTCTGGCGCAAGAGTATCTTGCAGCTACTTAGCGTGAAACTGAAGCTGGAAAACAAGGATTCCTGGACCTACATGGCCACATACCCTACAACTCGGAAACACGGACCACGAGTCTGCGAAAAAAAAAAAAAAGCCAAAAATAAAAAAAGGCCGCGGCCAACGACCAGGTCACTTCGCTTCATGCAGTGTCACCGCACCATCGAAGGATTGTTATCACGGTCAACCAAGACCATCTATTGGCTTTGAGCTACGGTAAACTTAACTCTGTAGTCAAGATGTCTTACCAACCGGGAAAATGTTGACAGGCTGGCCTTTCCACGTAACCGACACAAAAACTCCATCTTCTAAGCCGCATATGTCAAAGCGTCGACGGCCAGCACGGAGCCGCCGGTTGCTTGTTCAGATTCGTAAGCGTGCCTCATCATGCACAGATGGTGCGGAGCCTTTGCTGATACTCACCCCTCCCTTTGACATTAATCTCGAGGCTATTGGCCATGACCTTGTCTGTGGGGAGAAACCTGGTGTTGTTGTCGGCAACTATGTCGGCATTTGGTTGACATCGGATATTCTCAACTCCGTCGAGGAATAGGGACTGGAAAGCCGTCGAGGAGGAGTCAACGCAATCCCTTCTCTCAGCACCCACGTCCGTATTCTCAAGTGTAGTCGAAACGCGAGCATCATGGCACCAATCCCACCGCAGTCCCCTCCCCGAATCATTCCCGCTGAGGAGATAGTCCCTACTATGAAGTCTGTGATAGTCAACATCACTTCTGTGATTGACGACATAGTCGCCGAGGTTTCACCTGAGACGGCATGTTTCAGCAATACTGTTGAGCCGTACATAGCAGTCAACAACTCTTACCAGGGCGAAATTGGGGTAATCTTCATGCTCCAGTACGCTGCTCCAGCCGCCGAGACTCAAAGCATTGTTTCCGATGCCATTCGGCTATGGTCTGAAGCGCAGTCGTCGTTGATAGCCCGTCAGGATTACTTACTCCTTCTACAAGCTGTGAAAGAGCGTAATGAAAGCCTGGACACGGAGTCACAGTTACTGCTGGATGACTTGCTTCTTGACTGTCAAGAGCGTGGGCTTAGCCAGATGTCGCCAGAGCAAGTTCAGCAGCACCTACGAAACAGCGAGGAAATAGAACAGCTTGCAATGGAATTCCGACAGAACATGGCTCACGACTCGAATGGAGTGTGGCTCACAGAGCAAGAGCTAGACGGCGTCCCATCCGATGAAACCAGCCGTTGGCCTACGGAGACTGATGGTCCCAACATTGGTCGGAAGTTTGTACCATTCTCCAACGGAGGTACGATAGCCGTGTTGACGCACGCAAAGTCGGCAGACGTTCGTGAAAGAATGTTCCTGGCGGATCACCGAAATCTTGAGCCAAACGACAGACTCTTGCAGGCCATCATAATGAAGCGCCAAACACAAGCAGCCGGTCTGGGATATGAGTCCCATGCCGCCTTCAGAGCGCAGAGACGCTTACTAAAATCTACAAAAGTCATAAGAGACTTTCTCGACAGCCTGAAACAAGACTTGGTTGCTCTTGGCAAAGTCGAAGTTGATTTGTTGCGTCGGCACCAAGATCCATGCAGCTCAGCTACTGCGACTGAAGGACGAACCAATGCTTTTCCAGCTTGGGATCAGGTGTATTGTAGTAAAAGGGCGGAAAAGGAGCGGGACATAGACCATGGTCATATATCCGAATACTTTCCTTTGGATCACACGGCTGAGGCTATGCTGACCGTTTTCGAATCTCTTCTTGGTCTTCAGTTTCTCGAAATGTCCCAGTCTGATTTAGGATCTCAGTACTTCTGGCATCATACGGTTCGAGCTTTCTCTGTCTGGGAACAAGGCCAAGAAGAGTTCGTCGGATATCTATTCTTTGATCTACTGTGGCGAGAAAATAAGTATCGTGGCAATCAGAATGTCACACATGAATGTGCAAGTTTGAGGCTGATTCTGTTACTCAGTGATGTAAGCTAACGGGCGTATTCAGGGCTATGCAAATCCTGATGGCACAAGGCGCTACCCTTCTACTATCTTGATGTGTTGTTTTCCTACCAAAAGCGCCGGAAGACCCATACTGCTAAAGCATTCCCAGGTGGTGACGTTATTTCATGGTATGGCATCGAGATATTTCTCTCTTCTATTGCAGTTTACTAACAGCTGAATCAAGAACTAGGACATGGTATCCACAACCTGTTGTCAAAGACAAAATATGCGCGTTTCCACGGAACCAACCTTCCCCCAGACTTCGGCGAGATGCCAAGCATGCTGCTGGAAAATCTCTGCTGGAGACAAGATGTTCTGGAACAGTTGAGCTGCCACTATACTCATCTTGACTCGAGATATGCCACTGACTGGCGCCAACGCAATATTGGAGCTGACGTCTTGCCTGACTGCAAGATTCCAAGTCATCTTGTTGATGCATTGGCTCGAAACAGGTATCTCAATCGCGCCAGTTACCACTTGAAACAACTGTGAGTACCTAGCTATGTCACCACGATTGAACTGTGAGCTGATCTTGCATCTTGAGGTCACTATCTCTCTTTGATCTTGATATACACAGTGTGAAATCCCAGGATGAAGCTGAATCCCTAGACCTAGGGGACAAGTTCTATAGCCTGCGCGAGGAGTGCGAAAGTCTAGATTTTGGTGATCTGAAGCGAACGGGGCATTGGCACGGCTCGATCCCACACTTTGTTGGTGGATACGACGTTGGGTACTACTCATATCTCGTCTGCACTGCCTTTGCTCAAGACATCTATGAGTCTGTCTTCCAAGATGACCCTTGGGATAGGTCAAAGTGGCGAAAGCTCAGGCGTGAGGTTTTGGAATATGGAGGGAGCCATCCTAACATGATGGGTATGCTTCGAGACTTTCTGGGAAGGCCACCTAGTAGGGAGGTCTTTATCGAGACGTTAAAGCGGGCTATAGAGGAAGACAGCGCGAGAGAAAGTCCCTGTAAATAATTCTTACACAGCTCTAGTCGTGAGATGTTTGAAATTGATACACTGGATAAAAGGGAGAATAGAAGTACAAGATTCGGGTAACGGACCATTCTGCACTTGTTCAATTGACTTGTAGCTGAACTATGTAGACTATGGGCATGAGTCACAGTTCAGCGAGGGAGAGTCCAATTCCTATCCCACCCGAAGATGTTGAGCCCCAGCTTCTGTCCAGACTTGATCGGCAAGGAAGCGTGCCGTACATCAGGATGGAACGAGCCGTTGGGATACATGTTTTCCCAAAATACAGCGGAGCCCTTGATCGGCTTGAACGTGACACCGGGATATTCAGTGTCTTCGCACTCGATAATTTCACACCATTTTTTGTCTGCTGGACGCTCGATCAGAGGGAAATTAGTTCCGCCACCGGTGAAGTCATCGTTGAGATACACCATGAACGTTGTGATGCGGTTCCCGATGTTCATTCGCCCATCGTAGTCCTCGTGCCAGGCAAAGAACCCGTTGACGGGATATCGCTGGGCTTTCATCTGTTCAATCAATGTACTGTTGCCTCTCCAGCCCTGGAGCCTCCTTGCTCTATTGACGAGGCCTCGCGTGATAGAGTCGTTTCGTGGCACCGGTGCCATTTCAGATATCCTGATGTCTTTGTCCACATAGGCCTCTCCGTTAGGATATATCTTGGAAGTCTCCCATTTCCCATCACTGGTTGCCGCTTAGCTTTTGTAGGGTTTCTGGCAGTAATACGGACCTTATCTTGAGAACATGCTCGATCTCACTGTTTGATAGGAAACCACTTATATGCAGTATCAGGGGATCTCTGGAGAAGACCTGAACTTGATATTTGTGGATTTCAGGTACAGTCGTTCCACTGAGCAGTTGTGAAGCCTTGACGAGGAGATCTGGATTCAATAGCCAACCCAAGGTTGGCCCGAGTATCAAAGCACTGGCATAATAGACCACTTTTGAAAGGGGTAAAGGCATGTTGAGTATATCAATGGTGATGCGGTTGGGGTGTTCTACTCGGCTTGTTGACGGGGCGGTGGGCGATGTTGGTTGTGTAGAGTGACGCCAATGGAAAGTAAGAGATTGATTGTTTATGGGCAAGAGTTTCCTTTGCCAACACGACCAAAGATGCTGCAGACTTGCATGGACATTCACCGTTCTTGGTCACTTGCTGTTCACCTGCATGTGCATCAGCCAACGGGCTGAGACATGAGCTCGGCAGTTACTTCCCGTCCTTTGTCTCGTGATACAACCGGAGTAACATGCCGACGTGGATACGAAAACGAGTCAGCCGTGGCTCGCGAATACCTAGGCCAGGGTGCAGATGTACCGTAAGCTTTGACAACAGAAAAGATTTCGGAGTTTCTTTGTTGTCAGTGGTGTTTCCTTAGTGAAACACGCCGCTACCCGGTATTGCGGAACGGGCATGGCACCCTATCTTAGCTTTGTCGCTTGGTCTCCCCCGCTTAAGCCTAGTTCAAAATCAAGGACCGGAAAACTGGGGCTATGTAACACGAGATAACACTGCCCAAGGACAATTTTCACACCAACTGTCCATCTATTTGCTCAAGGTAGGCATCACTCTTTTCAAACCAGAAGCAGGTCATGCCATGACCAAGCATAGCACCTAATCACAACTACGTCAGCAGCTTGCTTCATTGCTTCTTCGTTTTCATACAACACCTTGGGCCAACTCTCCGAGTACCTCCCGCCACCAAGTTGACCAGCTACGTGCGTTGTCAAAAATGTCGACCGAGCCACAAGCACACTACCAAAGTCTCCAAGCTGAAGATGCAGAGACGTCTTCAACAGGAGAAAGTCCCGGGGAACAAGCTACTTTATATCGACCATCGCGTCAAGGCTCGATATGCGCGTGGCTCAACAGGTTCAAATGGTTCATCGATACGGTTCTCCTACTCTTAATTCTTGTTATTCTCATTGTGGCCATCTGGTCCAGACAAGAAACCCCTTCATTTCAAAGCACGGGTGACTTGACCGGTTTTGTTCCTAACTGTACGACGTTTTCTCATAACTCTGCATATTTACTGACATGTAACGATTTGATAGTTCCCAATCGCATCACCACCTTCACGCCCGATCCCGAATTCTTCCCTGACGACCCTAAGAAGTTCTTCACAAACGCTACAAGAAACAAATGGCTTGGCCTAGTCCCAGGCAAGTCTCTGGCTACCTTATGTATAGCTTCTCTCGCTAAAATATACAAGATGGATTAGGTTATCTCCATATTCAGAGGCCAGAAGCATATAACAACCTGCCAACGCCTCTATCGAACTATAAAGACAAAGAAATGTTCGTGGTCACGACTTCAGTGACTCATCAACTGCACTGTTTGGTACGTTTCATCACCTTCGAGGCATTGAAGTCTTCGCTTCATGTTCTATGTTCTAACAGGTATCATAGTACAGCATTGCCCAAGGATATGCCATATTAGCTTTACATCGGGAGGCCGAACATGGTGAAGCACATTGGCACATGAACCACTGTTTTGACTACCTGCGTCAGAGTATCATGTGTGCGGGTGATGTCGCTTTAGAAGGTCAGCAGACAACTTTTGCAAAAGGTATTCCCGGTAGTGATGGCTGGGATGCCATGCATATCTGTAAGAATTATGATCAAGTATACCAGTTCTTGGAACGTCATAAAGCCTTGAAGGATCATTGGATTTAGTTTAGCCCTCTTGGTTTCTGTCAGTACATAATCATAAAGAACTTGCGGTGTACGTACAGGCGCCATGTCCAAGTTATCCTCAGCCTCACTCACCCTCAAACTGATGGAGAGAGACATATAAATAATTTCTCTTGTCAAAATAGTCTTGTCATACGTGTCCCAAGTTCCGTCCGCTAGTCTAAGCTCTCGGCAACTCCCAACTGCAAATAACACATCTAGCTCACAGCTTAGACAGCCATACGTGTCCGGGAGCTTGCGGGATTTCGCGTTCAGCCTTACTTGTCTGCACTGCACAAGCTCTATAGCGTATACTAGATTGACAGGCTACTGGAGTTTTTTGACTGTAATACTGTATTACTTTTAATGATTATGCCTCTTGTCCAGTGTTCAGTAATGACATATCTCCGCTTCGGATCAGTTCGAGCGGCTGGTTCCACAATCATGGTATAGGGTGGGTAGCTTCCATATGACGAAAGAAGCAGTTGGGTTCTGGTTTGGCTTTGTTAACAAATCGCGATGGAACGTAAATGGGGTATGAGAATCCGACACACTCTTTCTGCATTGGAATTCTCATACATGTTATCGAATAGAACAAAAGAGGAAGAACCAGAGATCTCCAGTTTACTCCATGGACCAAGACAGCATATCTGAACACGTTCTCGTATGGATCCCTTCTGATTTTTAAGGTAGCTTTCGATCCTGGTGCTATCACTATGGGACCGAACGCAACGTAGGGAACTCGAATACTGTCTTGTGTTATCAGATTCTGATAGTTTTGGAATTGCTAGGGGAATTTGGCCAACCCGTTCGGCCCAAACCCATCGTCGGCTTCTGTGTAATCCCCGGCGAGTGAGGATACATGTTCGTTGACCTTGATGACTGCCTCTTGTAGATAATAGCATAACCAATCTTTTTTATCACATAATAATAGCATATTAACAGTAAATATCCCCAAGAGCGAATACGCTCGATCCTTACATCGAGTAGTCTATTGACTTCTTATCCAGGAAAAGAGTCTTTACTTATCTAATAACTATTCCTAAGCCTGGTAGTTTAACTAATAGGCAACAAGAGATCATTCTAGTTTTAAACAGTTGAGGATATTGCATTCCTTTGACGATGCACGCTCACCAGATCGGATTGATACGGGCTCATTTCGGATCTGACATTCAACTAGTACATATTGGGGGAATAGTCTGAAGCTAGGGAGGAGCTAACGCCCTGACAAAGACATTTTGATGCGCTACCGTAAATCCCATAAACTTCATCACCGGCAGTTCGATTTTCAATAAGTCGCTGCAGGCCTCAACAGTATGTATACCATTCCTTTCAAGGTCAGATCTTCAAGATTTACAAAAGTTCTTTACGGAACCTCCTTCTAATTGTGCCTATTTTCTCAGTCTCATCCAATCACATAACTCATCTAAGCCATGATGGCGCTAGCCGGGTTAAGTTACTCGTGAATGTAACACACAGCAAGCAATTGTTGGATACCAGGGCACGTCGTAATATTTAAGAGAAATGACGCAGCCTCCTCAGGCTTAGTGTAAACCTTATCAAGATAAGAGGCAATCAAATCAATCATTCACGTCAAATTGTGAGACCGCGGGACATCATTTGCAAATTAGTCTCTGAATTATGGACCGTTGAAACGCTATAGAGACCCCTGTCCAGCTGGAGAATGTCATCACTAGCGTACTTGACTCGATCTTCACTGACCTGCCAAGAGATGTTAGGAGATTTCCCCGCATTGTCTCCACTGTCACCGGCATATCCGGTCGAGGAATCATACGACATTACTTTAGCTGGGTAGATAAGGCTTGTGCCTAGATACTTAGACGCCACGGTTTGCAGATCTCTACATGAGAGACGCTTGAATTTTTTCGTCGTGTGCCTTGCTTGAGGGGCCTCCTGTCACATCCCGTGCCGATATTGGCGACAGATTGTCCACTATCGAGTGGCATCAATTGCGCATACCAGTTCAAATCACCGAGAGACCCTGGCCCAAGGTCGTCACATGCGGTACGAATGAACCCAAAAACATCATTAGCTTTTCAATATCGATATCATCTATTCGTACACCGCGGCCGGTGCCCTAGGAATGGGGCCAGGATGTAACTACCATCTCTTTACAATATTGTGGAGCGCGATCGCCATGACGCAGCGTAGATCATCGGCGTGCCCGTCATCCGCCGTTACATCCGAGATGTCTGTGGTCGAACCAGCTTGCGACTGACTCCGCACTAGCAAAGTAGTCTGTCATGACAGTAGTTATGACCCCCTGCTGCAGTTTCTGAGCCATGATAGCCTCAATATCTGCTTCTGTTATGCACCCTGCGTCTCTGAAATCGACCGGAAATATCGGTTTGTCTGGTTGGCCATGCCCTGGCTTGTCAGCATCTCATGTTATCCACGACTCGGCGGGGACGTCCTACCGCTGGAGTAAAAGAACAGACGGTCTCCGGGTACGGACCCGGAAAAGAGCCAATGTATTGATTGTAGGATAGCACGCTTGGTGGGCTGGCTCGTCGGTCGAAAGTACATGTCGGATAGTATGACGATGTTCTCAGCAGGGCAGCCATAAACTTGGTGTAAAAAGGCAGCTATGCCGCTGGCGTTATGAGATCGAAGTTGACCACGAGTGTTGAAGTAGTGAATGCAGACAATGACGGCCTTTGAGATTAAAGGCACCTGGTTAATCATCGATGTGCAACCGAGACAATACTCTGGCTGGGGCTCATCGTGAGCTCTCTCGATAACTGAATCGTTGGGTCCTTTGAAGCTGAAGTAATCCATGAGGATCTGTGATCTAGGCGGCAAGATGTTGTGTTTATGTGTTCCTGTTGCTGAAAAGACAAAGGAATTGTCGACTCGACAATGTCATATGGCTCGATCATTCCCGCTTTTATACCACATGGGTTACACCATCTGAACTCCCATATATTGACTGGACAAGCTCTCCACAACCCGAGCCGCTCAAGGCTAGCCTATTATACTGCGTAGCTCTTTCCTTGGTAGCCTCAGCGTGAGATCTAGACTCTGTGAATATGTTATTGCCCCATATGTTAATATTTAATAGCAAAAAGGAGAGTAATTGCAGCTGATTCAAAACATTCGTTCCACGACTCAGAAACTTCAAGTCAGTGCCAAGATGGCCCAGACTTTTCTTCCCTTAGTCAGAAAATGCTAAGTGAAACTTAGTTCTGAATCGCGTCTTCGATGTCCACAGCTGTCGGGCACGCCCATTGGGCCGATTTGGCCATGTAATGTGAATGGCATGAGGTACGGTGGTACCTTGAATCTCCCAACTCCTCTCTTCATCTCGGGACCAAGTCTAGTTTTCGTGGTTGACCAAGTTAGGCCTCGGTAGACTTAGTTTGTCTTTTTGTCTTTTTTTTAATCGATGACAATTGCGACGGCGGTATCAGCATCCAACATCGCGCCTAACTTACAGGTCTTGGTCCCAATCCTGCTGGGAGGCGGGTTTAAAGTTCTGCTCAGATGGATGTCTGTATATGTTTTGAGTGACTGACATATTGAAGCATCCTTTCACATCCGAGAGTCGATATTCTGTTACTCAAAGTGATTTTTCTCGATCTAGGGACAAAACATTACTCGCTTGTAAACCGGTAGCAAGTCTCTTTACTCTGGCTGATTACTGATTCACGTCAGCACAGACTCTAAGAGTTAAAGGACTTCTGAAGAGGAAGACATGGAGTTCGAATTGCTTTAGGAATATCTTTTAGTAGAGATCGATGCTGAGGTTCTATTAATGTAGTGTCTGTTTTATGAATGGTTATTGAACGTGCAAGAGTCTCGAGCTTGGAAACAAGTGTAGCTACAGTTCATCGCGTCTCTGGTTCCAGGCTTTTGAGGTAGAATGGCTCTGAACACTACTTATTCTCTGCTACTTGTCTTTTGCTGCCTCGGACTTTGGCTGGTGCGCTGTCTGTGCGCCTCTGCAAGTAAGCAGCCTGTTTAAATTACAGCTACAAACTTATCAGCTTAGCGACTACTAGGCATTTCAATTTGCTGGTGTTATATGAACCTGTTTCTCCTTTACTTTGCCTTTCCCATCCGACAATGGCTGGCGTAAATTGACGTCCGGTCTGCTCAAGTAAAGCAAAGCACATCGACGTTGATTGGGGGCTTGTGGCGTAACTGTTAGGCGCCACTGGCCCGACCAAAAAGGCTGACCAGGCAGCCCGAAGGCTGGCGGCGCGCATCTTTGAGATTGTTAGACTAAATTTATATAATGTATAAAATGTTGTCATAAACATAGCTAAGGTTGAACAACCGATTCAACAAGCTCGAGCTTCGCTACCAACACCAAGGCCCGTGCCCAAAACGCTCGCGCCCGCGAGCTTGGCGTTCCCTATACTCCTCTCGTTAAGGAAGACGGTGCTGCCATCCGAAACTTCCCTCGTACCTTTCGAGAGGTTAATGCACTGAACGGTATGCTCCTTGTCGTCAGAAAGTTTTTTTTTTTTTTTTTTTTTTTTTTTACAGATCCTTGCCTCTCAACTCTTCTCCATGCCATCGGAGCCGAGCTCAAAGATGGCTGGAATCTCGCGCAGAAGCGTAGTGCCTTCTTAGGTGCCATCGGTGTCATGCAGTCACCCAACCTCTGATTGGCTGTTCTCGTTGGCCTCTCTTGATTTCACTGGGAGTTTTCGGAGTGAGAAGGTTGCTTGCATTGACTACCCCAAAGAGACAAGCTCACATTGCATGGAAAGGACGATACCGATTTGGATGTTTATCGATTTTTGATAGACTCAGGAATAATGAAACAAAAATAGACGTGCCGAGATGAACTTAAATGTCTTTTGCGATGCCGTGATGATGAATGACCAATCTACTAGCACACTCTCAATCTCTGTCTTGGGTTCCAGCTTATGTTACCAGGTTGACACCGCTGTCGCGCCAGCAGGGATGGTTAAGATCTACCTATTGGGGCTAGTGGGTACTATGGAGCCCTGTACTCCGTACTTCAGCTGCTTTTTCGATTTGTTTCTTGCTCTCGCAATAAGTTATAGCGCGCTCAGTGGGCATGGTAGCGGAGCAGTTGGATTGTACTGTGTCAATTGGCTAGCGGGCAGTTGTTCTGCATTTGAAGACAGCATACTGAAGGATGTTCACGGCTTCATGGCGTCCAATGCTTATGATTAGAGATGGCGGTGAATGCAAAATAGAAATTTACCTTGACACAATCAATCCAGCGCTTTGATACATCCCACGGCGTTTGGCTCTCGCTCATTGATCAGGAACAAGGCAGCGGTGACTAGCGAAGCCCTAATGATGACGACACGGTGAGGCTACCACCTTGGCAAAATTTTTATTAAGCTACAAGGGTCGATCTTGGGAAATAGCCCTGCAGTGGTGTTCGTAAATCCAAGACCTGCAGAGCGTTAATATTGGGTGTCGGGTGAGGAAAGCCAGGCTTACGAGACCCTCGGGCACGCTCCAAGATTGCCGCGCCAATTTTGACACTGTAAAGCCCCTGGACGTAAACCAGAAGAGTAGCCCCATAAGTTTGTGAATGGACTTTGTTGCAACGCGGGGAAATAATAATTTGACAGTGTCAAAGAATGGATCAATGGCCCACGTGATGAATGATCACTGGAACAAAAGACGGAATTTATATTTATTCATCGTATTTAGCTTGATGTATGTCCCCTGAATTAATAGAGCCCGTTTTGAAGATTCCAAGAATACGCAACTGATTAAGTTCGGTCACGTAGTAACTCTGCATTACGATCTTCATTGAAATGGCTCTTAGCGTACAAAGACTTCCAAATGCGGTAACAAACAGAGCGAAGATAACGGATAAGCAGCCCTTCGGACGGAGTCGCTCTCACATCTAATAAAAACTCAAAGCATTCAATGAAGTTAATGGGAATGATCCCTGTTAATAAGAAGACGTCGGCGTAGAACAAGCTCTCATGGGCGCGCCAGTGAGAAGACAAACACGCTGTCAACCGATGTGAGAGACCGTGGTTCCTACAATTGGCGAATATATTATACTGAAGCCATCTAATTGACTTGATGAGCAGTCCTGCAATAGTAGAGAATATGGACATAAGAATTGACAGAGTGCTGGAATAAATTGGAAACTAAGTTCTGTCTGCTGATATAAGTTCTCAGCCACGAGCCTCAAGTCGAAACTTGGTAACCTGATGCGATGCACCAGAGTTGAGCAATAATTCATACCTTGCATGTTGAAGGATAACTTAACGACGTTGGATCCGGCATTTCTATCAGCCCAAATAATCCGTATTTCAATCAATATCCCAACATATAACCTATCCTAATACTATAGGTTATTTTTAATAAATAATATAATATTCTAATTAGCAGTAAGTTAATTTAATAATATATATCCTTAAAAGTATAATTTTCTACTAAAAAAACCTTTCTCTTAAATATCTTTAACTGGGATGCTTATCTATATATTAATTTATAAGGTTATGGTGTCCCGAGGATAATATAGTAGTCAAGCATATTAGGTCTTACAAGTGTTATTCACTCACATTCGCTCTCCAACGATTTCTACCATATGCTGCGGAATCGTAATTCACTTTAAAGATAATGGCTTGCCGCTGGAGTCGTAATTAGTAAGGAAGTTTAAATACGGCTTATATTTATCGTGATGGTCAGTTCCCGAGAGATGGATGTCGGATGTTGGATCAAGATTGATCTGATCGAGCATGAGTATTAATTAGACTAATCACCCTCAGAGGATATCAGCGTCTCTGTCGAGACTATCTGGCCAGAACAAAGGACATAGTATCAGTGAAAACTGGTGTCGTAGCTCAGATACCAGTAGTGGTGAATTTCACATGATCTTAAAGTACTTCGTCAGGTAAGATTTTGGCGCGTTCAAGCACTATAGCATATCCATTTCCGCAATTAACAGTCTCACTAACCCATATAACAAGAAGAAGAAAACACCCGGGCATAACAGAGCCATCGTGAAGCCTAATATTCTTTTATCATAACGCCAGAGATCTGGCCCTGTATAAATACTCAATAGAAGAAACTAGCCACGTCGCCCTACAATCCACTCATCAATGAGTGCCTAAGTAACGGGCGAACTTGGCCGCCCACTAAAGTACCCTGAAGACACCAAGAATTCCAAACTCCCCTTTACAGCCTCCCGCGATTTGCGACAGTTCTCTTCACTGACAAAATCGCTTGCTGGCGTCTCTATTCCCATAAAGCCTCCGGATTCTCTGAACCATTCTTTTAACGGAAATAAGGGATGTGACTTACCCCTTTTTTGTAGGTCCTTCTCAATAACCTCAAACCACTCCTTATGTTCTAGAGGCCTAAGGTGCATATCCATCGTTTCCAGCATGTCCCAAATTTCTTGGAAATATAGTCCGTCAAGCACCTTCTGAGCTTGCTTAGCACATGAGCCAAACACCGGCGACAACATCCGGTCCACGAGCATAGATGCGACGGTATCAACTCCAGCAGCAGTGATCCAACTGTGGGCGTCATCCTGGCTATAAGATCCAGCTTGGACACATGCTTTGACCACACGCCAAAGTGTGTCGCCTGACTGAGCATATCCATTTTCGGTTGAACCAACGATAAATCCAGGTTTGAATGTCCACAGGCGGCTTCCCACCAAATCACTCATAGACTGTGCTTGCCTAACCATGACTTCAGACACAAACTTTGTCTGGTCATAGGCCGGCAGTTGTCCGATCTTTTCCACCAGCTCTTCGTGCGTTTCATCAACGCTAGATAAATAGCCACCAGACACGTAGATGGTCTGGGGAGGGTCCCGTGATTGTAGGAAACCAGCGAGAAACTCGTGTGTACTAAAAACATTGGTCTTTTGAAGCGATTCGTAAGGCTCTAGCCAGTTGACAATTGCCCCATTGTGGATGATGACGTCGAATTGTCGGGGCTGACCGTTCAGGCCAAAGATGATATTCCATTGGCGATCTTCGAGACCGGCTTGAGGCTGGGTCAGATCACCTAGCCAAACATGCACACGCTCTTCAAGTGAGTTGCTCCACCAAGAAAGCCCACGACAACCTTCGAAAAATCTTTGATGAGCGTGGTGGTTGTCCTTCCCTCTCATCAGACAAGTAACTGTTGGTTTTAGAGGGCATTGAAGGACTTTGCGTAGAATTTCTCGGCCGAGAAATCCGTTGGGGCCAGTCAAGAACACACGATGGTCTCGAGACCTGCCAATCTTACTAAGTTCCTTTGTCCATTTCTCGACCTCGCTGTTCAACATACTCTGTCCGTCCTTACCGTGGTCTTCGGGCATGTCGGCAAGCTCCCCAACACTAATATTTGGGTCCATGAGCTTGGATGCAGATATATCGATCTGTGCTTCCTCTTTCAAAGTCGAGGCCAGTGACACCGCGTCCATAGAATCGATACCTAGGTCCTTCAAAGCAACTTGAGGATCTTCCAAGCCTTTTGTACAGCCATTTCCCTGCTCCTGTAAATGCTGTCCAATGACATTTTTGACCTTTGTTTTGTCATTGTTCTCAGATTTTGTCTGTGCTGTCGCATGGCTTGGGGAGGATGATGTATTCCGGGAATCGAAAAAGGCCGTGCCAAGCTTTCTGATTGCTTGACGGTCGATCTTGTTTGTTTGAGTCATTGGGAACGCTGTGATAGGAATAGCCACTGAGGGTACCATAGTGTCAGGTAGAACCTCTCGAGACGAACGAATGGCATTGTGAGTCGCCGGGTCAAGGTCGCTTTCTTGCATCAGGGAAGGTTCAGAGCTCTCTTCATGGGAGATAAAGACAACAAGTCTTGGTTTGTCTCCTCGGGGTGTGAAAGTGTCAACAAATGCATTCAGATGATCGGGCAAGAATCGTCTCAAGGTTTCCTCAACCTCTCCAGGTTCGATTCGCTGGCCGTTAATCTTGAGCTGGCGATCTATACGACCAAAGATGCGTAGACTCCCATCCTTCAGGACCAGTCCACGGTCACCGGTTCGAAAGATATGGCAGCAAGATGACGAAGGACCTTCTCCCCTGGTTAGCCAGGGGGGGTTTGACTTGAAGGCCAGTTGAGTCTTCTGCTTGTCCCCAAGGTAGCCTGTAGCAATATCTGGCCCTTGGATACATATCTCCCCCGGAACTCCTACAGGGGAAAGAATAGTCCAGTCGTCTGGATGCACTATCCAAACGCGGCCCCCGATGGGAAATCCGATGCTGGGAACGCTAAAGTCGTCATCAGGTTTGACACGCTTGATGGTATCCCACACTCCACCCTCAGTTGAGCCATACAAGACGTTGAACTGTAACTGAGGCGACCAAGTCTCGCGGAGCTTTGAAGAACATGGCTCCCCACCTAAACTCAGACTCTGGAGGCTCGGCACTTGATCAGTTGATAACATCTTTGCTACTGTAGGTGTGAGGATAGCATGGGTGACCTCCATCGTATTGATATTTTTGGCGATGTCAGTCAGCTTCTTGTCAGGGGCCGGAATGCACAAGCAGCCACCGGCTACAAGCGTGCAGAATATTTCGCTGATACTCGCATCAAAGCAATGCGGAGCGAACTGTAGGAATCTGCTTTCTTCATCTAGTCCTAAGACCTTCGAAACCCTCACCAAGCTACTGGCAATAGCCCCATGTGTTTGAATAACGCCCTTTGGTTGACCGGTAGATCCCGAGGTAAAAATCACGACGGCAGTACTAGAAGGAGTGACTTCTCCGATATCAATATCGTCTTTCTCTTCACTTCCATCCAAGTCGGACGGGTTAAGTAGAGACAGTGATGTGGAGCCAAGATGTGAAGACCCGGCCGTGTCGCAGATCGCTACTTTGCATGTTGTAGAGTCGATGATGGTTTTGAGCCTCTCAGTTGGCGTTGGTACATCTATCGGCACGCACGTAAAACCAGCTTTGAGGATGGCCAGCCACGCAACAATTGCGCATTGAGACTGTTGAAAGGCGTGAATAACGCTATCACCTACAGTCAAGCCATGAGATAACAAAGCTTTGGCCCATCGGTCCGAGGTATTCTGAAGCTCCTGGTATGATAAATCGCCGTCCCATGCACTGATGGCTGTTTTAGATGGAAACGTGGAGCTTGTGAGCCGAAGCAGGTCCGGGATGTTCGAGCTTGGGTCTTCTCCTGGCCCAGGAGGAAGTAGTTCTAGTTGGCCGAGAGTAGGGCGACCCATAGACTGGAGCGAATCGTCTGGCTGGGACAAGATACAGTTATATGTATGTTCGAAGATGTTGGTTATTTCTTCCAGATCTTGCAGGCCGCTTCTCCAGAAAATCTTGAGACTGGCAGTATCTGACTCGGTCAACAAATGAACGTAGGAAACATAATCCTATAGTTAATCAATGATCAGCTTCAGGCCCGTCATACTTGGACGGTTGTAAGCTTACATGGCTAAAGGAAGCAAGTTTATCGTCTTCATTTCGGAACACTCCCGCATCTTGAATCATTCTGAACATGTGCCTGTCCTTGATACTTGAGTCACTAGACCGCTTGGTTCCTGTCTCAGTAGATGATGAATTTTCAGGGAATTTGTACTCGGAGATCAGCTCAAGCGGTGTCATAGCACCCCTGAGGATCATGTTATATGTTTCGCATCCAGGTCGCTCCGCGAGAGCCGACGCAGTGTGACTTTCAACATCGATAGAAATATCACTTTGTCCTGTCATATGATAAAGTACAATCGACCAGGTAGTGAAGTAAACAGACTGAGGAGTGGTATCATGTGCCTTGCAGAACTGATTGAGGTTTTCCATTGTGATACAGGCTACACGATGGTGGAAGCTCATAACACAGTGGTTGTCTGATGAATGAGGTCCATCAGCAGAACAAGAACAAGGTACCCCATCCTTGTATTCAGCTGAATTTGTCGTATCAGGTTTAGCGAAATGCATTGTCGGAACAGGCGAAAAATGTGATAAATAATAAACTTTAGTTTTCGAAATAAATGTGTTGGAATTGAAACCCAGATTGAGGAGGAAATAGCTTCTCCTTATACATTATTCTTGATCAACGCCTGTTGGACGCCTCGACAAAACCACAAGCCCGATCATAAAACTGATTCGCGATTTCGGTCACCACCTCGCACTAGCTTCGTACTGTACAATTACGTAGTGCCACAAGTACGCCTTTCTTAGTTCATCCGGAGTCTCTAGATTCCGAACTAGATTGCCTCATCATTGTGGAACAAAAAGTTGGAAATCTGACACAGAAGGTTGGTCTCAATAATGAGAATCTCTTGCCAAGTCTGATGCCGTCATGGAAAAGATCAATGGTTTCAACAACGTCATAAAAATAGGAATGGTGGTGTGTTGACTGACATTGCAATTGGGAAATATTATTGCCAAAGACTATGTACGCGACAAGACGATGCCTTTTGCTTCGCCTGCAGAGGCGTCACATGCTGCCTCCGGTAGCATATGACGCTTCTACTGGTCCTTGCTGGTTTAGTAGTGTCGCTAGATTAAAAAAAGGCGTCTACTAACAGATACTCTAACACGTTGAGCCAGACAAAGTACCTTATTCACACTCTACGCAGCTTGCTGGCCTCAAAAGACGGTTTGAGGGTGTACATGGCTGTCTCAAATGTGCCATGTCTCAGACGTGCCGTGTCTCAGACTTTTCTCACGCAGCAATCTCCAACGAGCATGTTAAGCCACATAAGACACCTTGCTTGCGCTCTGCGCAGCATGCTGGCCTCAAAATACGATTTGAGGGTGTACATGACTGTCTCGAATGTTCCATATCTCAGACTTTTATCACGTAACGATTTCCAAATCGAGTAAGTTGCTACGAACTGGTCACAAAAGATTCATGACGTAGCAGCTCCAACTGCAGCTCCAACTACGTCTGTGAGTCAAGAAACAAGGAATTTCGGCAATGTTCAGATTTTGCGTTCAGCAGATTCATCGGAAGCAGGAATTTGGATCGTCCGGAAGATCTGACATTCTTCTTACATACTAGAGATAGATAGAAGGAAATGGTATAAACTTTCGATAGTGGTCTTATGTTTTCCCTGTTCTAGAGGCCACAGAGAACTGTTACCATACACTTACAATGGACTCAAAAAGTTATCAGAGTCCTGAACTACTCTTCGACGACCTTCCGACGCATACTCTTGGCAAGGGGCTGCCAGCGTTGACCGTCAAGTCGGGCATTGATCGCTTGCTTGAGCATGATATCGAACCCGAACGCAATCTTGGAAGGTGAGCTTGATCAAGCTCCTATCTCTTCTGCCTTTCATATCTAAGGCTCTGGCGTATACAGCTTTGTATCTACTGGTCTAAACGGTATCGCGGAGAGTCTTCTTTTGGAGAATTACCAAAGAAACCTCGCTTGCCAAAACGAGTATACCGGTGTTCGAAAGTAAGTAGATTTAGTAAGTAAACATATGAGCAGAGTTCTGATTGTACACAGAATACATGATCGGTGCGTTGCAATACTAGGAGCACTATGGGGTTCATCACCCAACGAGAAGCCGACCGGTTACGCGGTGTCAGGTAGTTCTGAGGCTATTTTCCTCGGTATTCTGGCTATGAAACGAAAATGGCAGGCAGAAAACGGAGGTATTGTCTCCCCGGATGCTCCAGCCCTCAATATAATCACAGGAAGTCATGCCCATGTCGCTGTGACAAATGCGGCTAGAGCAAACGACATCGAGATTCGTACAGTGTTGGTAGGGCCAGAAAGCAATTACAGCTTCGACCCGTCCAAGATGCAAGGACTGTTGGATAGCTCCACCAGTAAGTTGACAGGGAAACTTGAATAACCTTCAACTCGTTGACACACATCTAGTCGGGGTTGTCTTGGTATTGGGTAGTACATATACGGGACATTTTGACCCAATTGAGAACGCTAGTATTATTCTAGACAACTACGAACAGTCATATGGTCGTAGTATTCCAATTCATGTTGATGCAGCTAGTGGTGGCTTTGTTGCCCCATTTAACGGTGAAAAGTCTAGTCGATGGTAAGCAAGTTCAGCAATAACAACAATACTTAATAACAAGCGAGTTATGACATTATACTAAACCAATATTCTAGGGACTTTGCTTTACCTCGCGTAGTTTCTATCAATGTGTCAGGACATAAGTTCGGCCTTACAGCTGCAGCTTTGGGCTGGATTATATGGCGCAACGGGAGATTCCTGCCCGCGGATCTGCTCCACGAATCCTCCTACCTTTCAGGCCATCACGAGCTCCCAACACTTCGATACTCTCAATCTTCAAGCAACCTACTAATCCAATATTATCAATTGGCTCATCTAGGTCATCAAGGGTTCGAAATCGTCATTCAAGATCTGTTGAAGCGATCCAGTGCTCTAGGCAAGACTTTGGAAGAAACGGGAATATTTACATGCATCAGTGAATCCCACAGGACCTCAGCAAACACGTTACCGGTAGTTGTCTTCCGTGTAAACTCTGCAGTACAAGACCAGCGCCCGGATTTTACTGAGCAGTGGATTAGTGATCAACTCCTTAATAAAGGTTATAGTGTTCCATGTAAGTTAAGAGGTCTTTCTGTTGGTTATTACGTTTAACACTAGTATTAGGTTCTAAACTCCCCATCGATGGAGAGGACATGGAGGTCTTACGAGTAGTCATGAGACCGAGCCTTAAGCCTACTGTGCTGGATTCATTTGTTGCCGAACTTCTCTCCTTGTTTAGTAACGAAATATTTAAGTCCCTATTATAGCTAGCTCTTAACCCATTGCATTAAATCTGACACTTTATATACTGGAACAAATGCATTGTATTTTGGAATAACATAATACTACCTTTACGTCTACTATAAGTAAGATTGCTGATAGTTTGAATTTATACTGATTCTGTTACCTTTACAAAGGTTTAATAAGATAACAAGGTAATTATCCTGTCTTGTACAAAACTAGAATTAAGATAAGCAAGGAAGCCAGTCCAGACACTACTGGAATCATGAAGAGGAGGGTGAGTAATTCCAGCTCGCAGGTATAGAAATACGAGCGCCATGAGTTTGGTATCCCCCAAGTTGTTCCATTGGAGCTCACCAATGCCTTCACAAGTCTCTTAGTATGTTTCAGCAAGTCGTATCGATTCTCTGACTTTGCCAGTTGCCTTAGAAGAGTCTCAAAACGGCAGCGTAGAATGGTGTTGAATGCGATATTTGCCGTTGGGAGACTGAATGCCCCTCCAAGGGATCGAGAGGTGTACAGCAGCGAAGTTGCTGATGCTTGTGTGCTCGGCCGAACATTCTCAAGTAGCCTAATAAGGCTGACAGTAGCGAGACCTCCAAAACCGAAGCCCCATACAAACACGAGGACTAATTGGGGTATCCTTGGGAGTTCTTTGTCAGCCATGTAAGGTATTCCCATTGGCCCTACACATGCAATGACTGAAGAACCAAGCAATACATGTACAGATGTCAATCTGAATCTGGATAAGAGGCCTCCCGCGAATAATGAACCAATAGCAGCACCTCCGCTCAACGGAACTAAGCACCAGCCAACAAGTTCCATTTTCATATGTTCTTGAAGGGAAAATAGTAGGGGTAAGTAGAATTCGGCAAAGGTGAACCCAAACTGCGAAAGAAAAGTGATAAGGCAAAGGCTTCCGATACTAGAAAACTGGCTAAGAAGTCCAAGTAGTAATATTGGCTGCTTAGAAATGTAGAGGCTGTGAAACACAAATAAAACCAAACTCATCGAGGAGACAACGAGCAAAAACACGCTTCTCATCAGGCCTGGAACGGTGTCATCGACGTTAAGTTGATTAATGGAAATCAACAGCAGGCCTAATCCAACACAAAGGAGCATTGCACCCACAATGTCGACATGCTCTCGGTCGACCTCATGTCTTGGTAATAAAGGAAGCCGCTCATTGTTTCTGAATGGCAGCTATCTGTCAGGATGGCTGCTCTTGGCGGGTTCTGGTATAACAGTCGTTCCGATGGCTAACAGAACCGTAGGAAAGGCAAGCGATAGAAATGCTGTTCTCCATGACCAGTAGTGTGCCATGAGCCCACCAAAAGTGCCACCCATGCCATGGCCGAGACCAAAGACAATGTTGTTCATACCCTGCCAAAGGCCTCTTTCTTTCTGTGAAGTAATATCGGTTAGGATGATGGTTGGCATAATGGTCAAGATTCCGCCCCCAACTCCGGATAGGGCTCGACCAGCCAGCAGAACTACTAGTGACGGTGCGATGGTACAGGCGACGTTCCCGAGGAGGAAAGCCAGACTTCCAACAAAGAAACAACATCGTCGTGTATATATGTCTGAGAGCTGGCCACACAAGGGCTGGATCAAAGCGGTTGCAATGAGGTAACTAGCACCTAGCCATGAAATGACAGAAGATGATTCCATTTCGACTGTGATTGTACCTGTTAATGTTGTGGCTATAGTGCTGTCTGGAAACATCGAGAATTGTCAATATCAGTCCTTTACATCGAAGGCTAGAATGCAAACTTACCGAGGGCCCCTATAAGGCTTGCTAGCAGGAGAGTTCCAAGAAGCATCGGATATCGTACGCCATTCAACGGAAGTGTTGTTTGATTGATTGGCATAATGGAGGTTGTATTTTCACTTCTGACTGAAGAGTTGTAGAGTACTAAAGTTGATAGCAAGGGGACAAGAGAATAGATGTTTCTAATAGTAGGTGGTATTCAGATCAAAATGCTTTTTCAATAATAGTTTCCAATGCAGAAATTGAAATATGGTGATACTTATAGTGCTGGTGGTTTGCTTGATGCCTGAACCTGTGAGGCGCGTGATGTGAGCATCAGCTGTGGGGTCTATCAACTCAAAATAACACTCTTATCTTGACGCCTGAATTAGGGAGCCAGTTCCCCCACAGATGGAGTGACATGGCCCGCAGTACGAAAGGCCACGATGTATCCGAAGTCAGTATGTGGAGTAAAAACGAGATGCGAATATCCCTATGGTATAACTGAGAGCGGCCTTGAAATCAGCGATCGTAAATGGGGGAAACATGGCTGCGTCCAATCTCTCCACATTCAGTAAGCACCATGACACTCCGAGGCCTGATAAGCCTGACGTCACTACATATGGTAGCCGTTACTGCATACCCGGAGCGTGATTCTACTCGATGCAGCCATCACTTCAACGTAATGCCTGTTTTTGATCATACAGAGTACTCCTCGATCCATCATCGTGCAGGAAACTCTGTGGGGGTTTCTACGTTACTGATGCATGTGGCTATAAACGGGATTGTAGGAGTCCTCTGCCGACTCGTAGGATTGAGGTCTTCGGTCTTTCCAAGAATTTAAACCGTAAGGCGTGTTCCTAAAGCTGCGATAGTGGTCATACACTGCCGCAAGGATTCCTACCCTGGGCAATTGTATAAACGTCATTACATTATGGTGACGATTTCACTGGACACGGGATTCCCGTTTGTCTCATGTTATAAATCTCGATCACCAAAAGATGTACAGGAGATGTAGCATGGAATCATGTGAACAACAATGACTTCACTTCATCCACAGGCGTAACCTTGTTATCCTGGCCGGCCCAAATCGACGACAACGTCTTGCCTCAAAATGGGTGCATGAGAAACTATAAAGTATACAGATGACTCCGAATGACTGTCCCTCTGGATTCAACATTAAATCCTTTTGCTCTGAAGCTACTGTACCAAAACCTTTCCAGAACCAACATACTTCACTCAAATTCACTGCCTTTTCCTCTTCCCAATGTCTCAGATAGCTTCGATACCATCCTTCACTGCGGGCGCTCTGCGCCACACGCACATCGAATCGAAAGAGGTTCGTGAGCGTGTATTGAAGATGGTCCAGTACAACGTCTTTTCTTTTCCCGCTGCGCTCGTTGTCGCAGACTTCCTCTCGGATTCAGGTACTGCCGCCATGACTAGCAGTCAGTGGTCTGCCATTATGCAAGGCGATGAGAGCTATGGTCGCAACGATGGATATTATTACTTCCTGGAAGCCCTACGTGATATCTTTGAGAGGGGAGACCATAGGCATAATGCCTATCGCGAATATCTCCTTGATTTCAATGTTGATACCTATTTGGAGCGGTTTCTGAAATACCAGGAGGGAGGCTTCGTCAACGGCGGTAGCGCACAATTGACCAGGCCCAATACTTTTATTGTGCCCCAAGGTCGATGTGCAGAAAGTCTGTTGTTCCACGCTACTGCAGCTGGTTTTGATCGTGGTACCGCCCATCCACCTGCCCTCATCAGTAATGGATTCTTCGACACCACCTCAGCCAATGCAAAGGCAGCAGGCTTTAGGCTCCACACATTCTCACAGGAGGGGTGTATGGAAGCAAGACATGTTCCAGAATGGCGGTCTCAGAATTCTTTCAATGGTAACATGAATACTTCGGCCGCTGAGGACTTTCTGTCAAGCCAGAAGCAACGAGGCAATGTTGCGCTTATCGTTCTAACGGTGACCAACAATGCGGCGGCAGGGCAGCCGGTTTCAATGGCAAACATTAAAGAGGTATCACGTTTGTCTCAGACATACGGTGTACCTCTGATTCTCGATGCTTGTCGCTTCGCGGAGAACGCCATGTTCATCAAGCTCTTCGAGAAGAATTATAACCAGACTTCTATCAACGAGATAGTACGGGAAATGTTCTCTTATGCCGATGGGTTCACTATATCGTTGAAGAAGGACGGTCTGGCAAATATAGGGGGAGTACTCTGTCTTCGTGATGGAGGTATGCTTACCACCAAGTATCCAGACATGGGTATCAAAATTAGGGAAGAGCAGATCACTCGATATGGCAACGATAGCTACGGTGGTATGAGCGGCCGCGATCTGATGGCCGCCACCGTGGGGCTTTATGAGGGGACCAATGAGAACTACCTGATGTCTCGCTTGGACCAGGTAAAGAAGTTTGCCGAAAAGCTCAGTGAAGCTGATCTGCCTGTCATCCTACCACCAGGAGGTTCTGCTGTCTTTCTGGACATGGATGTTTTCTTCAAAGATTGCACACGGCACTATAAAGATTTTCCAGGAGTCGGTTTCGCTTTGGAGCTACTAAGCACATATGGTATACGATCATTTGAACTTGGCCCATTCGCTTTGGAATGGGACAAGTCTGAGCACCAAGGCAGCGGGGAAAATGCAATACCCAATCTTGTGCGATTCGCGGTCCCACGCAATGCAATGACAGATCAGCACCTGGACTATACCGTTTCGGCGATCAAGGAGCTCAAGGAAAGGCGACATACTATAGGGGGAGCTCGCATTACCCATGGTAAAAACCTCAGCTTGAGACATTTTCAGAGTGCTTTGGAGCCTATTGCAGTTGATTCCATGACTTGAGATGCTATCAAACCCACGTTCATATGTCTTATTTTTTATTATCAATTTAGTTTAAGTGTGCAGGTTTATTGAATAACAATGTGTTAGCATAGAGATTGTCAATAATTACATTGTTAATTTTGAAAACAATTAACTTCTTTAATTAATAGATTCCATCCTATACAACGCAGTTACTGTAGCCCGCAAACCTGACTTCTCCATTTACCGGATAACCTAAGATATCCAATCACATAGAGCTAAAGCATGGGAAGATATCGAAACTGTGAGCTTAGATTTCGTCCAAGGCCTTGATAAGAATCCTGCTGGAGATCGGGCCCAAACATATTATCGGGAGCCGGTACGCATAGCCACTCGTATATCACTAGATGTGATAATGAGGCCTTCGATCATCTGACCATTGGCAAAAGGACGTAGAGACATAGAAGCATGATTACGACATAATCTGTGAGTCACAGCATCTTATGCGAGCTAACCTTGCTGATCGGGTGGGAGCGTGCCAAGTTGGCTGCGGCATAAGTTGTCTTACTGTGTTAGCGTTTCAGTGATGTGCTGGTTATCAAAGTGCACGACATCTGAGACCAATCAAATGACACAAACCAGCACCACATCACTCAATTCTTCAAAGAAAGACGTTAGTTAGCTCGGGATACAGCGGCCCGCTCCAACGTTGGAACTAGGCAGTGGAGAAAACCTTTCTATTCTCAATTGAATCAAAGGTCCTCATAGAGGGGCTAATGGTAGCGCTGCGTTTAGTGTCGTTGTATTTCGCTCCGGTGGGGTCTTCTGAGCCGCTTATGCAGCTCTGTGCCGTCCGTGCATATTTGAGCCGTCCGTGCAGCTCCGTGCCGTTTATGCACAGCTTCAAGTGAGTGATATCAGTGTGGTGTCAGGCGAAATACCTAGCTGCGTTATACCTTGAAGGCCAGATGCTCAAAATAACCACCCGTAGGCCATGGATTTGACTTTCATTTCCGTGGCCTCGGGGAGCAGTCGACAGGGGGTAAATGCCAACGCTTCCCTCTATACCAGGCTAGGAGTGGCCAGAAGTCAGACCCCTATTCGATCTCTAATATTTTAAGGTATACTTTAAAGTTACTACTGCCCTTTTAAAGCTCTTTATTATTTAAATTACCAATTGCTTATGCGTCATGGGATAATGTAAGCAGCTAAAGCTGTGGATGCTCTGGCGTCGTAGCCTGCATTAACAGACTTGGATCAATCGCGCCGTGGTCCTAATTAGAGGCTGTATCTGTATAGTTAGGTATAGGAGCGCCTGCATGGAGTGCCATAGAGTCTAGGGACTGCAGTCCTTTGTGTTACCTTTGATCCTGTGTCGATGTATTATCTCCGCTTAAGAGCAGACTTTAGGCACTATGTCGAAATGGGTGATCAGTATGGAAAGATATACCTAGATTTATAAGTTTTGACTTAGGAATGGAAAGCCACTAAGAACCAGGAGTATCTATTCTTAATATAGTAATAGTCAAAAACCTTCCATTTGTAACTATTAATGTTAGAGGATGGCCATAAGGATAGATATTAATGTGAGCGGGGAAGCTTATTAATAGAGGTCCTAATAATACAAAGGTATATACTGGAGGCCAGGTATATAGACCCTTGCCACATTTATGATAACATGAGTAGCTCCTCAGTAATGCTCCGTAATTGTCCCCGGCCTCCAATATGATTTTTATACTTAGCTTGTAGTATCCATCTGCAACCATAACGTTGTACAAGACACTTCACTCTCGATTAATATGAACATAATGTCAAAGACGGTGCCATCACTGGCAAGACCCATAAGCGCTTTGTTAAAGTAGCAACCCTACTGTCCCTAATTGACCCGGTCTGAGGTAAACCGACAGTATATAGTCTCGATATGTACCCCTATGAAAATCCGCGAAAAATGGAAAGTCTTTAAAAGAGATTCCTGGACTTATTCGCTCTAATCTATTCAACTTCTGCCAAAAGCGGCGAAATAGCTTTAGCTGTGTGTCTGTAGTAAGGGCATCCTACAGGAACTATATTGTAACTTGCTTGTAACCTTGGTGTACCTTAATAGCTACTTTAGCGTCTAAATGATGTGTTGGATGACCTTACTTCTGCTTATTCTATAGGCATATAACAGAACTCACTACCTAAACGTGTACAGGATTACTGACATACAATGGCACAGAAGTACCAATACAATAAGAACAATATCAACTTCTACTTAAGGTTGTTGATCTTATATGTCTGAGAATTGAAAGTATCTTGTAAAGACTTCGCGATCTAAAAACTCAATAGTGGATTAAAGAAGTGGTTAATAATGTAAGAAAGGACACTATCTTCTCTAATGACCCCAAAAAGGCCAGCTCTGTGACCTGGATGGAATATGTTCTGGTTCTGATGTCTCTTGAACCTAACGGTATATCTGCTGTGTTAGTTCCTTACATTAAGTAGGCATTATGAGCGAAATGTGTCTACTCTGAGCATCTTAAGGTATTAATTTGCCTAGGTAAAGTAGAATTACTAGACTAGGTCTTTTAGATATATAAGCTTAGTTAATACTTTATAGTAGTAAAAGTGATAATTAAAGTAGCGATTAAGTAGCTATTTTTTTTTATATTAATTCATATTAAAGTGATTAATACCCTAGATTAAGAATGTTTTACCTTGGGAAACGACTTAGCAGCATTCAAGACAGTACTTTAGAAGCTTACTGATGTAGACCACGATAAGCTTATGTCTCAACTGGGTCAAATCTGGGTCAAATCTGGCTCACCAGGGACCCTGAGCAATCAAAGTGATCAAATCAATAGTGAGAAACATCATGTGATGGGAGATACTGAAAAGGCCATCCAGAGTGTCGCATCGCTGTACGTGCTGAGAATGGAGTCTGGTTACGGAAAGGCCTTACGGGTTGAGGTCAGTGTAAATTTGTTTTCTTCATTTAGTGAGTCAATGCCCCAAGTATTCTAAGCCTGCAGGAGAGGACACCACAAGAGCGACCCGAGCATAAATTGTTTAGCATAGCGTTCAACTATACGATCAACTTTTCGAGAATATCTTGTCTCTTTTCCTCAATTTACCCATTATTTACGCAGTTTACTTATAAAATGATGATGAACATACTGATAGTATCTGGACGCATGGAAAGTCCTAATATGTCTATAGGCTTAATAACGTGTATAATTGACCCTCTTGTTACCTTCTTAAACTTTTTGTCTAGGCTGAATACTGATGCAATGAAGATCCATTATACTAGCTAGTTACACATTTATAAGAAATAAACTATATTAAAATTCACTCTTACTTCTATTACTTTTCCCTAGAGTTTTATAAGAGTGTTAGCTAAGAATATATCTTACATTACTTAGTTTTTTATTATTAAGGCAAAAAGTATTCCTTAAGCCTATATGTCTCTTAATAATCTTATCTTAGTTTTTGAGCTCCAAATCTCTGAATTTCAGACTCATAACTAACTAGGGCCTGTAGACCAGCCATCGCGAGTCATCCTTCACACTAGCACCAGTGGTCATCAGTACAGCATGGTATATAAAAACATTTTTCTTAGTGGTTTTGTGACCGGCGTAGTAACTACAGCATCCCATCCTGTCATCAATAAATCCGTCATCCGATATCCTTTATCTTATTTATTCACTCTAATATAATACATGAACTCATTTCAAGTCTTACTCTTATACTTAAAACAACCTAACATATAGCTTATTAGAGTTATGGCACTGGTCTTCTTAACACCACACATTGCCATATATAAATAGATAGACTCCATAATAATAGTAATACCTTGAGGCTTAAGGATATCTATTATGGCATAAGTGACCTGCTTTATCAGGCACTTCTGAATCTATAAGTGGCAAGAGAATATCTTGGCAACGCAAGGAAGCTTTAAGAGGCTAATAATGGTATTAGAGGGGATATAACTAATGTACATCTAGAAGACAGAATTAGTCTGTATATCTCAGAATCTAGTATATTATATATATTTGGGAAAAGGGGAGCTTTCCTTTCCTATAAAGGGCATAAGATAGTACTTATAAAGGCTATATATATTAATATCTTTCATAATAACTATCTTACTATCCGCTTTATCAAATAGCATGTTATTCATAACATCTTCTACACTAGTATAGTATCCTTTAGTTAAAAATAGCAATACCTTGGTATAACGTGAAGGTATATTCAGGAGGCCCTTACGGCCAGGGTCCTCGCTAATACACTCCAACAAAGTTCATATAGCACCTTGCATCTTTTCTAGGAGTAAGGCGGCCTGTTCTGGACTGTCTTTATTTTTGGTCGCTGCGAAGTTCAAGTATTAGTCAATGCAAAGAACAATATACCTATATACTCAAGATAACTGAGTTAAAAGTGAGACTATAGTAACTTATAAGAATCTCTAACGTCAGCCAATGGGCCAGGCGACTTCTTGGACTGATCCGGGACACTTAAACTTGCACTATCAGCAGTAGCCACAATGCTGTCGAGCTTGTGCCTTTTCCGAACTTTTTGCCTATCTTGTGATAAATTTTCGCTAATTAGGGAAGAGACAGTATTATCATTGGGCGCTCGTTTCTTAGAGAGGACGCTACCGTTTCTTGAACTAGCTATGTGAACTGATATAGACTGACGGGGAACAGTGGCATGAGGCAAGGTATTTCATGAAAGAAATTCTGTTGCGATTTGGCCTAAAGGTTTGCGACCTAGAATGGCTTAGAAACGAAGACAAAGGAACCTGATCTTACGATAGGGCTACTTCTCAACTAAGTAAACATATTAATAAAGGAACTCGGGGATATATATAACATTATGGCTTATCTTCTCACCTGCTCTCTGTCAAACAGAGTGCATTCACAACCATATATGCCTCTTTTCACCCTATCAGCTTTGAGGCTGGCCTGTACATGTACCACTATCTATACATCAAAGACAAATTACAGTTATCCAAGCCGACACACATGTGATTATTTGCCTACATAACTCCTTCTCAGCACCAGTCATTTTGTTAAATTTCTGCTGGAGGCCGGCTACTAAAGGAATTCTTAAGGCCGGCTACTGCTGGAGGCCGGCTGCTTATGTGTCATGCGTGGCACCATAAAGCTCATATGATCACTGTCTAGCTCGGATCAAATTACTCCATGCTTACGGGTCATATGTGAAGCTCCGGATATGACTTTGATGCTTTCGTCGGCATGGACATGATGAAATGCGGGATATTGAATACTACAGAGCTAATGTTATTTTGTGCTACTGGATGTACATTTAAATCTTGGCAGCTTTCACTATAATATATTCACTCGATTCGTAAAGGTTTAACTCGAATTACTACATTCTCTTGGAATGTGGCGGCAGTGAATGGCCCCTCTGCATCGATTGCTTTCTCACCCTCCCGTGTAGAATTGGATTCCAATTTCGCATCACATATAACCTATCGATGCGATAATACATGGACACATGTATTGCACTTTTATCTTGTAGCGAGGATCTAGGACCCATACGCTTCAGCACGGCTTCTCATAACAGCCTGATAGAATCATACCATGCATTGCTAGCACACCCGGATTTCTGCCGTCCATGATAGGCCATGCGGGAGGCCGGCTGAACCAGCTTTTTTCTTGCACAAGGCAGCCCGTAATCTCTTCCACGCACCATGCGGTGAACGTGGCCGTCGTTGATAGGGAGAGCTGGAACCTCTTCGCATGATAAGGGAGCTGACGTGGCCAAATATTAATGTTGCCAACATAACGTCTACGCGTACTTCAAGAATTCCACCCACTATCTAACAAGGACTTGATCATCTCAACAACTCCCGGAGCGAATATTTCACTGATAAGGGAAAGTATAATACTAAGAGTAAAGTGATTTGACTTGTCCGTCAAAGATCGATATATAGTCTTTAATAAACGTAAGATTCTGACGCTTCTATTACACCCTATATCGAGGCAGATGAGAAGCGGCAACAGGCTGACAGTTATACAATTCAGCTAAATCCAATTACCTTCCATATATAATCACACTCTATTATCTCTACTAACACGAAAGATTAAAAGCTGATATAGCTACTCTCGACATCCTGAAGAAAACCCTTAGGCAGGCAGCAACTGTGACTACATCGCACGCAACATAGCCGTTATCCCACGTACAGTATAGCGCCGGTTTTGACGTCTTTATACAAGGCGCGGAATCGATAATATACTATAACTTCATTATCCCTTAGCTCTCTTCGCTCCTAGACCGTATACTGAAATCACAGGGTCATATCTTAGTACTAGAAATTGGACCTAGCCTAAAGAGCATTATTAGGTACTTGCCCTATTATATCAGGTGTAAAGTCAGGAGATATGTTACGTTCGAGCCTAATGACTTATTTACTATAAGACTAGATGATTAGCTTCACCCTACCTCAGGAACAGAGCCACCTTTACTATGTCTGGAACGCCGCCCTGATGTCCATCGGGTGCCATTCGCACCAGATAATGGCAATAAAAACACAAGGGGTGATACTAGCTTCAGGACAAGTGATAGTAGGAAGTTCGATATCATCATATTCTGCCATAGCATGTACGGCATGAAACCTAAACACAGATTTATCAAACAAGCACTAAAATCACTTAACGAACACCTAGAACCGGGAATAGTGGTGGTATTCCACCGTAATGGCAACTTAAACCTTGACAGCTTGGTGTGTCATCACACAGCGACCTTCCCTACCGGGGTCGTCCGGGTAGCAAGCAACGATGAGACACTGGACCGATTTACTCCTTTCATCACGGGCTTTACCCTCCGAGATGCGAAAATGGACTAAGCCATTCGGATCGAATGGCGTAGGCTATGCCATGCACTGAGTCGTCGTGAAAAAGCACACTCCAACTATCTCTTGTTCAGTTTGCCTAACGCCATGGTAACTTTTACTAAGAATATAATTGCATTACCGGACTTAATAGTGCAGATGCCATTGGCAAATAAAGGCAGGAGAATTAAAAACCAGGAAGCCCTCTACCACTATCCCGCATCGATCGTTAAGCCGACACAGATTCAGCATATCCAGCAGTGCGTGAAATAGGCCCTAGAACAAAACGTTAGTATTACTATTATAGGCGGAAGCCATAGCGGCCAGTGCCTTTAGCCCAACGTTATTACCATTAATATAAGTACTTTTGATCAAGTATACACAGTAATAGCTAATAGTAAGGGAAGAAAAACCAATTTTGACTCTATGCCCCTGGTTATTACGGAGGCTGGCTACAATACTAAAGACATTATCCGCAAAACTATAGCAGTAGGCTTAACAGTACCGCTAGGAGCCCGCCCAAGTGTAGGCTCAGGGTTATAGCTACAGGGCGGTATTGGACACTTAGCCAGGTTATATGGACTTATGTACGACGCTATCGTAGGTGCCGTACTGGTTAGCGTTGCCTCTGGTTAAGTACTATCCGTTAATCGCGTACCAAGCAAATATCGACCGGCCGATACCGTGCGGTCAGAAGTGGAAATTAATATGTTATAGGCTTTAAAAGGCACAGGAACTAACTTTGGCATCGTTATCAGCGTTATTTTTAAAGCTTATGCGGCAAGAATGTATTCCGTCCGAAACTGGAGTATCCCCCTAAAAGACGGTCATGAAGCGGGGCTCAAGTTGCACGAATTTGATCAATGTGCCAGAACTCTCTCTGGACACTGTTCCGCGGATGCGTATTTGTATTCGAATAATGCGCAGATACATCTTGGCATTACGTTGATCGAATCTGCTATAACTAAAGTTCCTCCCTAATCGCATACGCTCATAGACTCAGCACTGGGACCGGAAGATAATCTCGAGATCGTTAATGGCGTCGGCCTATTCGAAACTGAGATGTACATATCCGGTATGCACGGTGGACATAGTGGTGGTAAGACGTCCTCATTCAAGCGGTATTTGTTTTTAAAACAAATCGGGGCCGTGGACATCGCCGATGCCTTAGTAATGGCCATAGAGACTCGTCCGTCTCCACTCTGTTATATTCATCTGCTCCAAGGAGGTGGAACTGTCAGTAATGTAGCCGATAATGCTACTGCTTTTAGCTGTCGAGCTTGGGACTTTGCCTGTGTAATAACTGGTGTCTGGCCTCGTGACTAAGGCGGGACTGAAGTTGCTCTGGATGCCGTGCAATGGGTGTATAACGTCGCCAGAGACTTATTGCCCCTGAGCAGCGGAGCTTACGGTGCCGACCTCGGGCCAGATCCCAGAGATATGGTGCTGGCCGCCAAGGCCTTTGGACCGAATGGACCGCGACTGGCCTGGCTCAAGCAGAGCTTAGACCCGCGCAACGTGCTGGCTTACGCCTGTCCGCTCCCAAAACCGCCAATAAAACAGAAGCTAATTGTTCTTGTTACGGGAGAAAGCGGCGTCGGTAAAGACTACTGCGCTGACATTTAGGTCTCCATGCTTACTAGATATGCCCACAAACACTGCAAGGCACGCAAGGCCAGCATCAGTGATGTCACCAAGCGAGAATACGCAGCAGCTACCGGCGCAGACTTGGATGCTCTGTTAGGCAATCGAGCTTACAAGGAACAACACAGACCAGCATTGACGGCATTCTTCAAGGAACAGATGCGCCAGCAACCTCGGCTGCCTGTGAAGCACTTCCTGAATGTGGTGTCCGACGCCGCAGAAATGGATGTACTGGTAATCACTGGGATGAGAGATGAGGCGCCCACTGCAACCTTATCGCATTTAGTTCCGAACAGCAGATTGCTTGACATTCAGGTTACAGCTAATAACAAGACGCGGCAAGCTCGACGAAAGTGCCCAGTCAATGATAATGATCGACATGACTACCATCGCAAAAATAACAACCGTGGCAGTAATGGTAGTCATTCCAAGTCGAATTTGACAACCTTGGACTATCGCCATAGTCTCGTCTTCGACAATAAAGCAATAGGGGACAACGCGGTCAGAATTTTTGCAGATAAATACCTGCTTCCCCTCCTCCATAAGGACTTAGAGCAACTAGCTAACATAGTGGTCCTTATGCCTGACTTCCCACGCCCAGGCATCAAGTTCCGACATATACTCAACATCGCCCAACGGCAGGGCGGGTTGACTTTATACACTTCTCTGCTACGAACTCAGTTCAGAGGTGACTAGGGTAAAGTCGGTATAGTGGCCTGTTGTAAAGCGGGAGGCTTCGTGTATGTATCGGCGTTGGCCTAGCAAGTCAATATACCCTTGGCGCTAATCCGCAAGACCGGCAAGCTTCCCCCACCGACCGTTTCTATCAAAAAGCCTTTATTACATATCTCAGACTCGGAATCTAATGATTTGGGAGGGAAGAGAATTAAGATAAGTCAAGATCTAATTCCTAGGGGCACATCAGTGGTGGTAATAGACGATATACTTACCACGGGAAAGACGCTTTGTGCAGTGCTCTAACTATTAACTGAAGCAGGCGTTAGTAATGAGAATATTAGCATTATGGCTATAGCTGAATTTCCAGTTAATTATGGCCAGGAACTCCTGTATTATCGTGGCTTTGGTGGTATTAGTACTCAAAGCCTTCTAGTTTTTGATGGGGCCTAGCTCGCAAGAGAAACCCGGGATCTTAAGAGTGCAGAGCTTCACTTGCCGTTGAATAATGCAAACTCGTAAAGGGGTCAATTTCTTGACCTTTCTTCATACTTAGCTGCCGTTATCAGTACTGAGTCTCCTCCAACTCTTTGATCGGTCTGTCAGCCCGCCTTTGAGGCAGGAAGAGAAATCAAACTTTGATCAAAGTGTCTGTTGTCTTGTCACTCAAGATCCTTGACAGAAATAACGTTCTGTAACGAAATTTAACATAGTCTTGATGTAATCAGAAGGAGAGAATGAATAAATCATGTATAGAAGAAACTGAGAATCTATGATTTCATAATCAGCATGCACGATGGGCTCTGTTGCTGCTCCCCGTTACAACTGCATCTCTGACCCATGTACCAACTTCTTATCTAGTATATTTTGTCCAAGTATTTCGTCTGATCCTTCTAAGCGTCGGCGTTCTTGGCGCAACTACGTCCCCGTGTGTGAACTCAGCTAGAACTTCTACCATACTTACCAGATCTCTTCGGCGACAGCGCCTTGACCTGCATACTACGTGTTCCTAGTCTCCTAGCCGTATCAACCATTACCGTTTTCTCAAGGCCAGTGCGACGGCACTCTTGTCGAATAGCGAGGATCATTGGCCACCCTACTGAGACATCCCCAGACGCGTCTTGAACTTCTCGCCTGAGCTATGGCCGTCTAAGGTCTTAGCACATTCTACTTCAAGCGCGGCAGGCAGCTTTTACATGACTGGGCAGGGCTTTGCGGTGCGAAGAATGGGCTGGGAACGCATTCGTCGTATCTAACTGACGGCCATAGTACTTTAATATCTCGCTTCTCAGCCCCAGTGATCCGACCACGGCCGTGAATCTGGCCAGCGGACGTCCCCTCGCGCCGACCGACCTTTTGCGGGACCTAACAGACTGTTCGCTTGATGCCGGCAGCCATCACCGCAAGCTGGTTCCCTAGCCGCTAACGATACTCGGCCTTGCGCTCGACAACGACAACAGCGGCACCGAGCAACTTGTTCTGGAAGACTTGCAGTGGGCGAGCGCGACATTGGGCACTGCGACACCATTGGTGGCGATGCAGTTACTCCAGCGCACCTGGCGCTCTTGGCAGAGTTACGGTGATTGGGACAAACTCCTCGATTGGCCTTGTATTTTCGCCCTGTGAGGGCTTTATGTGCACATATCAGCCCAGTCCTGGCCAAATAGCCATCCGCCAGAATCTGAACTGGGTAGATTGCTGCGATTGACATGGGTGCCAGGAAGAGCGTGATGCAGCCACCCAATTAGGCTAGTACATTGACTGTGAAACTCAAAGGGGTAATATCGACTGGAATACCCGATTCTCCGGCGAGGGCCCGTGCCAACACTATAGAAGTTTACGTTCATGGGCGCAAGGGAGAGAGAGGCTGGGGCAGCAACCGACGAAAAAGAGCTACAGCTAATCAGCGCTCTGCCAAGAAAGTTTTGGTCCGACCAAAAACCACATGTTTATGCACATGCAAAGCGACTGCTGATTTGGCTTGGTCATGGCAATGATAAAATCGTGGCCTTATCGGCCGGCTCTCACAGACTGATCAACCTGCTGACTCACCAGCTGCCGAAGCGGCCCTGGAACGAAGCACCCGATCAATGCAAGAAGCTCCAACACCTTGCCTACTCTTTCCTATCTCACTCTCCTCCTTGGTCTGAGATAGGTACTGGATGTACATACCAGCGTAGGTGCCTGTTTGGTTTCTCTGCTGTTCTGTGTCTTCGTCGCCTCAGGGGACAGCTTCGGCGAGAATCTTGCTTCTGTTGCGCAACTGCCTGGCAGCAGGAAAGGTTTCGTGACTCACTTCTTCATCAGGAAGAAGACCCTCTAGCGGATTCAACCTCAAAAAGCTGCGTAGCATCGTATGTAGAGTGAGACCGATGCTGGGATCCTGCTGGAACTAATCCATGACCCAGTTGAACTTGAGACGCAATGAGACGAGTTTCAGACACCAGATGCTGGTATCGATGCGCTAGTTTGACTCGTCGGCTGCAGGTTTCTCTTTTTGGAGGTCCGTCAGGCTATTGAGGATCTCCTCTACTTCAGCCCAGTAGTCGTGTGGCCTTTTGGCCTGGTACAATCGGCTGGGTTGGCCACCGAGGTCGGGAGGGTTGTTTTTGACGAACGACATGGTATCTCAACTAGCGGTGTGTCGATTTGTCAATGTGTATCCTCGAACGCGTGAGTTTCTGCTTCCGTCAGTATACATCCAGTACTAGCTTGGGGGATATACATACTGCCTATAGTAGGACCGTCGTTGTTGAGGGACCGGGTAGGAATTGTCTGATTGTTCACGGATGTGCAAGCGCCTTTCAAGTCTATAAAAGAGACAGATACAAAGAATGAGAAATTTCCAAGGCAAAAGACATCGATGGCAGTATCAATTCTTGCCATGAACGGTGGGCGAGACTGTGTTGTACAGATGACGCTCAGGCCAATCTGGGCTAACGAACAGATCAAGCTGCTTCTTTGCCAAAAAATACTGAATAGCTTCTCAATGAAGCTAAAAGTGAGAAGTGAAAAGTGGAACAATGACATCAATAAAAGCACTCGCGATCTGTCGTTGTGTTTGTGAGGTTGCTTCGGGGATATCGGATGCGGAGCCGGATGGGGCCACTAGAGGCGGGATCTGAGATGAAATCTGAAAACCCATTAGGCATCATCATTGGTCTTAAGTCCCCGCCGCCTCAATCCGTTGTGATTTGGTTATCAGGAGTCTAGGGTACCATTTTACATCAAAAGATCGCATACAGGCCTAACACCATGAAGACCTTCTTAGTAAAAGAGAATAAAGGGTTTTTTCTTTTCCCTCTCCCGTCCTTTTTTCAGCAGTTCTTTCGATAATAAACCTTTCGCAGTACAACGAGATTTTATTGATCGAGCTGCCAAGAAACAGGTCCTGCTGCACGCGTCGCCCAAAACAGCGCCAGTTCGGTCCAGCAAATATTCAACATGAATTGGATGAAATCCAAGCAACAGCTAAAGGATGGATGAATTGTGTAGGGAGCCACTCCGGTCAGACATTGCTCGGTATCCGACTTTACCAAGACGACAGACAAAGTTACCAAAAACGTTTGTATCATGCCGCCTTTATCACCAGTCTCGCAACGGAGAAAGCATAATTGACTATTGTCTTCGCTGTTTTAAAGGTGACAGACTCATCAAGAAAGCACTTGCAGAGTCTATGAAAGCCAACGATGCCCGCATTAATGTATTGCTATCCCATACCCAAGGTGGAGACTGACTGGGAGACTGAGTGAGTTGTAGAACTGGTTCCAGAACCGGCGTGCGAGAGAGAAGAAGGAGAAGAACATCTATGAATATGCCGCCAGGTAAAAACTCGAGAATGAGAAGGTTGCTGGGGCGGCAATCAAAACCACGAGCGAGGTTGCAACTAAGGCCGAAAATGGGTCTCTGTCACACCCAACAGGCTCCACGGGCCTCACTTCCCAGTCAGGCGGACCGGTTCCGAATGAATATGCGAAAAAGACTGCCATCAAGGGTGCTGAAGCCATTGGCGAAGCGAGCGACGATGAAGAATTAGCCAAGCAACCACTTCTCAGCCTCAAGCCCCGAGAAGTGGGCAGCTTCTCATGGCTAATATCTTGGGCGAAAAAGCTGTCAAGGCCTAAGTTGAAGAGGGGATTCCGTCGGATCGAATGGAAATGTGTAGGTTATTCCTCTGCCTTTCTCTGCGTTCGTGTCCGTCACAATACTTCGACATATGTCATCTATTCTGGTACCTACAAGCCCAGGGCAGGCCATAGCTTCCGCCTTCCTGTCTTGGTCGAAATGATCAGACACTGACAGCTGCAGGACTGCGGATCGGATCTGTACGCTGACTTTCCAGAATACGAGGGGGGCGAGCTTGACAAGTTGGAAATCTTATTGCAGAGCTCTGGGTCAGAGACCATCTCGACGGCCGGCGTTCAACCCAAATCTCTCAATGCTTCAGGCCATGTCACCTTAGGCGATACCTTGAAGCAGCAGAAATGCACCACGCCAGCCAACTCCCCGGGAAAGGAAGACCTGAACACCGTTGCAGATCCCAATTCGCACACCGAGCCGACTCCAGTAGAAAGGCCGCCCCCAAAGTTCCTCGCCCTATGCGTTAATACAGGGGGTAACTACAGCACTTTGACGGAGATTGACACAGCACAATTTCAGTGTGACACAAGCGCCTTCCTTGCCCTGAAGGATGAGTATTTGAGGATACGAGGCCAACGCGCCCGCTTCTGGTTCTTAATCAAGCCAACTACGGCCGACTTTGTGCAGGTGAGTGAGATACTGTTGACAGGTATATATGTTACAAACCTAACTTATGATTACTCAGTTCACCCTCTGGAATCTACGACACGGCTACATCTCCGTCTGCAGCCGGCCCCAGTCCATGCCCCCGCACGACTCAAGGGAGTACGATTACGCCCCGAAGCCATTGAGAAATCCCCCCCCAATGCCCCCAGAGGTCTTCATCCACTTTCTCAATCATAACGAGGACGATCGTCACCCTGGGAAACGCATCTGGTTACCTCGTCTACCGAAGCGGCTTAGTAAACGGGTGATCGACTGTGATGAAGGGTGCGAGGGATGGGGGATCCATGTCATTGAAGGGCCGAACCGCGCAATGATCTTCTTGGTTATGATCCTGACAATATTTGGAAGCGTCCTTGCAACCATGTTATGGTCGGCTATGCGGGGTGATTTACCAGGGGGATCTACATTAGGTGCCTTTATTGTTGATGCAGTTTGATTACCGAAGCTAACTCGTTCGCTGAAAATATTATATTAAGCGCCCGTACAATTTATGCTTCTCAGATGCGTGACTGGCTTGTTGGAAAATTTGAAACGTGCCTAACTAACGCCCATCACGTTGGTAACAAAATCTCGCCTCACTTTGGTACTCCCCTTTCAGCCGAGTACTGCATCGTCTACCTGGCTATGGTCTAGCTTTCTGGCAAGGTATCTAAATATTTTCTAGGGACGGAATAGACCAGCCTGGAGAGATCCTGACGCAAGTAGCTCTCGCATAGGTTGGTCAAGTTACCTGCGACCTTTAGTACAACAGCCAAGAACCTAGGCAAGCTCTATGGCAACGCAGAAGGCAGTGCGTTCAATACCCATAAATCTCCTCACTGTATAAATAATCAAGCTAACCAAGCTATATGTAAGTACGTTTATTAAAAGATTACTAGTCCCTGTTCTATAGTTACCTTGTTAGTATAGGATCTCCATTAAAGTAAACTAGTAATTCTAAAGCCTTTTTAGTTCCGTAAGCAAGTCTATCTTCTTGCTTGGGAAGTTAAATTTACGAGGTCTTTTTAAGCTTTAAAATTGACTCTAGGGGTAGAGATAAAACTCTTACCTACGTAATTAGTATTATAGTATATAAGGTACCCTAGCTTATATATAAAGGGTTCTAGTCTTTGGCGTGCTATAGTTGGGCTAGGGGAACTTCTAATTACAGACTAATTCATGGCACCGACAAGGCTTTGAACAATGGGAGTGACAGTCTTAATGACGGTAGGCGCCACCTTGATAACAGTGCTTCCAATATTTTTAATGGTGTTGACGAGATCAACGAAAAAGCTTTCCTCTTGAATGTCTTTGACCGGGACGCTCATCAGAGCGTGCAGAGCGGCATCACCGAGAAGGGCCCTGTGACAAAGAACTTCAACATGGGGGGCCAAAACACCAGAGTCCGGCTCAAAGCTGTCCTCAGCTCCTCCTCCAATCGCATCAGCGATCGAACCAACTGCACTGATGATAAGGGCATCAGTAGAAACGACGCTGGCAGCTGTATTAGCAATGCCGCTAAGAAAGCCGAAAAAGTGCTTCCTCATCACCAGCAGCCTCATTCGCGATTGCATCTTCTGGCTGAGTAGTCTTGATATACTCAATGCCATTGCGAGTTGCAACAGGGGGCTCTGTACTGCCAAGTGCATCTACCATTCCCTTATAGTAATTCCCGTATTTTCCACGGATAACGCTCGCCGAGTTCTTGGTACCGAGCCCGTAGACATTCGTTCCGATCGAAGTATTCTGTCCATCGATGAGAACAGGTGAACCAGACTGACCTGTGGAGGGCACTTATTAGCTATCTTTCGACATGACTTAGACAGTACTCCCATGAGTCTTACCTGGACCAGATGAAATGGTGTACTCGAGCATATTGAGTGACGTCTTGGATAGATCGCAGGTTGTTACTTTGAACATCTCGTACATCTGGGCACCGGGCTCATTATCGAGGGTCTTATCATTCGGGTATCCAACAACTCCGAGTTTCCAGTCTTTAAAGGCCGCGGCGGTTGGGTTGTAGTTGATAGGTACAGCGTTGTTGAAGGGTGAGTCCAGCAAAATCAGGCTAACGTCGTTAGCACGATTAATATCACTAGCAATCCACTCCTTGGTGGTGACTATCTTGCGACCTTGTCAAAACTGAACGTCTGGCTGTCCAATGGATCCTTTGCCATTATAACCGATATAAGCACGGATCTTATCAGCCTTGCCGAAATTGTATGTATGATCGAAGGCACAGTGACCAGCAGTAACAACAAGGTCGTTAGCAATCAGCCAGCCAGTACCCTGGGCCCAGCGAGTATCAGACGAGATTTGCCTTTCGAATTTGATTTGAAGCTTGACAATGGCTAAAGCCTCGAGTTAAACTTTCTATCTTTTGTTCATAGTATTCAAGACGCTTACAATAATATTTCCCGCCGGGCCGGATATCAGAAATCCAAACGGGCTTGCGGGAGTCGTCCGCAAGGTCGGTCTCAATGCCTTCGGCAGCTGGTCCGATTTGGAGTACACGAGAGGCAGGCTTGTTGTCAACAGACGCAAGAGACCAGCGACCAAAGATAGGTTGAGCGATAGAGGTAGACATTGCAAGAGTGTTTGCTGAACTTTAGTGAACTTAATAAAGAAAATAGAGACTTTTATACCTACAGATAATTGAGCCAAGTAGTCATGACGAGGGTTATATATAGTCATAGCTTCAATACATATCCTTCAAGTTTTACACAATTGTCCAAGCTGACTCACATTTAGTCTCATGCAGCCGAATATAGCATATTGCAGAAAAGATCGGGTTCCCCGCACACATTGCCTAATACTATACTAGTGGCCACATGACTATCGTTACTGTGGCTGGCTGAATGATAAGTATAGAAATGCGGTGAGATATGTGGCTGGCTGAATAATTTTCATACCATGAGAAGGAAAATCTAATATTACTACGAAGTCAATGAAATATTTAATCCCACTGTTCTAGTCTAGAGTGCGCACTATCAATCTCTTGATTCAATATAACCGCATCATTGACCACCGTAAGATGAACACACGGATTACCTAACTTAGCTTGGCGACGCTCGGTATTCCGATGTTTGTAGATTAATCTTATCAAAGTCGAACTCCACCAGCGTGTGCCAAATTATGCCATGCACCGCGCGTCAATTCACGTTATTTATCATACCCACAAAAAGCAAACACACAATACCTAACACTCCTTTCCATGTCTCACATTGGGTCATTCTCTTTAGGCATGGAAAATCACTACCAAGTATTGCCAGAATCCTTACTCTTTGGAAATTCTCTCCTACCGTTATCTACCAAGGTTCCATTCGTCTCAAAGCTGGCCTCATCTCCTGAGCGAACCTGTCCTCCGTATTGTGAGCTTTTGCGAAAGCTTGTCAATGTCAAGGGTAAACCATTAGCTACTCAGTAAGATGTTGATTACTCTCAGCCATACTCAGCTCAGTTGTGACTTGACCTCAAACAATTGGTGATCGTAAAGCAGATCAACTTGGAGGTTAATTTTATGATCTTAACTTGATACAAGGAGCGAAATATAATCGCAGGGACTTCCAAAACGCAAATTGAGATGATTAAATCCCACTAGTAGGACAACATGGTCGGCACAAGACCCAAGGCTTGGGGATGTAGTCAACATGACCGCCAATCGCTAGGATAGCACTTTGGTTTCTCAAACTAGTGTCTCTTTCACGAGTGAGATAAAGCGTAGATTTCGATCTTCGACCTCCATATAGAGGCAGAGGTTCATTAGAGCTATTGGATGACAAGATTTAACTCTTGATGGCGATAGCTTGGAGGACTATAAAAAGATTGAGAGTTTGAAAGAGTTGTTGACTCAATGGGATAAAGGTAAAGACTAGAAAGAAATATACATAAGAAATATAATTATCACTGTCACCGTTGTATAGTATGGACTCAGAGAAAGGGCCCAGAACGATTAACTCACTCATGGCCAGGTAGTAGCATGACAATTTTATCGGGAGGGACATGCATAGATATGGCGCTCATCACAACGCGAGACGTATCAAAGAAAAAGAAGAAGAGGGCATTAACAATAGACTTCTACAAGGAGTGTAGAATGTATTGTGCCACGAGAGCTTGTGGCATACAGCCTTGTAGGAGAACAAAGCAATAAAGGTCTCGAGCATATGCGAGAAGTATGTGAACAAAATCTACATGAAGCTCCCATTAAACGTAGATAAAATGCACTTGAACATTCTGGATTCCCTAAGGCTTTGCCAGCCATGACAAAACTTGCCGACATACAGGACTACCTGCTATGATCTATTTGAGGGACACATTCGATAGCAGCTACACTATGGCCAGGACTGGAGAATAAGTTCTGGAGATAGGAGATGTTAATCGATTTGTCTTTGCAGACAGTTCTGGGAGGCAGATGGATGGAGAACAAGAGAATGAGGAAGATGAAGCAGGGCGCCTACGTGTCATCCTCCTAAGAGAATAGACAAGGGCTAGTACCTAGTTTTATATGAGGTCTTAATAGATTGAAAAACAACCAGGTATGGAGAGGGGATCTCTTTACGCGAACATCTAAAAATTAAGCTATCACCAAAGAACGGAGGTGAAATCTAATCTCCAGGTGACGTGGATTACACTTAACGTAGTCACGTTTACGGTGAATATTAAAAAAAGTTCCACCGGATTCGGAGCTGCTTTGTTCTTATCTTATTTTAACTCTTCAGGGATAACTTCTGTCTAACATCCTTAACGTGTATTCTCTTGTTATTATAAAGTGTTCCAGGCCTATTTACAAAGCGATCGAGATATTAACTACCTCGTCTACTGGCATGAACTTAATCATAAGTATAATACCTCTGCCTTACTCTGAGAAAAAAAAAAGTCATTAATGTGATTCAAATAGCTTTCGAATACTCCGTGCACTGAGCATTAACTTAACGCGACTTAGGATTAGCTGCAGGACCTGCTACTGCTCCTGTTCGGGTGTATTGGCAATTACTACATTGTACTCGACGGTCTAGACGAATGTGAAGATGTTGACTTCCTGTTGCTAATGTTCGATTTGCTAGTTAAAAATGTATTGTGTCGCATTATTCATTTTAGTCAACCTATTTTGGGCCATGGAGTAGCCGGCAATAATGGGCTAGTTCTTTAAATTGGCCTGCGCAACTAGAACGAAAACAAAATATTCTTACGAAATAATATACATACTCTCATGTCAAAGTCCAATTCTCCACCACATACAGATAATTTATCCTCCAACGTCACAAACTCTGGTCAGATGGCATGTTTCTGTAGGCTCGCCCAATGACAGACTATCTTCAACTGCCCGTGCTGACCCGATCCCACCGCATCAAAACGGTTATAGATTTTAATCTTCCTGATGGCCTGGAATAGATGCATGACCTATTAGTAGCTATCATTAACTATAACCTTAGGATTAAGCGGAATTATACTCTTTTTGTCTTTTCTCCGACTACGTTTACTAAAAAAAAGAAATAGTGGAGATGTTGAAAGTCCTAGGTCTTGGAGAAATGAAGAAGGGGAAGACTACCCGGACTTACACAAAACCGTCATTATGGCAGGCTCTGGTCTCAGTAAGAGGGTAGTATCAAACAACTCTTGGTATAACAAGCTAGCAGGTATACATTTACTCGTTCACTTTATTTAAAGATTTCTTCACCTCTCCTAAGGTGATAACTAACTCCCGACGCTATGCAGGTTAAAGCCCCAGTCCTCAATTTAGCTTTAGAAATATATGTTTTCATCTGACTATGAGCTACTTGCGCTATCTTATGTATGATATTCCAGTGCAGTAACCAAGTGGCATAGCCGGGCGGGCTCTGACTCCAGAACACTCGATGACAGCTTTCCTCTACTTGACGATGCGGCTAGGCACTGAACAATGTATCTGGGACTGATCAAAGACATCAACGCTACCATCAGATGTATCGTCTCGCTTCTGGATCAACAGGAGTGGTGTATCACGAGTGTCCAGACTGACTAGTCAATTCTCTCCAACAAAAGACCGTGCTGGTGATGTGGATCGAACAAGCGCCTTCTTCCGAAAACAATCGTGCAATGATCAGGTAGGCTTGAAATAAGATGATCGCAAACAGCTTTAAAAGAACAGTAGCGAGTCTGAAGCATACCTGATGACATTAAACACCACATGGGGATCTAAACTGGTGGCCGCTCCTAGCCTTTTGTGGGGGAAATGGCTGGCATTCACACCTTGCTGACTACTCCCGAGGCTAAGGAAATAAAGTTAAGTGCCTGATATATGGGCGACCGAAAGGAAGAACTTGTTTTCTCGTCATCTTTGCAAGATCGCGGCGCTGAAAGCAAGTGGTTATTTTGAGCATCTGGCCTGCAAGGCATAACGTGTAGATGAAATGGAACTGGACCTTGGAAAGGTAACGGTGAGTAGGTATTTCCGTTGTCGTGTTGGATCGTCATACGAGATGTAAATTAACTAGGCCTTCCTGTGGTCTCTGCTCCATAACGCTCAGACTTGACTAAATTATTCACTATATCTCTCAAGTTTGTTTCTGACTTTCCCGTTATGGGACACAGTTAACACACAGACCTTCCGTTCAAAACCCTGTGACTTGGAGTTTTGCAGATCAGACCCATATAGAGCTAAAGCTTCCCCGCGCTTCTCCTCTTCCCATCTCTAGATGCCGTGAATGCCGTTCGTCATACAGCAGCATAGTTCCTAATACGGGCGGTACTAGTGTTCGTCGTCAAATAAATGATTGACGACGTCAATCATTTCCGCGTTGTCGCTAAATTGTCTTAGACCAGGGCCAGACGCGCTCAATTATTGGGTCGCATACTTGAAGGTTCAAGATCGACCCCGCTCAGACAGACAGAACAGCATTATGCCATACGAAATTGCATTTGGGCTTCAAATATTGGGGGTAGTTACCGTCGGGTAATTTGTCCTTGTACTTGTACATTGGGGTGATTGGGACGCAAGTATGTAACCCTTGAACGAGTTTACAAAGATGGAATAGAGATATTCTCTCTGGCCTTGACCTGTCTGCAAGCAATTACCGACGGGTAATTTGTCTGTGCGAAGAACGACAACCGGCATCGAATATATAATATCGAGTATCCAGCCCCTTTTGCACATACTTCTCAATCACTCTACATCAATCTCATCCCCTCAAGCGACAGCCATGCATTGGGGCTCCTCTATTATGCTTGCCGCTATGGCTGGCGATGCTATGGCATCGCTCGACACCTCTGGCGGAACAAGTGGCCCAGCTTACGTTGGCCGACGCTCTGCACGTACGTTTTCGTCAGCGGATAATGCGAATGGTTGTGCAAGCTAATGTATCTTTAAACACCAGATGGGTATCCACCAGACCTTCAAATTCCTGGCGCCAGTCTGTCGTCCAAGTGGTTGGAGGGTAGTGATTACGTGCAGATTCTGGAGTTTTACGTTATCAACAATTCGAAAAACAACTACCTGACTCTTGCCGACGGCCTCAATATCACAATTGAGTCTGATAGCCTTGATCTCATCCAGGCTGGTACGTTGGCCCGTCTCGCGCCGGGCCAGCAGTCAATCGTGCAAGTTGGCGTCAAGAACAAGCCGGGGGTGTCCAACGGCTCGCAGTGCAGTGGCACACTCGTGGCCACATACGGTGAGAGCTACGGTCCAACCCTCTACGCCAACTCGTCATTCTCTGGCACCTGCGGCCCAGCCACTTACACAACTGATAACCTGGGTTATCACTGGACACCCCAGTGGTGGGATGACGCCAAGTTTGGCATTTTCATCCACTGGGGCCTTTACAGTGCCCCTGCCTGGGGTGGCGCCACCCCGAATGAGAACTATGCCGAATGGTAAGTGCTTCTTCAGAACTATTTACTAGTGATAGCCCTCGGTTAAACATGATATTCTATAGGTATTGGTACCGTTCGCATCAACAGGACTTCAATCCTAGCTACTATGACTACCATAAGGAGACATATGGCGAGGACTTTAACTATGATCAGTTCATTTCCAACTTCACAGATGCCGGTTGGGACCCGCAGCAGTGGGTTAACCTCTTTGCCAATGCAGGCGCCAAATATTTTGTGCCGGTAACAAGTACGTACAGAATCTTTACCACCACCATATAAGGTAAGGTACGGTATGTTATGAGGAAGCTGACCCCCTGCAGAGCACCACGATGGTTTCTCACTTTTCAACATGCCCTCGAGCATTTCGAAGCGCAATTCGGTGGTCTGGGGCCCAAAACGTGATTTCATCGGCGATCTGTTCGCCGCCGCCAAACAGTATCAGCCACACTTGAAGAGAGGTTAGTCGTCTCGTTAGTTAATCAGGCTACATAGTGCCGGCACTGACATCAGACCCCCAGGCACTTACTTCAGCATGCCGGAATGGTACAACCCTGCCTATGCCAAGTACGCAGCCTGCTTGGCCGGTTGCAACGACTTTGGTATTCCCGACACCAACCCCTATACCGGAGCGAATGTTACCTACACCGGCTATGTTCCAGTGGACGACTTCGTGCTCGACATCCAGCTCCCGCAGATGAAGATTCTTGCCAACGATTATGAAACTGACTACATGTGGTGCGATATCGGCGGTGCCAACAACGCTACCATTTTTGCCTCCGAGTGGTTCAACAATGCTACCCAGCAGAATCGGCAGGTAACCATCAATAGCCGCTGTGGTTACGGTGGCGACATGTCCAACCCCGAGTATGAGACTGGCTTCAGTACCAACGCCGGTAGCTGGGAATCGAACCGTGGCATGGACCCGTACTCTTTTGGCTTCAATTATATGACCCCGGATGATGCCTACATGACTGGTGAAGATGTTGTCAACAGTCTCGTTGATATCGTGAGCAAAAATGGTAACTTCTTGCTCGATATCGGCCCAACCCATAACGGAAGTATTCCACAGATTATGCAAACTGGTCTGTTGGACGCCGGCAAGTGGCTGTCTACACATGGCGAGTCTATCTATGAGACCCGTTTCTGGTGGACTACTTCTGGACAGAACAACTTCCGCTATACCACCCGCCCTCAGTATTCACCAGCGTTTTACATCCACTACCTTACCAAGCCTCCCTCCTACTTGGTCGTTCCCGACCTCGTACCTTACCTACCAGGAGACACTGTTACACTGCTGGGCGGTAGTGGCGCTGGAACTGCTATCAACGTTGACTGGCTTAGCAACGGCTCAATTGCCTTACATATCCCGGATGAGGCTATTAACGGTGATGAATATGTCTGGACCTTTAAACTCGACTATACTAGCAAATGGTAGTGAGGCAACTGATTTCTTTGCTCTCTGGGCAGCCAACATGTGTCCTTGTGGCATGGCATAACCCGGGCCTCAGATGGCCAGAACGGATGAATGCAGGGTTGAATGCAGCACTGGGCTTGACATCTGGGGTGGAAAGAGAGGAACGTTGTATGTAATTGGAATTACAAGAGGGGATGGATATAACCAGCTTTATTTAGTTGACTCCGCCCCCTGGCCTGACACGGAAGATGAATGCCAGGTGAAGACCTCGATCAAATACAACGCGGAACAGTTAAACATTTAACTTCGAAAGTCTTCGGAGAGGCGTGTAGCAGCTTACCGATGTGCATCGTGGTGAATGGTTCGGGCAACGTAGCCTCGAAGTGTAAGGAGGCTTCTGACGTGAAATTGAGGTGCCAAAAATACTTAGTCTAATATCCTCTAAACCTATACTAAACTATACTAAGCTTACATAAGGTTAGCTAAGGTGTTTGTCACTTATGACAGAGGTTCCAAGTTTTATTGCATCCCATTGGGCAGGTGTTTATTGGTGTTCTTTACCTTTGTGCGCTGAGGGCTGAAGCCTCTTGTGGCCTCCCACAACCTTATCACAAGTACCGGCAAGGGCAGGCATACGGAAGTGGCTCTGTTTACCAGCATCGTCGGGTGGTCCGGCTTCCTGGCCTGTCCTCTTCTGGAAGTTATCCAGCCGTTCCTGGCTCCTTTCATGAGCCATATCTGGGGGTTTCCATCTCACGAGGCCAATAATGTCACGCGCAACACTGTCATTGTTCACCTCAGACAGACTATGGGGATGACCGCCTCCTATAAGGTTAAGCTTTAGACTGTGAACACAGATAATGAATCACAACACGATTTCCCCCCCCCCTCCCCCCCGATAAAAACTTTTACCCATAAGCCTTTATAACGAACCTTATACATGCGATCATGAGTAACTGAAGAGCTATTAAAGCCCGACAAATGTCCATTCAGTCATCAACCCATCAGCCATATCGTCGCCCATCACTCAAATTTCACCCCAATTGTGTTCTGTGTCCCGCTCAGCATGCATCAATCATTTCTGCTTGCCCTCGCCCTTCACATGCTGTCGAGCGTTTTGGCGGCTGCTGGTGCTTCCAACTTCGACGTGTCTGCCGACGTTGCGAGCACCTACGGTTGCGGTCCTGAATGCTACCAAATCCTTCAGGTCGCCAACCAACTTGATCGCTCTGGGGTTTTTACCCCGCCCGGCTTCGATTTCGATTTTTATGCCACGGCAAAGAACTTTTCGGGTTCAGCTCCAGGTGACCTTCTTAAACTACAGCCTCTTGACCCTAAGCCACTGGATATCGCAGATGGCATAACGGCATATCGAATTCAGTACACCTCCATCGACCTCGACGGATCAAAGGTCCCAGTGACAGGGTTTATGGCCTTTCCACTCATGCCAGTTCCCGGCCCCAAGTACCCCCTTGTTGCGTACGGCCACGGAACTAGTGGAGTCTATCGGGGTTGCTCACCCTCTGCTGGGCCGGCGCTGTTCGACTATCATACATGGACCGAGATTGTTGGCCGAGGCTATGCCGTAGTCGCAACCGACTACGCTGGGCTGGGCAACAACCACACAGAGCATAAATATTGCAGTTTCCCTGCTCACGCCAACGACATATACTATTCTGTAGTGGCCGCCCGTCAGGCATTCCGCCATCTTCTCTCCGAGAATTGGATGTCTGTTGGTCATTCGCAGGGAGGCGGCGCGGTATGGAAGCTGGCTGAGAGCAAGTTTGTGCAAAGTGCTGTCAGTAAGGCGGGCCGCTACCTCGGTACTGTCGCTATTGCCCCAGCGACAAGGATACTGGACATGGCCAAGGAGTACAGCAGGGAGCTTAAAGCGAACCCAGAAGTCGCTCGATATGTCATGCCAGCTGAGCTACCTGCTCTTGCCATTGGCATAAGCCGAGTCTTCCCTTCGTACGACTTCGGGCTACTCGGTAAGGCCCTTCAAAAACGTCTGGGTCTCATGAAAGAGGCACAATTGTGTATCACTGCGATGATGGGGATGACATTGGACCTGGATATCGAAGATGTTGCTTCTCCCATGGGTCTCAACAGCACAACTGTAGAGAAGTGGCAGGAAGAGATGGCTCCAGGTTCAGGCAGATCACCGCAGCCGATGATGGTTATCCAGGGGCTGAATGACACCAGTATATTGCCAATCACGACACGGAACGTGTGGAATGGCTCTTGCAAGAACGGCAATAAGTTGTACTACAGGGAGTATGATGGATTTGATCATTCGGCTACCGTAGCCGCTTCCGCACCAGAGTGGCTGGAATGGATGGGGGCGATGTTTACGGGAAAGGAGATGGTACATACTTGTGATGTCAAGGTGAGAGCGGCAAGAAACAAGGACTACGTCAAATCCACACTGGAGTTTGACCCGGCAGAGCTCGGAATAGGCAACTTGGCTTAGGAATCCTGGAACTAGTTTATCTCTGCCAATTCAAGCCGGACATCTCAATCTTTAGGCTCAGCACAGCAATCACTTGCTGCGACACCCATGGCTCGCGCAAGTCTGTTTACAACGATCCCCCAAATATATGCAAAGAATACCTACGTGATCACTAGAACAGCTCCCCGGTCAAGCTAGCGTAATATATTCCACATACTCGTGCTTCTGCATCGGCAAGGAGACCTGCGAACATTATCTTCTTGACATAATCTTGATAATTATTCTCTTCTATTTAGATAATAATAGGCTTCTCCATTTAAGCCTGTTGTAACTTCATCAATCTGCCCTGCAATGTTGCCAAACGAACTACGTCTATGATCTGCGTGAGTGCCATATTCTATATGTTCTTTCCAGAACGGATCCTTTCTATCCATACATTTTCCAAGGTCTTTCCAGGCTGTCATTACGACAAGATTGCTATAAGAACTTTCTGATCGAATAATATTTATAGCATTATCAGTCGAACATCCACCACATGACCATATACGACCGTCTAGGCTACTATCTAATCTTGACCTTGCTAGACAATGAATCCAGCAATCATCTTTGTGAGTCCATAGGCATCGCTGTAGGACTTCACCTGGGAGATCAAAATCCTGTATTAACTTCTCACGAAATGACCACTGGCCTCGACGCCACTTGAACTCGTCCTCAGGGCGGATAAGGCAACGGTAGAGGTCAAGCCAGTGAATGTGTTCACAGATTGATGGTAGTTCGGGGCCGTTGTGGAGCATCCAGGCTAAATCCATAGCTCTTTCAAGGATTCCCGACACCTCACGACCTGTCCCTCGTCCAGAAAACAGTGTTGTTTGTGACTTAATCAAAATGTGATCCTCATCTGAGTAATACATACTCTTCTCCACCCGTGTATGCGGATCCTCCTTATCATTGACATAGAGGATATCAGTCTCGATCATGTCCTCTTGATGGGCTGCAAAGTCTGACTCGACGGTAGATTTATGTGGGAAACGGCTTAATCTCGACAAAGCTGCCACGATGTTAAAATTAATCTCTTCCGGAGGAAAACGAGAGAAACTCTGTTTTCCAAGTTTGGGATCTCCGTGAAGAATACAGGCTCGTTGTGCCTCCCTGGGAGTGAAATTCCGGCTCTGTTGTGGCTCATGAAACTTTTGACAAATTTCGCAAAATATTTCAGAAAGCCACATGCCGTCACGTTCGAGGCGGCGAAGAAATTCTGAACGATCAAATTGATTGAGCTTCAGGGCGTTGCCGATGATGCTGTGTAGCCAGCTGGATGTAAAGGCAAGGCTTGCGCGGTCGATCGGAAGTAGGGCTGTCGCTATCTTGACGACGAGTTCTATAGGAAGATTTTTAAGCCCTATATTCAAAGGTTGTCCAGGGTCGGCGATGCTGTAGAGTGTGAGTTCTACATCATCACCTGCCGATGAAATGTTGTCAGTGATAACATACCGCTTGTTTGAAGCATCAAGACTCATCATCTCGAGGTCCTTTTGGATCTCCATAGTTGCTGCTAGGTGAGATACTATCCATAGTTTGACGCATGCGTTTGAATTTGTGGTGGCTACCTTTCTCATGGCGAATATTGTAGAGGGACTGCGAAACGTAGTATGAAGAGATTTGTGAGGGTGACGTCGTGCACAATGTGTATAGCTGTCGCTCTAAAAGATTTTTGAGATTTGTAAACGAAAAGAGAAAGGAGAGTAGAAGTACCAGTGGGGGTGACGAAGTGCTAAAACCATATATCATAAGGTTTATTGAGAAAGGTTGAATGAGGAGGTGGCTGAGCTCCAGGCACCACAATAAAGACAGCAAATCGGTCAAGACACCATTTCAGTTACTGATATTATTATTTAAGGGTTCTTGGCAAAAGCATATATTTCAGAAAAGAATGTCCCGCCATTCATCGCCTATGCTCATAGCCCAAAGCTTAACCTTATAGGCAGCAGTCATCCCATAGACGTGAACATTCCGGCCTAATGCTTCATGAACCAAAATGCTCGTCCAACGTTGATTAAAAATCATATCCAAAGCGCACAGTGTACCGAAGCCTCCACGCCCATCGTGCGGCTTCCTCTTGAGCTAGCAGTACACGATGCGTGGAACAGAAAGATTCGGCCATGACTGATTCCATATTCGAACGTAGTGTCTGGTTTTTTTGTTTCTTGACACCGGACCCGTCTCTCCATCATTTCTGTTTGCATCACTACCATTCATTTGGGTATCCAATGTGGTAGCACTGGCTTCCATATTCCGGTAGTAATTTCATCAGTAACAGGTCTTAGTCTCTCGTAGCTATTTCCTATCGTTGAGTGTGATGCATCAATTGGCACAGTTGACGGTAGCTGAGATACACTCGCCCTTGATAAACGGAAAAGCAAAAAACTGTTTATCAGGGTAACATCATTTGATTACACTGCGTGTTTCAAAATACACGAAGGACCCAGTTCAGGAAGGCCAATCATACGAGGTTTGGAAGACCCACTCTAACATCGTGTGTGAAAAAGAAAGGGGGCTCCCGTTTTGGATTTGGCTGACATTCTGGCTTGTGCGCACAGGCCTCTAGGGTACGGTCGAATAACACTTCACCTAGTTCCACTGAACAATTATAGAGCTTACGAAGGTGCCCAGATATTGAGGTACCACTGTCTGGTAGATTTGATACAGGGTTTTATATAAACGACTTTGCAAGATCGTCGGCGCTGTCGGGATACTTGAGGGACGGGGCTTGATGATTGAAGTAGCAAGGACGTCTGGCCAGAAAGGAGAAGACGGCCCTTCACGATTTTTGAGATTGGCCATCACACAACAGAGCTTATGGCTTCTGGAGATGCGAGGCTTTAACTGAGCTATATATTTAATGGAGAAAAAAAGTATTGGATATTTATATAATATATATCACTCTCTTATTACTCCCCACTCAATCCATGTCTTTAGCACTACATCCCGTAGCTCTAGCTGTTGCTTCTTTGTTGAAGCATGTTGTTCACATCCTCGTCTTATTCTTGATCCTTCAGTCTCATTAAGAGAGCAATCTCCACTCGCATCGGAAGCTATGGTAAAAGAGCGGACCTCACCGTTGGTCCAGTCAGTTGCTACATCAGTCATTAGTATCAGTACTCATGTTGATAGTATTAACAAGAACACACCTTGAGGATTGATGGCATTAACCCAGTCATCTGTTAGAAAGTGTAAGAAACAACCATGCGAAATCACTACAATTTCAGCTTCAGGCCTTTCGCTCAACCACTGTCGGGCCCGCTGGGCCCTCTCTAAGAGGCGAGCTGCAGTTGGGGCCCATTTTCCCTGCTTTAATATAAAACCTGCTTAGAAGTCTAGAACGAAATATTCATAATTGAGGTTACATACCTTGAGGTACCAGTCTGGCTCAATGAGGCTGAAATCTACAGGTAGACCATGGAACCTGGCTTGAATATCAGGAAGTTGACTGCCAGTATCACAGATCAGATCACTAGCTTCCTGCACCTCTGACCAAGCCAGAACTTGCATGCCGGCTTTGAACTTCAGCGGAAACGCCAATAGAGCGGTCTGGATAGTGCGTTGTAGTGGTGATGATATGATAAGTTCAACGTTGTTGGCCAGTTCAGGAAACTTGGTGGTCAGAGCTTGGGCTTGTTCCTCTCCAAGAGGGGTCAGTTCGGGATCAGGTAGATCATGGTTTGCGTGACTGAGGTTGTGAACGCCCTGCCCATGGCGTACGCAGTGGATAATCGGTGGCATTTGGTGTAAGTGTGTCTTCTCAAATAGCTTGCGTTAGTAGATTGAGTGAAAGCTCGAAGATACGATTGGAATCCTGATGTCTTGTCAGAATGTTGTTGAAGTGAGCACATCGGGCTCTTCATTTATTAGGCATCAGCCAAGTATGGTACGTACAGGAAGCGGGGTTCTGTTGATACCAACCAACGAGTTCCCCGCTGAAGTGGGTCATCAAACCAGGAAGATCATGATCAGCACTGCAGATCAAGGACACGAAGAATCAGACATTCTATTTAAGTAACTCGTTTCCGAATTGAACGACGTTATTGTTTGGAGGTTTTGTTTTTGTATCTCAGATTCTGACTTGGACAACCTGGCCACCGGATACATTATCGTTGTTCTGTCCAGCTGTGACAACAAAAACACTCTTGGCATCTCTGCTTAAGATCACACTAGTTGGTCCAGCCAGAAGTCCCTCGGACAGGACTATAGCTTTGCCGTCAGGTATGATCTTAATCAGCCTATCTTGCCAAAAGCCAACATATGCATTACCATTCTTATCCATGATAAAGTCATCAGGTATGGAGAGAGATCCTTTCTCAAGCCTGTAGATAATCTCAACGTCTCCAACCTTATTTCCAAGCTTATCAATTTTCATTCGGCCAAACGTCTGGCGATCGGTGTTGGTAAAATATAGGTAGTCTTTATAGATCTTAATGCCATTGACTCCAAGACCATAGAGGCCATCGACGATGGGGGTAAACTCCTTATCCTGAATAGCCACTCTGACTTTGCCAGTAGTTGTATCTATCCGTAAGATTTCTCCTCGTACAGAGTCAGCACCGAGGATGATATGTTTGTAATGCGGAAGTGCCACGATGCCATTAACGGGGCCATATTTGGACTCCTCAAAAACGGTATCAACAGACAGCTGGCCATGCTTGAACTTGAGTAGCGAAAGTTTCATGCTGTTGTTCTGGAATTGTTGTCCGGTGTCATTGCCTGTAGCCAGAGCAAAGACATCGTCGCCGATCTCGGTAATGCCAAATAGACTGTTAACGCCCTCAATCTGAGCAATCACCTCTGGTTTAGGAGGGCTTTTATATGGATTAACGGAGTAGAGTTTGGCTTCCCCCATTGTGCTGAGTAATAGTTCACCATTGGATCGAGAAGCAACATTCTCGATCCGGACGCCGGGAATCTCAACAATTTCCCGGACTTTTGGCGGGGAGGGAAGGCATGAAGAAAGAGTACCCGAAAGGAGGAGAGCAGGGAGAACTGATACAGGTGTATAGTGCATGGTGCTGGATGGAAGTTGAAGAAAGATCGAGTTACGATGATATCCAAAACACGGCTTTCAGATACAAACAACCGTGCCTCATTATATCATAAACGACACAAAGTTAACATATGATTTCTCAGGTGCTTTGATTTGTCAGCGGCTTATTAAAGCTGTGATCGTGCTATTGCCCGGGACGCTGACATGCACATTCAAGTTCCACGGAGCCCGAGAAGGATTCCCATCCCTGTCGGAATAACCTTACCAAAGGTTGGATCAGTCTCCCCTGATCTTAGTGCCTGGCTGGTTAGTAGTTGGACGGGTTGACGAATTTGTCCAGTTCTTGCCTTGAATGGAACAGCTTACGATGGACCATCCCTGATACGGATATCCAAGCTCCGGTGGTTGTATTTAAAGAAGCTTAACATGGTGGTCACGGCTTTACCCCTTTCACTAGCTCAATATCCGCCAACCACAACGTTTTTCTTCCGACAATTCTAGACTTAAGAATCGTACCATCGATGCGTTGTTGTTAGTAGTGGAGGAGAAACCCGCACTTTTGCACATCAAATCGAGAGACGCACAACAGGTATCAAGGCTATTCCAAATAGGGCTGTTCTCAATGGCCTTGGACAGCGATTTATTTCTCTTGGCGGATGAGGATCCCAAAGCCGGGAAGATCTGGGTATGAGCCGGGTTCCGACTCAACCACTATAAAATTATTCAAGTCAAAGGGATCTCGTTCAGAAGTTTGGCGTCTGGACTCAATCCCGCTACCGTCACCGTCTGACGGCTCGACACATTTGTAGTAGCTCAGTCGGGGTGATGTTATGTATTGAGGCTCCGTAGCTCTGGTGTTCAGAACTCCACTCCTCGCAGCCCGAAGTTTCGGTCAAGTCAAGTGAGTCAGCAGTACTAAGGCTAAATTACAATTACCACTATGAACCAGTTTAGTTTGATGTTAAGAAATTAAAAGAACCTGTACTAAACAGAACTCTGGTTAGTTTAGTTTTCCTGATCCTTCTCACTACAACAATGAGTTTAGCTACCATAATGAATTGTTCTTGGATTTCTATATTTAGAGATATAACAACCAACTAACTATACAGAGTTAAGTGTTAGAATGAGGTTTTAACAGACCTTGAATTAGTTAAGATGAAGTGGTTGAGGTGAGAGGTCAGGAGAGTACACAGGCCACAATCAAGTCAACTGGGTATCAAGCTAAATAAGTCGTAGATCTTCCAACGGCCTTACACATTGGCCATGCCCTTGGCATCCATCTGAGTTAGCACCCGTATATTCAATATTGATCATCATTATCGAACCGGACATTACATAGTACATAGGCACATAAACTAAGTCTAGGAATACAGCGATCTTAGCGTAGCTGCTGCTATAACTCTGACCGAGTACGTCCTGTATGTGCAACGGACATAGGAGTTAACGGACGAACTGGATAACTAATGCAGATTGACAGATCGGAAAACAGCGACCAGCCGGTATGTCCCGTTTGATGTTCATACTCGGATCATCGCCGTTACCCCACAGTGGTGCTACATGATAGCGTCCTGATTGGAAATGAAAGTCCGGAATCGTCCTATCAAGGAATGGAAAACCAGGCTTTGTTTCATCTGCAAAGTCGTATACTTGTTCTCCTTCTTTGATTGGAGCTTCACTCAGTTCTAGAGCTCTCCATCAGGCCATGACTTACGGGTTTAGCCCAACCGTGAAGCCCGGCCAGGGGTAAGAGGTAAACATAGGTAGGCTCTGGCACGAGCCTGTGTGATGCCGAGATTGCCGGTATATCACCATGAGCCAGGTCCTACTCCGTCGGAGGAAGCGAGCGCATGACTGCAAGGTCGGACCTTATTCAACCAATCAGAAGGCTGATGCATGATTACAATCAAGACGCAAGGCGGTTAATTAACTTAATTCCTCGTATATGTATGATACTCTATATACAGGTTTGCGGGTCTGGAACCTGACATCTATGGAATTGTCTGACCGCAACAGCGGGCATTTGCCCCATCGCTGATCATGAGGATAAAACTAGCTGCTAAAGATTTTCAGTAGTGCCATTCTTCAATTTATGTAATACAAACATCCCGGGATGTTCATAGGACTATTAAACTTGGCTCGACATCTGAGACTCAATTTATTCAACTCTCCAAAACAGTAGGCTCTTGTATAGCCTGAAGTCCTAGGCAACAGTGAGGGCGATGAGTATCTTGCCCGTGTGTGTGTATTGGTATTCTTTACCTTTGTGCGCCGGGGGCTGAAGCCACTTGGGACCTGTCATGACTCTATCACAGTATAGACTAAAGAACTCATATTATAAAACCTTCACAGCATCCTAAATTATTTAGTAAGGGAGGCAAAAACAGCCATCAGGGAGTGACAGCCATATAACTAACGACAAAGGGGCAGTCACTCTGGTATATTAATATAAAATTTAGTTGTATTTTTATTAGGCATTACTATAGTGTTAAATAGTACCTAAACCAAGTTCTAGCCAGAAGTATATATTCTATATATTAAATAGTAATAAATTACAATACTTAACTAATTCTCTAGTAATAACTAAGACTAGATAAAAGAGTCGTAAATCTGTTTAGTATATAACTTTTAATGTTAGCCTAGAGAGAAAAAGGAGATATTTTAATATTGTTATTTCTTCTTGATAAATATATTTAGGGGGAAAATAACCTAGATATATTTTTCTAGAAGAGCTATACCCGCTTGCAGTCGGCCGAGCTTAAACCTTCTTACAAAGGAACTCCATACAACGACTACAACTAATCATTCCTCCAATAGATGCCCTATAAGCAGCATTGCCGCCTTATTTTCCGCAGCAGTTATCGTCGCGGCATTGGCCGTTTTGGCAGTTCTATATATCCTTTGATCAGTATGACAGTCTCATGTAATTCCTCTTATCATATAGGGGCTTTTCACTCACACAGCAGTTAGAGCAAACTCCTCCGGGGTTGTCCGGGCTGCATTCGTCCTATTTCACAAATCGTTGGTAAGATAGCTCTATATAAGCAACAGGAATGCGAATCTATACCTGGCGGGCGAAGAGCGTTCCAGGGGCGGCTTCGGGGGGGAGAGCAAAAACCATAGCCGCGTAGGCCACTGTGAGGAGTGCTGGGAGCTTCATGGTGCTTTAGAGAGAAAGAAGGGATTGGTGCTAGAGAATTTGTGTATTGAAAGTGATGGAGTTGATGTCGTTCAGATGAGTTCAGTGAGCGACGCTGCCAGTTTTATATCACGGTATATGACAAGCCGAGGTCAATGTCTCTACGCCAGTACGGAGTATCTTTGACCTTGTCATATCGGTGTCGGCCCGATTCAGAGCAAGCTCAACTATCCATATTCAAGACGTCCAATAGTCTTTAGTGTGAGCCTACTCTAACTGGTGATGAAGTCACACGAGCTCTTCTGCTAAACATGTAACTCGGAAGCACAACTCCCCCTTGTTGCTGCCTGTCTTGCCGATCTTGTATGAACGAATTAAGAACTATCTTTCTATGTTTTCTATAACTTTTGTAATGGAGCTTGCATGGTGGCATGACAATACTCAATTAGCTTACGCGTTCCTGTGTTGTTGTCAAGATATCACATAAGAGTAAGCAATCAAATAACTTGGAAAAAAGAAAATATAAACTTTTATCCAGGTCACTACTCGTTGTGCCATCTCCGCTGATATTCCATGTGAGTTTCCTTTTCTATGCTATATACATGTAATAGTGGCGGGGCAGCGACCTCGTGTTAATATATCTGACTACACTCAAGACCGTTTCTAAAGAGTGCCGGAGATAGGTGAGTTTTCTTGTATCATGGATTCAGTCGATGACCGCCCTTAATCGGATCGTGGTACACCAAACGACTACGTTAGGCATGTCTTTTTGACCCTTAGTAGTCAGTCGTAAGTGTTGATTATACTAAACTTCAAGATTGCCCAGCTTGGGGATGATCTCACACGGCTCAGCTTGGATCAAGGGGAGCTTTTCTAACAATACAGATCCCCATTTACAATGGATGACTTTTTCCTTGGACGCGGAACGGTCCGGTCCTAAGCCTCTCGGGATCCACGGTCATTTTTCTGTATGTAAGGGCAGGCTTTAATTGGTACACGTACGGGCATCCCGGCTACCACCGCATCCACTTGTGTTGACCGTGACAGCTATAACTGACTACTGAAGCAAGGTTTATGCATTGCTCGGCATGAGCTTTGACAATCCGTGCATCGCAGGGCTATCGGGCTATCGGGCCATCGGCCAATCAGTTATGGTATTTCATCGGGACAACTCTTTTAGCATCTCGTCAAGTTTGATCTTGTCTTTTCTGACAGGACTACATCAGTATATCTTAGCTATATGCAGATCTGTATTAATTTCTATTCACCGAAGGAACTGCAAGATAGTATTACAGGTCTTTGTGGTTGACTATTACTGTTTAAGTTTGTGAGAAATTAAGTTTATTATTGTAGTTACCAAGTTCTGTCCGCCGTTTTAAGCTCTCGGCAACAAGTCCCAACTGTAATACCCTAAGTTTAGTTTTCACATGTTAAAAAAGCAACCCGCGGCGCTAATTGTGTCATATCACATCATATATACTCGGCTAAACATTTGCGGTAGATTCGAGCATCCCGAGCGGAGTTATATAAGACCGGGACGGCAACATGCTCGGCATTGGCTCAGCACGTTCGTCCTGGACAGGGCGCAGACCCGAGTTCTGCCAAACTCACTTCAGGTGCTTTCTATTCTTGCGACACGGTCAAGGTTGCCCCACTGTGAAAGATAAAGACTTGTAAGGCGAACATCATCTGGCGGGATGGTGGTCCTACAGTCTCGCAGGGTAGTAGGCAGAAAAAGTCAACATTGCCTATCTTTCTGACACCAAGAGATTCATCGCTTTATCTTACGTCCTTGATGTGATCAGCTACATCTTCGACTCGTGGTATTTGCCTTTCGTGGTGGCATATCGTCAAGTCCAAACCTGGTCTTGCTGTAGATGGTGACCTTCTCGTCTACAAACATACTTAGGAACACGACTAACCTATGGGGCTACATAAAGTGCTGGCAGATATTGTGCTATTTAATCTAACTTGATCATACCTAGATACAAGCCGTTCTTGACAGACCACAATTGTATTCAGGCCTTACACCACGGATGGCGGAAGGTACTACAGTCCAGCATCCTTGAGGTAGCTCAGCCTTTCGTCTTGCGGGCAGAAGGGATGATGTTCATGGTTTTCCCGATCGAGATTGACTGACTTGTAAGTGGTGCGTCGTAATGGTTATCTTAGTCAGTAAGTATCAAGTAGTATCATTTCAGACTACTAGTGATGATAGTAGGATAAGAAGAGGGGAGCCGAGCTAGGTATTTATACTAAAAGTCGATGTAGAACAGGTATAGCGTCTGGTTTGCGATTCTAAGAGATAGAGTGACTGTTTGGGGTTCTAAAAAACAGATAAGTGGCTGTCCAAGGAGACAAATAAGTGAACTTGGATTCCACTTCATGGTAACTAAAGAATGAAGAAGCGCTGGAGTGTACACTGATTCTCCGAGCATGCTACTGAACAACTGTTTGTGCAGAAAAGCTTGGTCACACAACTCGTCTCAAGCATGACAATGCTTTGGTTGTGGTAAGAACCCTAGATTGTCCTAGAGATATCCTTGATCATGACAACATTACCTGGATTTCACTTCTTGACTACAACACAGTTCATTGTACAGCTGTTAAATACATCGACAGGGGAGCTTCAGACAACCAGGTTTATGCCTTTTTTCTCGTAATGGGGGCGATGATTACATTGCCTACATATGTTCCTTGGTGTTCTCTACCTTTATGCCTTGGGATTGAAGGCTTGTTTTAAACTCTCAGTCTTATCGCAGTGTTGTTGTTCTCGAGGGTACATGGACCAAACAGTTCAATCCCTTGGCCGGCGAAGTGACCAGCCTAGACTGGTCCAGAACCTTCCCAGTGGCTTCGCTTCTCCGGATTTCTGACATAATGAAGATCAGAGACGCCAGGTCGAGGTATTCTATGTAAGTAGGCAGTGCATTAGGAAAAAAAACGAATAGCACGCTCGTAGCCTCCCGCCTGCATCTCTTCCGTGAAATTTGTCAAAGGGATAGTTATGAAACTTCGATCTCTTCGGCACAAGGCTTTGTCATGTTGGTAGTCTGAGGATCTTTGGTACTGTGCAGCCCTTGCGCAATAATGCGGTACTGCCGACTAAATTCTTTGCTATTGACAATCAATTCCTTGCTCAAAACGCGGTCCCCTGGTGTCTCTTTGGTTGTCCTCAAGTTGACGAGATGTATCTCGGAGCTCCAGCTCGACGCGGGATAATGCAAGGATAACGCAGGACAGAAGTCTTGAAGCTCTTCAACAACACCCTTCTTTGGAAGTCTGAATTCCCTGGATCCGACGTTAGATATAGCGTTATTCAATTTGTTAACGAACAAGAGCCTGAACCCTGTCCCTTTCGACACTCTGATAGGCAGTCGCCCATCGCTCAGAGAGAGGGGTGACAATGGAAGATTCTCCCAATGAGAAACAAGGCTCCTTAAAACTCTCCCCACAATAAAAAAACATCAAATCAATTCTATCAGTAGGTTCCAGTATAGGCTGATGGATAGGGAATAAGCAATCTGTTGAGTCAGAACATCAGGGTTGATAACAACGTCGTGGTATTAGAATAAGCTGAAACGAGTAAGAAAGTGTTCGCTATATTGATCAGCAATGCACAACGTCAATAATTGGGTCAAATCACGCCTTAGCGGATCTGAACAAACAACTGTGTGGAAAACCGAAGATACTCTTCTCCTGTTCATCATAAGCACATACAATGGTTCAGCGGGCTAGCAAGCCGTAGAGCATGTCATCCCCTAATCGCGCAAGCTGGCTCAGGGCCGTTGAATATCATATATGCTTGTTCATTATCTGTCAAACAGACTTTTCGTCAACTCGTAGCTCTCAAATTCAAGATGAAAAAGTGGCCCGTTGTTGGCAGTACATGCACTAGGCATCAAGCATGTAGTCTCAAAAGGAAATTAGCCGGCCTAAATATTTAGGTTCACGTTTCTAGGGTCAGAGGTGATTGATGTCTACTTGCCAACTGTGATATTCTTGATATCATTTCCCCTGGCACGAGAAGGCATTCACCGGCGCCAGCGAGATGCCAACTATGCACGATGCTGGCTGCCAGACAGAGCTCCTATATAAAAGCTCCCCGACACCTCTTGATCCTCATTCATGTACTCGATGAACTTTGCGTCAGGTAATCGAACAGGGATATAGTGTAATAATTCCAATTCCATGTTACGAGGATGAGGGTTACAGTTTACCATCAGTCTATGCCCCGTTGGCATCTTCTTACAAGGTCAGTGTGAGGCAGAGCGTGACCTTTGGATATGGAGGGTGAAGCTGTGCATTATGCCATCCTGATCCAGAAAACAAAACTGCGAAAACCCATTTTGACTGTCTGCAACGTTATCGCCTCAAATGGAAGACGGCACAGCACATACACGTTGATGCGAGGTACAGTTTTGGCATTATCACATCAGGCGCTGGTCTATCAGCTACCTACCATTCAATCAGATCCCGATACAGGAGGAGATATAGGTCATATTCCGCGAGTTGAGGTTACTGGCGTTGATATAAGAAGGACCAGCCACTGGGTTATGATTCAATGCCGGGTCAAGGCCTCGTGACACCAGATGCTGAGACAAACGCCAGTTATCTACGCCAATGATACGCCTACACGGCTTAGGCTTTACTATTAAGTCAAGGGCCGGGAGTGCTGTCGCTGAACTTCTGGACAGGGTACACTTGATGAGACATGTCCCTCCAGTCGTCAGACTGTCGGCCTGGTCCATGGCACCTGGCTGAACCGACTCAAACCCTTACAGTGCGTTTCTGGGATCAGGATATATGTTTCCCTCCTTGCGTCGTCATTTTCCAAGTCAATCGCCAGCTTTAGCTACCTCTTTAAAAGCATGAGACCTAGAACAACGCATTGTATCTCGCCCTCGGGTTGTCATATGATGTCCCGCCAAACATAACTCTTCGGTTCTTTTTGTGGTAACTCCGGAGTAACGTGAAATCGGCAATATTGACATAGGCAATAATGCATGGGTTCCAACGAGTGACACATGTAGAGGGATTGTCTCGACAAAAGTCTCGATTGTTTGCGGAAAGGTCTGGCATTCTGTCAGATGGCTGTATTGTTCAGGCCCATTGTATTAAATCCGAAGTGTATTTTCTAACCTTGTGACTGACTCATAAACTCAACTCCGCCATAACCTTCCGATTGCCCCAAACCTTCTTCCCTAATCACACCGATATATATATTATTATAAAACTTTCTTTAGGTTAAGCTTTTCTTATATATTAGTATTTCTTAATAAATCTTATAGCTATATATTATACCTAGAAGTTCTTTAGGATAAATTACTATCTATACTTTAACTATAGATATAATCTAATTTTTGTTTTTCTAGAGTTATTCTATAGCTATATTAAATTTCTTTAATTTCTTAAGGGTAAATAATACCTACTTCTCTTATTAGGTAACTAATATAATCCCTTTAAGGAATAGACTATTAAAGACTATATAAGTAATAGTCTTATAATTAAAGAAAATAAGCTTAATAAGGAATTTATTACTGAGCTTATAGAAGTCCTATAAAAAGATAATATCCTAAATATTATTAAAATACTATTCTAGGTCTTAAGGGATAGTTATATTATAAGCTACTATTACTTAAAGTATTATAATAGCTCTATTAGTATAGTTTTAGATATCTATTTAATTTAGATAATATTTAATAGAAGACCTTTCTTATTAGAATTATTATCTTAAAGATCTAGGGTTTTTATAGTATTAAGCTAACCTTTCTTAGCTAATAGATTAAAGCATCTTATATACTTTTAAGGCCAGCTAAAGAGTTATTATCTAGGTTTTTTTCTTATTAGCCTTTAGCTATAGTAATTAGGTAGTTATTATAATATAATATTTAAGTTATAAGCTAGATATATTATTTATAGTTAAGATATGTGGCTAAGAGCTTAAACCAGTGCACAGAACTTAGTATTATTCAGGCAATTCAGCCTTTTGCACATGGTGGGGGCACTTTGATGTTCTTATAAATTTGAAGGGCTCAATGGGGAACAAAAGCGTTGTGCACATGGTTCTCCATGTTTACACAAGTCGCATCAGTCCGAGGTCGTCGAGTCGATGGTCCGAATGACAACAAAAGTTTGTTTCAACTGGCGTAGCGAGGCAATAATCAAACGACAGCATTAGTGTATCCAGTTGATGGTGCATCGAATAGCCATCATTCTTAAGGTGGCGACCCCAAACGAGCCAGCTGATTACAGAAAGCCCCCTCAACCTGTATCAAAATCTCTCAACATGGGAATCTCCTTGGAGCAACCGGCTTCGTGATGGCACGATCTCAGGTCATCAAATCCTATCATCTCATTCTGCATTCTAGTCAAAAACGAACAAGTCATTTGTTCCCATGGTTTCAGGCCACTGAATGGTCAACCCCGTGGGTACTTACTAATAACTGCATTCATTCATTCATCCGAATGACCGCCCCTAAAGTATGTGTCATCATCGCCGTGTCAACAAGATGCTTTGGCCTGTCAGCCTGACGTCTCTGCTGAGAATCTAGCGATGAGAAAAACTTCCTGAAAACATAGTAGTCATTGTCGTCAAGCTCAGAATTGATGCAAGGGAATCTGCGGCTCTGGTGCGGACGCTTGCTTTTTGGTGGGCTGTGATTGACAAACTCATCACTGACTGAGTTTGAACTAGAATCAATTTGATCAATTTCAGTGCTATGTCGAAGTCATGACATATGCTGTGCACAGCATATGTGATCCCTTGCTATTATACCAGAAGGTCGTCGTTCAAGAGTCTGATGAAAGTTCTCATCAGTTTAGTGGGCGACGGCCTGAAGTAAGTGGGGCGGGAAGTATCTGATGGGACTGGCTGCTGGAGCCCCAAGAAAACTGCTGTGCGTTAAACTTTACCAACTGGACCAGGAAATGACAAAGCCATGTATTATTAAAAATGACAAATTCTAGAAATGGCTCCCCATCACAAGATACTCATCAGTCTTGAGAATGACGGTTGAATAAGTGGTTCGTCACTATTGATGGCTCAAAACATCACGCACTGTGGCTTTGTTACACGGCGACGGTCGCGACAAGCAACCATTTTTCTTTGTATGTAAAAAAATCTCTGCCTTCAAGCCTACGCAACCGCAGTCATTTCCATGAAACTCCCGATCACCGTACTGGCTTGTTGTCTCATGAAGATACTGCAAGACCCAAAGCATTTATGTATTGTCTGCGTTGATCTTGCTCTGATCAGAGAATTCCAGCATGTCTGATGATCCCGCCCAAGACGTGACTCACCTCAAGGCGGAAGATGAAAACGAAACCAACCCTACCATCATTTCCCAAGATGCCGATGACGACATCAACGAAGAAATGCTCTCACGACCACTAGAGCCGGGAACCAAGGCTGCTCGATACAGGGGCCCACCTCGAGGCGGCAAGATGCTATCATTCCGTCCTGGGGTCTTCCGTCGAAGTCACCGTCCCTTTTTGAAATGCAACAGCTGAGACCTCAAGAAGCAAGAGGAAGCTGAAAAGGGAGCTTTCACCAGATGGCGTACCAACCCTGATGAGATCGACGACTCTAGCATTCCCGTTATCCGACTCACCGAAGCGTCAAACTCGGCCCAGTCATTCGAGGCCTTCCATGCTACAGTCGTTGAACAAACAAAGAGTCCATTGATCGGATACTGGCGGAGTACAACAAGAGCGTTCATATCCTTGACCAGCGCAACGACGTTGAGTTCTTTGACAAGCACCATGAACAGTACACCAGCGGAGGTCTGGACGATTACGGAAGACCTCGTAGCGATTTCAACCATCGGCCTGACAAAGCGCTCGACATACATATCGGCTTCATCTGCGGTAAGTTGAGCCTCATGCCAGCAGTGTCACCAATACTGACAGATCCCCAGCCTCAAAGGAAGCGCCCCACGACTGCGACGCAAACAAGTGCCTGCGCCTCTACGCCACCTGCTTCATCGCATGGCACGGCCCATCCTTCCGATACTTCTTCTCCAAGACCGCAGAGGCAGATGAGAACCCCAGCAACGTCTTCTTCTCGATGCCCCGTGGCGCATGCGTCACCGTCAAGTATTGGGAGGACCGGATTCGAGATGTAGCGAGAGACACGATGCGCGAGACGGTACGAGAGAATAACTGGAACTGGGCGGGTATGCTGGCTTCGGCTGTTTTAAAGAGAGGATACACGCCTTCGGAATATGATTTGGGAGGGTTTGTGAACTGGACGGAGTTTGCAGATAAGAATGATCTTGGGAGTGTCTTTTACGGGGTCATATCGTTTGATGAATCCGGGTCCTCTAGCGAATAGTCACCTTCCCCAGGGGATGAATGAGCGGTGGGAGGTCTAAGCCTGGGTCAGACATTATCTGCTCTCCTAGTTTATATCACGAGTTGAGTTTATTTTAGTATTACGAAAAGAAAGTCAACCGACATGAGGCCTGCCAAGGACTGCACCTTTGGGCCTAGTCATTATCCTCATCAGCCCACCCCCCGCACTGGCCCTGCTCACCTTTTGGCTCCTTATCCCCAGTTCTGGGAACGTTGCTTCAAATTTTACCGCCTCTCCACATCTTGCGCTGATAATAACAAACCCATCTGCGACCAGTTTCAGAGCTCAATTCTCAAGCCGAGACGCCATCTATTGATTCTTAAAGAAAGTCCTAGAATACGGCTGCTTTTGTATCCTGTATAACGACCACTTTCTGAGAATTTTAAAACTAAAATCCGACCTGACTAGTAGCAAGAGCTCTTCCGGAGCCCATCAACGCTAATACCCCCGCGGTGTTCTGGGGATAGTCATAGGGGGCAGCCTGCATCACTCATGGTCCACGACCTGAACAGGGATATGTTCAAGCTCGGAGCCTACAGGGTCCTCAAGAAAGTACTAGATACCAAGCCAAAGCAAGCCTAGCGACATCACTTGCAGGATGGATTACCGGTCGGCCAGTAAGGCACCGAATACGCAGTAGACTGGGCAGCTATCATAATAAAGTATGCTCTCACGCCGGCCCATCGTTACATCTAATGATTTGCTTTCATCCTGGGAAGCTGACCAGCTTCTTCCCATCAAGTGAGAAAGCGAACAGAGTGGCTCCAGTCAAGATACCGATGCTCACTTGAGCATCATCTTTGCCAGCCAGATCCACGTGAACAAAACGTAATTAGTCTTTCATCTCCTCCTTTGACGCTAAAATTCTTTAGATCCATTCAGATTTGTCAACAGACAGAACTTTAAACTAATTAGTTACTGATCTTCTTTTTTGATACTAAAATTCTAGAGAAATGCTTATAAATATCCAGATCATTACTATAGAGGTGGATTCATGTGTATAAAAGCAAGAAGTGATTGGTTGTTTATCTTCTTCTTTGACGCTAAAATTCTAGAGAAACCTTCGCAGCCTAACAACTCTAAAAGGTGGAGACACCTCTGAAATACGCTAGAAAAGTAATATTGATTGGTTGTTTATCTTCTTCTTTGACGCTAAAATTCTAGAGAATTACTGTTATCCATTCATGGTAACTGGCCTCATTTTCACCTTATCCTTTAATGCTAAATCTTAGAGAGCCAAGCAATTCTTGCTTAAGATGAGGCTGACGAATGTAGCTTGTTGTTTAGTACAGCCCCTTCTGATGGATCAGATTGAGTGACTGCGCGATTCAGGTAGCTTGATAAGGTCAACCTAACTACTACGTATAATTAAAGAAATTAAGGGACTTTTAAATCAAGCTATAGTTATAACTAATCTACGGTTTATATAATATAGCTTTATTAATTTAAAATATAAAATACCTAGAGTTTTATTTTTATTATATTTTATTTTCTTTTTAATTATTTAAAAAAGAAAATATCTCTATAGTAATACACGAGGTATAGCTAATAGGGTCTCGTAATGAGATAAACACCACAAGATACTTATTTTCAGCATAACACAATATATGGCGTTATACACCCCGCTAAAAAAAAACACCTTTTTAATTATATATAATAAAGGTTTAATAACTTTATATTAATAATAATAAATATTTATGAAGACAGGCTTTCTTAACTCTAAGCTAAGTTATTTTAATACTAGTATTAGCTATTATGTAGTACTATTAGTCTTAACTTAGAATATAATAATTATCCTAAAGCTCTTCCTTTTTACTTATCTCCTAGTTTAGGCGCTACCTGAGTTTTCTTCATATTATGCCATATAAGGTGCAGTCTGTACTACAGCCTTGAGTCAAACTTGAAAGAACAGTCCAAACAAGTGTTTTTTGTAACCTCTATTCCAGGCCTACCTACTTATTTCAGTCTCTTAAATATCTACATTAGCTTATCCCTTTCTAGATATATATTTCTTTTATATTTCTTAAGCTCTTTAAGTAAGCCAAACCCTATTTTCAATAAAGGACACTCATCATCTTTATAGCTAAAAGGTCGGTCATGTCGGTCATAGTGGCCTTATCTTTCACAATAAGAGATAAAGCCTTTATAGAAATAGTAATATAATAGCCTGCAGCACTTGAACCAGTTGCCCCCATAGAAGTCTTTAAGAGAGGGCATATTATGATTTTTATTTATACTTATTATTAATATAGCCTCTAAAAGATATTTATTTATCTTAAGGGCTTTTCCAAGTTTACCTATACTAACTTTGTCCTTTCGATCATCAGTAAGGACTTTATAGTTAGCAGAATGCTCCCATAAGGAGACTACATCTGAATTATAGTTAAGTTATTATAAAACTTTGACGTCTGGTATTTCCCTAGGCTTACTTATAGAAGCCAGCTCTATACCATATTCCACGGTAAATAAGGTAAAAGCGACAATTATATCATCTTTGAGACCCTATCCTTATAGTATAACTCCTTTTAATAACTCTAGTAATACTAGGATATGATTAGTCTAATAAGTAATAGTATAGTCTTAAAAGACAAAATAGCCCTTATAGATATACTTTAAGACTACAGGTTCTAAGGTTTTTCTAAAATATTTATAACTAAAGTAGTTAAGATAGATATATATTATAAAGAGTTCCGCCATCTACTAAAAGATATAATCAAGCTCTTAAATATACCTATATTATCTTAGTAATATAAAGCTATTTAATCTCCTTATAATTATATATAGAAGCTATAGCATATACCAATTTAACTACTCCCTTAGGGATAATTTCAATTAAAGAACCATAAATATCTCTCATATCTATAGATAATCTTAGGATTGAATCAACTGTCTGCTCCTAAGGATTAATAGATATTACTACCTAAAGCTTATATAATATAAGTAGCCTTCTAGAACAGAGAATAAAAAAAAGAATCTTCTTAGCTATCGCTCTCTGATTATAGTTAGGATTATTCTAAATCCTATATAAATTATAGTCATATCTATATCATATTAGCTAAATAAAGCCCACAGGATAGCAGCCCTTCTAACTTAAGTATACATACTTGGCCTAGCCCTTGGGAAAGACTATAGAACTCTTAGTAAAAACATTTCAGATTTGGCTGGTTTTCAAGGTTTAACATGACTAATTTAGCGAATAGAAATATCCCTAGTCGATTGGTCAATTAAAGCCTAGGTAGAATAAAGGATATATACCATCTGACTTATTAAGTACATATTACTCGATATATACCCGATTATTATTATTAAATCTAAATTTATCTTGGATCGCACTGGATTTACACTCCACGTATACTTTCATATCCTATAGTGTTTCCTGTTGCCCAAATCGAATTATAGTTGCCATACCAAGCGCCTTTCTGATATCTCGCTTATCACGGCTCAAGATTATAGCACGTAATTTGGCCGGATTCAAGCTATCACATATCGAGAGTATTTCCTGTAGAAATCCTATAATTGCCTTTCTTTCGTTATTATCATATTTATTAAGACCATCTATAATAAGGTAAGCCTTTGGGATATTTTATAGTATATAGAGCAGGAATATCTTATAATACTTAACTAACTATAGCATAATCTCTCTACTCTTAATCGCTTTATTATAATAATAAGGTATAAGCTGATCTTACTGTGTAACAAGCTAGCTCAAAATGGCTTTTATAAACAAGAGAAGAGTCCATTTTATTAGATCCCTGTATTTATAGTAAAAAAAGCCAACTAGCTTGGTACGCTACTGCTATAAATAATTAATTACTATAGAGGCAAGGATAGTTTTACCTAGATAATATTAATATTAAATCTATCTATTTATATAAATATAAGGGCAAAACTTACTATTACTAGCAATAAAAGTTACCTAAATTATTAAGGATTTAGATACTGTTTTATCTAGCCAAGATTTTATATCCTTGTAACTAATAATCTATTAACCTAATAGTCTTTAGGTAGCCTCTGAGCTTTCTTAAAGAGCATTACAGATATATTCATAGTTAATAATAGTCTATGGCACTATAATCTATTATAAAATAAATGCTTTCTACTCTGCTAATCTCTTTAAACTTGCTTCTTTAAATTCTGTAAGCATTTTTAGGCAATTGTTTTCGTAGTTGTAGATATAATGCCTGTTTATGTGGCTTTTAATGAGTTCCTTTTGTTGCTTTAGGTCTTTTAGAATACTCTAGAATCTAGTCTTAAAATCCTTTTATAATGAATAAAAGAACTGTTTTAATACTATAAATATAAATATTAGCCAGTTAAAAGTAAATGGTAATATAGTTATACTTAACTATTTAAATATTCTAAGTGTCTTAATATAGAATTCCAGAATATTAAACTAAGTATATTCTATAATAGTTTATATTTTATTATTTCCAGAAAAGGTATTTTAATACCCTTCAAAAATAGGAAAGTTCTTAGCTATACTCTAGTAAGCATCTAGTAGCATATCAAATAACTTAGTCTAGTTTATAGCAGTCTATATGGACTATTAGTATCTCTTTTAATATTAGATATAGCAGGGTCTCTACCAGAAGTAGTAGCTTTATTAGCCCCCAGATAAAGACAAGGACTTTAGATATATTAAGAAAGACTTTAATTACTTTCCCGAATTGTTCCATGGCCTTAAGAAATAGAACAAGTTACCCTATATATATTAACTTCTTTTATAACTATTACTACGATTAAATGGCCAAGATGGTTACCTTAAGCTTATCTAAAGTCATAACTTTAAATTACTATCTCTTGGCCAGTTTAAGCTGACTCTGAAAGTCTGCAAGAGCTTTCTGGAACCCATTAGGCTTTGGAATCAGTAGTCTTGATACCATGGTGCGATTTTGTCGCAAGGTGTTGTCAATAATGATCCATTTTAAAGTCGCGAAATGTTAAGCGAGTCAACATAAGCGTAAGTCATTACATGTCCAATAAGAATCGTTGTACAGCTTGAGATTTTCAGCCTAACTGTGGGGAAACGGCTTACGGACTTTGTTGGCATTGGATAGCTTGTATCTGCCTTATTAAGGCAACCATAATCAGATAATAGCTAAGCCTCAAGGATAATGCAACCTTTGTCAAATCAGGCTCTTAACACCATTGCTGCTAAATCAAAACATGATTCTTACGTGACCCTTTCCTCATATCACTCATTTATCAATTTTGTTCAAGAAAACCAGAGAAAACAGGAGACTCTATGTTCTTCACAATTGCCTTGAAACATGGCCTATCGTCAGGCAGATTTTCTGCAGCAAATTGACAATTCTCAGAACAATAGCAATAAGCCATCTAAAGATAACACGTCTGTAGGTTCGAGATCCATTGAGGGTTATAATAACTCACCACATTGAACAGATACTTTAAACTATTCTAGTTATTACCTATAATCGATTTCTAGGAGACTGACTTTTAACCAGACCTCTCTATCACGGGCGATTTCTTTGATAGGATATTACCCATTATCGACACAGATGGCGCGGGGACATCTTAGGGTAACATGCAGGAGTGGGCGGACTCCTTGTTCTACCTTGACCCCCGCGAGCATCTCGCTCCCCTTCTCATAGAGGATGATACTGAACAGTCCGAGGGTTCCCATATTTGTTGCTATGGCATGGTATGTCAGTTGTTCGAAACCAAAGCGACGTGCATAACTGTGCTAAGATGATATTTACAAAAGGTCCCAGATGTTCCGATCAAGCTTGTCGGCGACATGAGAGATCTACAGTCAAGAATTAATCCAAGTCTACCTTATCAGATGTTTACGATTTCCGAATATTACCAGTACTTTATGGTCAAATTACCAGACGGCAATATCTTTGCACAGATCAATGAGCTGGCGTGCAAAGGTATCGCGGAATCCCAGAAGGTCGCCTCGATTGAGTGCATGGCTTTTGTGGACACCAAGTTGCTGCAGCATGTTTTCTCCCACGCCAAAAAGCCAGGCGAGGCAACGCTCAAGGTTGAAGTAAACTTTTATGGCTCAGTGGATGACGCAGAGTTAGTTGGAGACAAGCTTTGCAGTGAAAAGATGTTTCTTCAAGATCCGGAACACGGGGTCGAGAACATTGAATACAGGAACCCTCACGTCATCCAGTTTCCTGGAGTTGAGGAACCCAACTCATCCTCAGCAAACAACGGCTTCCAATCTACCAAAGTCAAATCATCTCAGGCTCTCGTCAATGGAGTAAACGACCACAATCACGTCATCTCGTCTATATATCAGTCATTGGTGCGTTCTCGGGACCTGGATACAAGGAAGCCGGGAAACATGGTTCAGACTGCCCTCCTACCGTAAGTCTTTTCGGAACGCTCACACAAAACAAAGGGGGAATACTAATGCCAGTACGTTAGGCACCAAGCGAAAGCAGTTTCGTTTATGATGCAGAGAGAGCAGGGACCAACCCCTCCAGAGTTTAGCTTATGGTCCCAAGAGCGTAATGTGTTAACGGCCTTGTATGGGCAATTAAACTGAATCGAAGTAATAGACTAATTGATAGTGTAGATATCGTCACAGAATAACGGGAGCTGAATCTAGTGATTGCCCAGACGAGCTTGGCGGTGGCATACTTGCAGACGATATGGGCATGGGTAAGACCTTGACTACCTTGGCTCTTATCACGGAGACTCTTCCATTGGCCCATTCGTGGTTTCAGGATATACCTGCTGGGTCAAGCAAGGCTCTTTCTAGAGCGACTCTTGTTATAGTACCCTCTACATGTAAATATGTTCATCTCTTTAGCTTACTGAGATCTCTCTCGGCTTGGACTGACCTGGCCACAGTGATTATGAACTCATGGGAGGCGCAAATTGCACTGTCAGTATTAACCTTGTGCACCCTCCCAGATTTACTCATCGCTAATAGATGGCAATAGACACATTGACAAATCAATCAATACCGGCAAGTATTATGGAAAGGATAGGAACTCCAAAGTCAACGAGTACTTGGATCTCGACATTGTTTTTACAACTTATCATACGATCGCATACAGCATGAACAAGCAGGACAGTCTTGTATTCCGTATCAAGTGGTTCAGAATTATCCTTGATGAAGGTTGGTTCCTTTCATATTACTAAGCTTGGCCGATGGTCTGATCAAAATTAGCACACATGATCCGTAGGCGAGAGACAACTCTCTACCAAGCAGCAAGCCAGTTGTCCGCCGCCAATCGATGGTGCCTCACTGCAACACCAATTCAAAACCACTTGGAAGACTTAGGTTCCCTGCTTGCTTTTTTGAGAATCAGTGAGCTGGAGCATAAAGCAGCGTTCAGAAAGCACATCATTCTTCCTTTTTCTGATGATGTCACTGCAGCATTGAAAAAGGTAGCTTTACTGCTGGACTCTATCTGTCTACGGAGAACCCAAGAGCTACTCTATCTCCCTCAAGTGTCAGAGAGGCACCATTATATCGAACTCCAGGAATCAGAGAGACGACAGTATGACCGAACTCTGGAGGACATGGCTTGCATTATCAAGGGAAGAGCTAGTATAGCCTCCGAAAAACGGAATGGTTTCGGAATCTTCCAGGCACAGCTTCAACTTCGACTCCTCTGTAACCACGGCACGTTTCAAAAGCCTTTCAGAATCAACGATCATCGAGACAAGAAGGCTGAGAGGGAAGACTTCCTCTATTCTCTTGGGGGCAACGCTCAGATAACGTGCTCACTATGTGGTATACCCATACCGGCTTTTGATCTTTTGGGTGTTTCTGATAGTTACTCGCATCCTTGCGGGCACAAGCTCTGCCAAGAGTGTATCCTACAGAACGACGAGGCCGGAGGAGCGTTTCCGGAGAATAGTTTCCTAACAAGACCATGTCCGCTCTGCAAAAGCACGATAGAAACGTCGCATTGCCCTGATATTCAATCATTCCCTGAAGAACTTGACGATGACCATTTTAATCGGGAAGGATATTCATCGAAAATGAATGCGCTCATACAAGACCTGGAAAAGAGCCCCAGTGGAACGAAAAGGTAAGTCCAGCGATGGAATACTGGAAAATCACACTAACAAGTTCAGCATCGTATTCTCGTGCTGGACAAGAACTCTCGACCTAGTATCAGTTCATCTTCGTCAACAGAAAATACCGTTCCAGAGAATCGATGGAGGACAGGTACTATCACAGCGACAAGCCAGCATGGATCGGTTTGTGAAATACAAAGAATATCCTGTCCTGCTCATGAGCACTGGCGTAGGTGCTTTTGGGTATGTAGGTCTCCATTGCCAAAGCCACATTCAGCTGACTCCAGTCAGACTTAACCTGACAGCGGCGAGTCATGTTTATATCATGGAACCGCAGTGGAACCCAAGTGTAGAGAGTCAGGCCATCGGCCGAGTTGCTCGCCTTGGGCAAAACAAGGAAGTTACTGTGGTTCACTATATTGTTCGCGGTACAGTTGAAGTTGTATGTTGCCCGAGCCCTTTCAAACTGTTCGTTAACATAATATATTAGAAAATGCATTCCCAACAAATCCGAAAACTGGAGCTTGCGAAAGTGGGATTTCAGGAAAAGTAGTGGAAAAGTCTGTTTTCCAACCACTAGTCTATCTGCCGTATAACAACCTAACTGGTATAAACCGGTGTGCTCCTTTAAATCTCATCGTTTACTAACCCGAATACAACATTCTCGAATTGTAACTAATGCATTGAAGTCTAGAGTGATTCCTAAGTTACATAGACTATGAGACATCCCGACAATATAGGCAATACAGGCAATAATAAAATAGAGTATTACTGAAAAGGTTTCCTTCAAAAGCACCTTTATTATGCGGGACTGTAGCAATGCTTTATCTATTCTCATATCTTAATAGAAATCCTACATTATCCAACAGTCTCAAAGCCTGGCTTTAATCATATGCGATACCCTCTTCCATTTGCATATACATGACAATGTTTATATCTACACTCGTGTAGAAAAGCCGTGGACGACGACTCGCAATTGTCGGAGGCCCACTGGGACAGAATAAGGTAGATACTGTTTTTTTGTTAGCTCCGGGACCTGAGTTAAGTATACCAGTCATGATTCTTACATGAAGGGGTTTCTTTGGCTTGCTTGTACCATCTATATAAGATATATATAGTTGGAGGAAGAGCATCGAGCAGTGTGGTAAGGGCGATAATTGAGTCCACGTTCATAATTACTTGAGAATTGGATCATCTGTTGGTGAATGCTAGGCGTACAGAATGCTTTCACCGAAGTTAGGGAACTGGGGAAATTGATACATCAGGACGTGTTGAAACTTATTGAGGGGAATGAGCCTGCGACTGATGCTAGATGTATAAGTCAATAAATAAGTAATAAAGGAAGTGGTTTCTAAAAGTTCAAAAGACCAATACCTGGGTCCTGGTTCTTCGATGTCTCTGACGATGGTGAGCCTGGCGCTTTTCAGATTCTGGCCGATTGGTCGAAAAGAACACTAGCACCGTTTTGGCGTTGTCGGATTCGGGGCCATTGGTCAACCAACATAATGGCAGGGCCTGTATATGCATTTTCAGACTTTGGCTTATTGGTCAAGATGAGCTATGGCTCAATATCTGTCGTTTTCAGATTCTGGACAATTGGTCAAGGGCGCTCTTGGAGGGTAGTGTCTTGCAGCATACGTATTTCAGATTCTGGTTTCAGCCACTCATGGATGAACATTTGGTCACCGATGTGCATCTCCCATGTATAGGTAAGCATCAGGCGACATTGTAATTTCCCTGCTGACGAAGCTTGAGGCTCTTGAACCTGGCTATTTAGATCTGTAACCGCCGCTCACTAATCCCCGCATCTCAGCCAAAGATTCTCGCCTACTTGTTAATAATAACTTCCATTCCTCACATCCCTATCTTTTATCCTTTTAATTTGCAAGATCATCATGGACCAAGTTCCGAAAAAGGATGCCATAGAGGCAGAATCGCTGCGGAACTACCAATTGATTCGAAACTTATATCTTTCAGATGTGTCTCTCAATGATCTCGTCTATTGGTTGGGTATCTTTGAAAACTTTACTGTGACTTTGTATTTCAATGTCTTGCTGTATTATTTGTACTAACTGGCCCTCAGAGAATCTCAACTGGAGTACTGACTAAGAAAGTGGAATATCTAAAAAAATATTAACCGCAAGTCATGGAGGTATATTGACCAAGCGATCAATAAAAGGAAGCGGGAAGGGAAAGAAAGCGATGTCCTTTTATCTGGCAAGCGAGTAAATCAATCCACCATCGATAAAGAAACAAATCGCCACCGCTATACAAGTATTCCGGCGCAAAATCTCCCTGGTAAGTATTTAGATTTTGTTACTAAATTAGGATCCCAAAATTGACGTTTGGCAGGAAGCCATGTTCAGTCAACTGCACCTTCGGATCAGATTATTATCTGTACGCCCTAAGCATACCTAAACGAGTTTGAGTGGCCAGAGACGCTACTATGGTTCAAGTTCCAATCCAAGTTACAAAAATGCAAGTTTAATCACCTGGACAATTAAGGCCTTCTTCTGATTTCACTTTAACTAGGGTTGAGTTATACTCAGCTACGCAGAATGACGAGCGAGCAAAGAGGACCAGTATTTGATCTTCTTACATCGAGGATATTGCTGGTTGGCGACAAATTTGATCACAGTCAGGCAAGCCACCTAATCCCCAGGTTGGCTATGAGCCTTGTTATGGGAATACCGGAATACTTCCCGGGTGAACACCTACTGGTTGCCCAAATCATCACGACTGGGACCACAGAGGTCATGATGCTTGAGTGCCTGAAGCTCGTCTTCCACACAGTCTCGAATAACATGGTCTTAATTTGGGAGGCTAATGACTTCAAGGATCTTTACACTATCATCTCCAGCACTGGGCTCTTGGGCGCTATAGATAGTCTAAGGAGGGCCAGACAACAAGATCTGACCATCAGAGCATTTATGGATAATCTTTTCAGAGACCTCATCATGTCCATCTGCTATTATAAGAGGACGGTGAATAAGGAGATTCCCAATGCATTGGTCAAATGGCTCCTTTCTTTGGGCCAAGACCCCAACATCGAGTTTCTGACCTTCTCCATAAAGACGGCACTAGAGCATGCAATTCTGTCTAGACAAGTAGACCTAATTGAATCTCCCCTGAAGGCCGGTGCTGTTGTCAGTTGGAATTGGGGGAGTTCAAATACTCGGTCGATCATAAGTCTTGTACTGCCTGATCGAATCTGTGATAACGAAGGAGCATATATCATCAGGCTCTTGTTAGATCACTACAAGCTTTTCACTGCAGAAGAACTTCTTCATGTGGCTATTTACTACAGGATGAGCGCCATTTTGAACAGACCTTGGATATTGGCGCCGATCTCTCGCTTCCTATTAAAACACTGACAGACGACTTCTTACCTGCAAGGTCTAACGTTGTCGGAAAGGAGACAGCATTGAGTACGGCTGCTGCAGTCAATATTCACGCCATAAGCGCAGTTCTTGACCTTCTCCAAACCCACAATCCGGCTATCGAAGCGGCATCATTTATCACGCCGGACATTTTCATTTCAGCAGCATGTGCCGGGAACGCTGATATGATCTCCTTTCTGCATGGAATCAACCCGATCGGTTTCAGGCGTAATGCACGCGGAGTAATGCCTTTGGAAGTTGCTATCAAATATGGCCATCAGGAGGCTTACCGGTTACTTTTTCAGCTATATCGTCAATCCAGCGCCACACTTCTACTTATTCCGATGTTCACACACCAACTCGACATTTTACAGTACCTACTGCAGAATGGGCTTGATGTCAATCTTGTGACGAAAGAGGATGACATAGATGCATGTCGCGTCTTGGTGCAAACTGGAGATCGCCGTCCGAATTTTGACACATCCCTCACTGTTTTAGAGTTACTTCTCTATGTTACACCATTTACAGATGATTTTAAGGATGGAATCAAACTCCTTGTCAGATCGGGAGCTTCTCTCACTGCGGAAGCAATACTTAGATTGTCGAGTGCTGGACACGACGACATACTTTTGCTCTAGATGCAGGAGGCGACACGAATGCACAGAGTTTAAATGGTGACAGCGCGCTTACTTTAGCTCTGCGGACCAAAAACACAAGCTGTGTTCAACTGCTTCTAGAAAGTGGTGCCGGACTGCAAACATTGACATGTGAAGTCATTGAAGCCCTTATACCTAAGCATGTATGCAACATTCGTGGAGAGGGCGGCAGAGGTGATATGCGTCTCAAAGCGCTCCTTTTGGAACAATTGGCGAACACATTCGACACCAGCAAGGCCAGTGTGCTTATGATCGACACTGCAATTCTCGCGCAAGATAATGTCCGGCTTAAAAGCGCATTTTCAGAATTTCCAACTTACTATAGCCAGTCAAGCTTATGCTCTTCTGTGCTAGTTGAGAACCACTGGGCTATTGATTTCCTTCTCAATAACAGATCCCTTTAAACACCTCATGATCCTTTAGAGGGAACTGCAGTTGGTTTGGCTGCGATGCTGGGTATTATTCCTTTAGTACGAAAGCTTGTAATGCAGCTTTAATACCCACAGACGGCAGTACTTCCGTTTTTTGCTGTGAATTCTTCCTTCATATTCTCCCACGAGAGGGGCCTTGATATCGCTTCATCACACACTTTCTAGTACAGACGCTCGAAAATGATGATTTTGGTTATAGGCTTTTTGAGGGCAGTCCGTTGGCTTTAGCAGCATCCTACCGAGGCACAGCCGGGGTCTTGGAACTGCTGAGTCACAGTTATCAACCTGACGATATAACATGGGCTATGGCCTTTAGTACGGATAGTCCAGATTGTTTAAAGGCTCTAATGGATTACAACCTGCGAGTAAGGAGTTTTTAACTACCGCTATTGACACTTTCGCCCTTGTTGCGATATGCAATATGACATAAAATGGAGGAAGCTGTCGTTTGGCTTATTGAATCGGGGGCGGACATCAACGAGAATGATCTACTCCAATACATAGGCCGCTCACCTGTTCAACTTGCTATTGAACTTGGCTACTTGACAATCGCTGAGAGACTTTTGCGGTCTGGATCAAAGGTCAACACAGCACCATCTTTTGTTGCTGGCGCAACAGCTTTACAAAGTGCCACCATCAAGGGACATATTGGATTATCGAAGCAGCTGTTAGACGCTGGTGCTCGAGTCAACGCCAGAGGTAGTCGACGAGATGGCAGAACGGCCTTGGAAGGAGCTGCTGAGCACGGGCGACTCGACATGGTTGAACTCTTACTCCACCATGGGGCACTTACCACGGGACCTGGTAGATTTCAGTTCATTCGAGCTATTCGTATGGCAGAGCGAGAAGGATATCATGCCATAGCAGCATTATTACGACAATCGAGGCAATGGACGGATGCCGACACACATACATATGATTTAATGTGTAAGATATGCAAATATTACATTTCTGAACCGAGACTGAGTGGTAGAAGGTGTTACGCTTGTGATGGCCGCTACTACCCCGGGCGATATTGCTGTGACGAGATCTATGCACCAGAGGATAGCTGTTTCCACTGTTATACTGAAGACGAGGAGAGTCTCTTACGGTCTTGGGTTAAAATGGAACGAGGAACTTGAAATGGATGAGAACGTAGAATCGGAGGAAGGGGTGGAATTAGTAAATGATAGTCGATGGGATGCGAGCTTAGAGGACATTCTGTCACGTTATAATTATCTTTAGTTTTAGACATTACCCTTATCAGTATCTTAGTGACTATTGACAAAGTAATGCATTGACTAATAGAGGTAGTAAACGTATAGTAGCTTATTGAGTATGATAATTTTTATGATAATGACGATAGTGACAGAAAGGATATCAGGGATCAGGGAATCATGGCGGTGAATCGAGTGATTTGTAATGGACCTGGTGGTGTTATCGCAGGTATTATATTACAGAGTCTGGAAAGTCCATATTTATCTTCTGTGTTTAATCAAGGTCTAACCAATGTATGTTCTTGGGTCAATCCTCTGCATTTAGAATTTCTCGATTAGAACTTCTACAAAGGTCTAATGTCAAGTTTCTGAAGTTCGAGAGCTACCCTATAGAGGCATGATGCTCTGGAAAATCTGGCCCTGTTCATTGAGTGAATTCTCATACCTAGGAGGGCTAGTGGCACTAGCCACTAACTTGCAGCTTGGTCATTGGTGCGCTTGTAAGTACCACGGCCAATATTAACTCAAAGCCAATTGACCCACTATAGCAGCCGTAAATCCGCGCGAAGAAGTGAGCCAACGCGACGCGTCCCGCACCAAGACAACAACAGACTGTGTGTGCCTCTACGAGCAACAACAATCCCTCTCTTCTGGCGCCAATGGCACCAAAGAAGACTAAAAAGGCCAAGGTGCGTTGGATTGCGTGATTAATCTAGGGTCAGAATCAAAAATATTTTCTATCATGGCATTGAAAGGGCTTTAAATAAACAATCGATCTTGACCTCAAGCGAAGGTGTTTTCTTGCGCACAAGGCGAAAAGGACTGTGAGATGGAATATGATATGTTTCCTGATAATTTGAGCTTTGATAAACCAGGAAGATATACCCTAAGAGGTATAAATAATCCCTTACTATTTAGCGTAGTCTTCTTATGTTTGGTATGCATATGTCGCGGAGTTATCACCAGCTCGAGGTGTGGTTTTTAGTCGCGTGGACAACGTCATCCTTAGCTGCATCAGATTTTCAGATAGCTGAAGCGCCAACGAACTTTTTCATAAGGACTAGAAAGCGATCACGATTTCTCTTGAGGGCTTGTTCGTTCAAGTCATGCATATGTACTCTGGTCCAAGTTTCCGTGAGGCCGCTTCTTTTGGAGGAACTGTTCCATGACCTCTGCAATTGTCTCGTCCCAAAAAGTAATCGTAACTGTCATGAGATCCACAACTTTAACTTCTGGCTGAGCACTGCCACAGGAAAAGTCTGAACCGCGGAAGTGGTAGCATCTTTATCTTATCTCACGTGGTGAAAGGACATCGTCAATTGTGGCTGGGGAGAGCATTTGACATAAAAGCCTAGCCTATCTTTCTCGGTGCCATGAAGTCTATTGATCCCGCTGATAAGAAACAATCTGAGATAGAACCTGGTCTCGGGGTTTTTTTTTTTTCTTTTTGGCGGGGAATGGTGAGAGAGCGCGTTGGTAACTGGACAAGATCGGATCCAGCGTCAGTGTAACCCCAGACTCTGACTCTGATATTTACACCACCTGCAGCGGCAATGATAAGGCCGATGCCAGACGTGTATTGGTCATTCACATTGTTTCATTCTCGCAGAAATTGACGCGCAATGCACATACAGTAGCCCAGTCTGGCCTGAGAGCGACTCTTTTCCTTGAGGGTAGCCATCTGCAATTACTAGCTTGGAGAAATAAGATAGTAACCCGATATTTTTACGACCGGCACAAACGGGAACAACTATTGTTACTTATTAGTTTCAGACGTCATTAAATAGGGCACTTGCCTTTTCACGATCTGATGTGCATATGACAGGGACTCTTGGATCTGGGAAGTAGTTTTGTTAACTGTAGAAGCCAGTCAAATGGCTATGCCGATATTTACAGTCATCCGTATGAGATACCAGTATATCAACGAGGCTGACGTCTGCGGGAGAAACCAGCAAAGAGAACGTTCTCTTGGAGATAGTGAAGGCACTTTTGGCCCTCTGTTTGGAGGTGATTCGATTGGAGATGTGATAGGGCGTTAAGCCAGGCCCTCCAGATCTTTCAAGAGCTGATTAATCATTTAAGATTATGGTACAGGCTGAAGTAAACAAAAAGACAGTCAACTTCTGTCGATATGGAGAATGCGATACGTAGGTTCTTCAGTCGAGGGGATACAAAGAGACTTATCAGTGGTTTTCATTTCTAGAAGACAGGTAATAGGGTGGTAGAGGAGTCTACTATATTTGAGCAGTAGTGGAAGCTTGCTGCATCTAAGGATATCCTCGAGACTCCTTTCTCCGGGAAGCAACATCTTGCTTTTGCTTTTCGCTAAAACCCAGATATCCTCCAAATATTAGCTGGTCTACTGAGCAATCGAGTCATTCATACCTCCAGTTCGTCCCTCTAGCTCTCGTCTTCCGTCCTTCCTCGTTTCGTTCAGGACCTCAGTTTCGCGACTGCTGAGAATCTTGTTCATTCCGGATACTTAACATCGATCAAGAACCCCTTGACCCTCCTCAGCTTGCTTTGCATGGGCAATCCCATCGAGCCAGGGTTATCGCGGCATCTCACGCTCTCACACCACTTCGCCTCGGGAGTCCAGTCCTCCTGACCCTCACCAAAGCCAAAATGCTCCCAAACCTTGAAGAGCTGATCCTTGAAATAACACTGCGCAAGGTCGATGATGAAGGGCTGATGGGAGTCTGCATCGACTACAACTTTACGAGGGCAGCTGTCTCTGAGGAGGATGTCGCGCTGGTTGATCTCTTAGGCTCCTTGAACAGCGCGCTGGACAATCGAGGTCCATTCTTGCTGTGAGGTTGGCGATGAGGGTGATTCGGGCAGATCATACAGGCTCCACCCGGAAATGAACTGGAGAAGAATACCGTTGACACTGTAGTATTCGCTCATGTCGACACTGGCGCTGGAAGACGAGAGTCGTACAGAGGCATACATACGGGGAATGAAAACACCCTGGAGTTCCTTGAGACGCTTGTATGCGTCAACCTCAGCCTCAAAGTGCGAGCGGGCCTCCCACCACAAGGCCGCCTCAAACTTGGCTTGTCCACCAGGCTCCAGTCTCCAATCCGCCGCCGAGTTGGGGAGCAACTCCGTGCGGCGATCTCTTCAATCTCGTCAATGAAAGGACTCATATCGCCACGATCGACGAAGGAGCAGAAAGAAGCCTCATCTTGAACACGGCACGGGAGATGTTTGCCTTTCTTGCTCCTGCGAAGCGATGAGCCTAACCCTCGGTCGTAGAGCTTCAGGATTGCCCTGTTTGGCGCGTGGGGGCTCGTGGGTTTGAGTTTGACGAGCATGACGGGCGACATTGTCGCGGTTATGACTTGCGCGACATGGGCGGTGACGGTTTCGGTAGATGAGATAGTATCATGATGGCTTTCGGTTATGTCCAACTTGATAGTGTCATCCTGCTGGTAATCGGGAACGAGATCGGTTGGCTCCATCGTGGTCAACTTTGGCTGGTCTGGTTGATGAAGGAGTCTCTCATAGGGATGAGAGAAATGAAGATGATGAGTATGGGTGTGAATGGAAGCAAAGAATTCGTCTATACCTACCTATACTGTGCTGTTAGGTGGGTGTTTACAGTATGATTGAAGAGAGTTTGGCTCGGGTGGAGAAGGGAGGCATCTTTGTGCGCGTTGGCGCGTATATCCCAAAATGAACCGTGAACAGCTACAATAGGGATTTATTAGCGATTGTATAACCACACCATCATCTGTCCTCGCTACAATGAGAGTCAAGCCGCAGTGGGAAAAACACATCGCTTATTGGAACCAGGCAGGTCATGTGCTACATGTTCAACATGATTTTCAAACCGCGTCTTTTCTCTGATGGCCCTGTTTCCCACCACACATTTACAACCAACAAGCTAGAGCGATCTGTTCCAAATCAAGAGATATGTTCATATACTGAATCGAGAAATACTTATACCTTGGCAGTGGCAAGGTTATGGTAAAACAACCTCATTTTTTCCTAGACTAATTGTATCCCGCATCATATATCATCCATTCAAACATTTACTCATGCATCCTCCTGCGTGAAACGACTTTCTAGTTGCGATCTTAGCACAAGACAAATGAAGTTGGCTATCTTTGTCAGAACAACAAACCAGAAGGAAGCCTGAGCTTCCCCAACCCCAAGTTTGTTCAAGGCCCCTATAGATTTACAGAGATAGAGCTGCCGAACAGTTGGTCTAGAGGCAGTCTGGGATGGTTGCTCAAACAGCCAGTTTTCAGTCTCAAGCATGTTTGACGTCGCCTTTCGTAGTCAAACTCAGTCAAGTTCCACATGATATTCATGAGTTTGCTTGGCAGGAATGAGAATGACGAGAATCTCGCTCCCCCGTTCGTGTTCCAGCCGGAACCTCAAGTATTACACGCTGGATACGACTACCACCGTAAGTCTACCTCATATCCTCCCCCAAAACAAGACTGCTAATTGATCCACAGGGACAAATCTCCCCCATAACTGCCTCATAGCAGGCTACAATCACATCTTCACCGTCTTCATCTGCAAGCCAAACGACAAAAGCCCGTAGAACTTCTTCGCCACAGAGTTTTACCGCGTCCAAGGCCCTATAAAGCTCCCTTACAAGATCTCACCAACCTTCCTCCAGGTAAATCACCGCTCGGAATACCTCGACCTCCTCCAACACAAAATTCAAGTCACTGTCGAGAATTATAATATTAAAGGTACTTGGCTAGTAGGCGCGGTTGGCAGCGCGGATAGAAGGTAGAGTCTTTGAACTCCGCGACGTCGATGCTGCGGTGTCTTAGTTAAAGGAACAGCTTTTGGGCCCGGAAATGGTGGCCGGTTGGTTCAATCAGCGGCTTTCTCCCTTGGGACAGGGCAGATTTGTGAGATTCGGTCGTAAAGGGTAGATGTTATGCTCCTGTAACAAAGTGGGAAAGAGATGGCTAGGCAGATATTGATCATAAGGCTGTCTTGGCTTGAAGCGTTGCCTGGTCGGTAAACATGATGGTTTCTACGTGCCACTTTGACTATACAGCAGAACATCCTCGAGGCCGTCTCAGTTGTAGATATGCTCCGCCGAATGAAAAGATATCTAAAAGGGAACATAAGTCTTATCACCGGGTCACAGTTCAGCAGCCTGTCTTGATTGATGGCCGTGTGGTCATATGCCCGGATTGCCAAGGTATACGTTGCCCATCCGACTATTTTGCTCTATATTCTGGTAACTACCTCTGGCATGGAGATAACCCGGCTTGCCACGCCCTCAAAAGCCATCAGACAGATAAGAGAGTTCACATTTTGCCTGAACATACTGCTCCCACGAAGGCGCAAGGTTGGGCTTATTAGTATATGGGCCATCTGATGAAAGGTTTCTGCGATCACTTGATGGTATCCGTGACAGTATTGACTCCCTCGCGCCACCTAATCTGGCCAACGTGATGACCTCCGTATTATGCGTGGGTAGTGTAAGCAGTATCTTCAGCTTCCTGGGTCTGGCTTTGTTATTCGTTGATGCCTCACCAAGGATAGGCGTCATTCTGCCGCCTCTATGTGTGATAGAGAGACGACTCTACCTAAGTTCCGTCTGGATTCTGATAGCTTTGCCCAGACCAGTGGCCCTTCCCCGATGATGAATAAAGTGCAGATTGCTCCCAAATCCATATCGTGAGTATATTATGCCTAGATTTGTTAAAAAATAGTTAAGATCCGCGGCTGAGAGCTTGTATTAGCACATATAACTTCGTAAATCATTCTCTGTGTAGTAACTGCGAGTATGAATCTGTTCTGCTTGGCCTTTACGCACGGCTTAGACACACTCAACCTTCCTGATGTTGAGAAGAGGAGGGGAGCCATTGAGCCAGTTAATATGTTCAATAATAGTTCTTTCTGACCATGGATCTGATGAATGACAGCACTTCTGTTATTAAGTTATATCGAGCAAGCCATAAAGCACGGGGTTGGAGCTCGAAGTCAAGATCATGGGTATAAGGACTTTGCTTACTTACCGACCATTGTCCATACTCAACCTCCGGTATCTCCAATGTTAAATTTGCCGGAACTGCCATGGTAAACTTTATAGCTAAGCTTTTGGCCGCCGTGTCATCAATTGACATTTACGCCCGGCAATTCAATTCAAGCTGGCAGCTGCCCTCGGCACTTTCCGAGACGATGCTTCAGCTGTCTGTTATTGGTGGGAAACGACATATGATACTAAAGAATAGATGGGTCATTTGAGCAGGGAATTATCCTCCAATTATATGAGAGCGATTACGTCCAATAGGCTGGGATTTACGGTTCTTCAGAAGCTTGTTTCTAAACGAGCAATTTAGCCTGTTTCAGACGGAATGTTAATTACATTGAACTCAAACCTTGTTCTATCGGTCTGCTGATAATAAAATATATTAATTTACTTGTACGAGCTTCATAAGCTTAAAATAGATATATAAAGCATCTCAACATTCCAACAAGCCTTTCTCTGCAACACCATCAGCATTATCACACAGCACCAATCGAATTCCAAAGATCCCTCGTCTATCGCAATCATGAACCCCAAGTATCTCCTCTTTCTTCCCCTGGGCCTTGTCTGCGCCAACCCAATCGAAGCCCGTGGCAAGAACAATGGTTGCCCTGCGAAATATGGCGGATGCACTGGCGTGAGTTAAGTCTATCGAGATGCCGACTATTATCCTGACACCTGAATAGACCTGCGTAACCACCTCAAACGGAGACGTCTGTCGCACATATTCGAAGGATGCTACATTCGACTTCCCCTGTGGAACATCATTCAATGGCAATAGTGACCAACAAACTGGTGTAAGTACCCTACTCCGATCATAGTAGCCAATACTAACTAGCTATAGTGCGGAGGAAAGACCGGTGGCTCTTGCATTGCGTACGGAGATGACCAGACCTTCTGCCCATACTGGGTTGATGATAATTAACGTTTCTGTGGCAAGGGTTATGGAGGTTTCTTTCTATAGGAAGAGTCTGGACGCTTGACAAGGTATGCTTGACTCGAGGGTACTGTGATACGGTTGTGGGAGGTCAAAGAGGTTTGAGCATGTTATCAGTAGTCTAGTATCAATAGCTCCTGTGAACACTAAGACTGCATTTTGTTATTACATTGTGACAGTGATGACGCCGATAACCTGTTAGGTTCAACGATAAAATCAAACTAGTTTACAGACTCTTCAACGAGCTCAACGTGGCAAATCCGAACTCGCGTGGCTGCCTCTCTTCGCCTGTGTCAGTAAATTATCGTTCGTTCCAAGGAGTCTTCTGCAGCGTCTTGTATGATCTACAGTTTCATTCCATCTGGGTAAGTGCAGAGCTATATGATACTTCTTGTACTAGATATGCATCATGGTCCATAATCATCGTGAAGAGCTGAAAGTCTTCGTACATCAATCCCACCTGGCTTTCTCAGTAGGTATTGGAGTCGTTCTTTGCCGAGTTATTGATCTTCTAGGTTTTTTCCCCAGTCTTATGCGCCATGCCTCCGATCGTTATCGGGATAGCTGTTGGAGTGTCTTAGTGATATCTCCTCTACCGACTCTGGCCTGTTAGTAAAGTCGTGTTCCTCGTCGTAATCAAGCGCCTCAACCTCGGGAAGCTTTGGTTACGAGCTGGAGCCATGGCTATTTGCCATTTCTTCCTCGAGCGTTTCGTCTTCCTGTAAAAGGCTCCTTTCTATATCCATCTCTCATGTCCTTTTGCACGACAGACCGATGCTTACTCCTGCCTTGCTTAAAGACGTTTTTCTCAAGCATGTCTATCTTCTGTTATTAGTCTGTTGCGTATCCTTGATGGCGCTTTACCATGGCACTGAAGGGTTTGATTGCACAATGGCGCTTCTGTGCTCCATCGCCTTGTTTCTCAGGATCTAGGTTCTGGGATGATGTCCATGATTCAGGCGCCAGATGATTCTGCTATGCCGGACCCTGTACGATATATTCTCAACGCTCCACTACATGGAACAAACAATGCTGCGGGAGATTTTAAGTTTTTCCAGATAACGCGGACATACAATAGACTGGGGAGAAGTTAGGAATATATGTTATTATTTACATTATACGAACAAGAAAATAAAGACTATATAAGAGAATACTAAGCCGAATAAAACATGAGTATAAAAGGTAGAAGAAAGTAAAACATATAAGATAACGAAGCCAAATAAAGTGTAAGTATAATTCCAATCTTTAACAGGAAGTGTACTCCGAGTTGACTCTGGCCCAGACCTGACACCAGTTACTATATTCCCGGGAGTTAACTCTGTCTGAGACTTGAGGCTATTTGGTGTATTCCTTGGAACTGGCTCTAGCTGCGACCTGACGTCAATCACGCTCTTTACCGGCATGGTGGGTTGCTCGGGTTCCAGCAGCCGCCCCTTGAGAAATTCAACTCTGCTCTTAACTGGCCTTGCCGGTTTTACCCCAACACGACCCGTTTGAAACTCCAAGGGCGTATGTAGCACACATTGATTAACATATTCATGCTTTGAGTTGTTAAATCGGGTCTGGCACCTCCAGAGGTCCGCAAGAAATCGCCCGGGATGGGGGCTCTTTGCCATTTCACCTTGTGGCAGAGTGACTATAAACTCTGGTTTTAAAACGTTACAAACAGCTACAGCCCAGTTGTCATAGTACTGTAGATTATAATGGGTGGGGTCGTCTCGATGCTGATGCGGTGCCACTGCTAGGATCGGTCGCTCAAAGATCTTATCACGTTCCATATGATAAGGCGGATACACCGAGACACGGCCAACATAATTGATCGACTGATTTGTTTCGAACAGGATACCCAACTCCCTAAGGAGCATAAAAATAGGATCATTCCCAATCACCTAGGAAGCCCCTCGATAACGATAACAATGTTTTGCCAAGGAGATACAACCTGCTTTGCGAGTGCTGAAACAGAATGGGAGATGAAGTTCCACCGTCTTTTGACTTCACCAGGCAACGTAAAGCGATCCACTGGGATATAGAATGCGAGCTTGATCCGTCTGGGTGGTTGGAAGCGGCTGGGTCGAAGAATGTCCTGAAAGGCGAATTCACGTCCGGGGAACGTTAATGCTGTGAATCGAGTCGTGGAAGATTCAAGATTGGACTCGTCATCACCCCACATGGCATCAAAGTGGTCTGCCTTTGGCGCACTGCAAAAAAAAACTCAGACTAAAGGCATCAAAGAATTCTGAAGGTACTGTGGACGGGGATGGGGGACGTTGTTCTGTCATGAAACTGCTGCTCGGCGCCGTCGTCTCAAGCAAATGTCCTGCCATTCTCCCTCCATTCCCGTATAGTAGGTTTCCACGTTTGTAATGCACTCCCACACCGAAAGTCCGTCCTTTTCGGCTACTTGATACTCAGAATGATTCTTATGAACATTGAAAGGCGCAAAAGTGGAAAAATCCGAATCTGAAAGATGAGCAGAGCCCGTATCTTCGTCGACTTCAATAATGGGAGATGGGGCCCGTATACCAGAACTTCTCTAATCAATAGATGTTCCGTCTAAGGCGTTCTCAGTGTATGTCGTCATATCTTCCAAAAAGCTCTGCAGGATATAGTCATCTTGACTTGATAGCCGTGCCTGGAGTTGGCTTATCTCTTCTAGAATTTGAGCCGTACCATCTTTTATAGCTGATGTATCACTACGGATCTCTGTTTTGTCTATTCTGATTGCCTTAGCCGCATGCCTAGACGAGTCAGCATATAAGGTTAGGTCTCCCTGATCAGCCTTACAGCGCAAGCATATCAAGCGCCAATTCAAGAGCCGCTTTGTGAGCCTCTAGATTTGAGCGCAATTTTGCAACGTCTCCTTGGCCACTGATAGCCCACGCCGCCCTTGTCCCTAGTCGATTGTTGCAATTTTTTGTAATACAGCCTTGCAACTCGAAGACGACTGAGTGACAGTTGGCCAGAATACCTGAAACATGATATGCAAGAGTGTCAGGAAAAGACCTATCCTCGTCAATCGCATCTTTGATGAGTTCAAGGACTGTCTGTAGGGAGAGGAGCTCTCGTGCTACTCGATCTAGGTCACTACGAGCTTCACGACATGTTCGCACAAAGCTGTTGATAGATAAAGAAAGGGTGCCGATAGTCGAGATAAGACCTATACAGCCTGCGGTTATCGACAAAGGATCCATGCTTGATACGAGATGTTTATTATCAATTTACTCACAGCTGTGAGATCTCTCAATGAGGGGTATTGGCATTGGTTTTCAGCTGACAAGGTTGCCACAACGTCTGATTGGCTGCGGGCTGCTAGACGTGACCGACTTACCCTTCTTAAGATGCTTTGATCTACGGATAAGACGCGAGTAAGTCATTATTAGCAACCTGCCCTTCCTCCACGCAGTTCAGCCGCCCTCTTGGCACGCCAAAATCCATCCTAAGATTTTCATCTTACCATATCCATCATCTCTTAGACCATCAGTCTCACGCTCACTTCCGCGCAGCCAGACACATCACACTCACACATGGGTCATTTTCTGGAACACAACGGTCCTCGAATTTTAAGTATTTTCCACTTCTTTTTGCTCATCTTCTCGTTCTGATAGGAAATCTAAGAGTTGTATTTGAGCTCGGTTATGGATAATAGGAATTTATAAGAGATATTGCCATAAAGTCTATGCAAAACTCTTAACCAGCTCCTACTGGAAATTTCATCGCAGATAGGATGACCGTAATGAGTGAGAGCGTAGATAATAGTCTAGTCATGGTGCACTGTCTCTAACCTTTCCACAGGTGAATAAATTCAACGGTTGAAATACTAGCGGGGCCACTAAGATCGTCCAATCAGCAGCCGCCTTCATGCAGGAAAATACGAACCCCGCTTTCAGGTTCCGCTGGGCAAATTGTTCTAGTTATCTATATAGCTCCGTGCCAGTTTCATCTAATATGGAGAATTCCATTCGAGATACCGGAATCTCTATAGCCTATGAGCCTAAGAACAGACCTCCAGTTGTAGAGTACGCTTATTCGTTCTCACCGCGCTTCCGGTGCTTTGTATTGACTGATCAGTATCCTCTTCGTACATGGCCTTGGTGGTCATCCTCGGAAAACATGGACGAGTTCCAAAAGGGCCCCCGGAACACCCGAGCTGTTATCAGCCTCCGGGCCATCAAGGAAGAAGTCTTGGAGGAGCAGCCTCGATCGTGCTCTAGATCATCTCCATCGAGCATCTCGGAACACGACAAGAGAGCCTAGGCCTGAGGTATCGCACAACGATGCCGACCCTGGCGTGGTGTTTTGCCCTGTCGACCTTCTCTCCATGGACTTTCCGGACTCACGTATTCTCGTGTTCGGATATGATAGCAAGATAACTAAATACTCGACAGGCTCAGTCAGTGAGAATAGTGTCTTTTCACATGCCAAAGACCTTCTTTTTGCCCTTGGCCTGGAGAGGCCCCTTGGTCGTCCTCTGATATGTGTAGCCCACAGCCTGGGCGGCATTATTGTCAAGGAGGTGCGTCAGTTGGTGGGCTTTAGTTTCAACTACTAATCTATCCTCCAGATGCTTTCGAGATCTTCATCATCCACACGATGTGAGCATCAAAATATCCTTGAGTCGGTCGAGGCAGTTATATTCCTTGGTACACCACACCGCGGTAGTGTAGACATTGCCGCTAAGGGAGAAGTGGCTCGGTCGCTCCTCAGTGCCTTAGGAGTAGCCACGACTCCAGTCATTCTAGACTCTCTCGGCTTGAAAAACACAGATCTAGAGAGAGCACAGGAGGGATTCTCCCGGCTTTGGCATGCGAATAACTTTCGGGTCAAGACTTTCCAAGAAGGGCTTATTCTCCCCAAGCTAGGAAAGAAGGTCGTTCCTGAATACTCGTCTCTCATTGGAAATCATCAGGAACATGCCGAGACGCTTCAAGCTGACCATCTAGAGATGTGTCGGTTCTCAGGGAAAGACGACCCAAACTATCGCAAAGTCGCTGGCGAGATCCGTTCTACCTACCTTTTGATTACGACATCTAACAGGCAAGAATCAACTGGACACTTGGAAGGAAAGAACAATAGTCAAGTACTGAGTGTTGGTGTGCCTCAACATCTGGGGGATGGTACCCATAACCAAGCCAGTAGATTCTGTCTCCAGTCATTGTGGTTTCCAGCCATCAATAGACGATACGAGACTTTGGGTAACCCAGCTAATCACACATGCCACTGGCTTTTTGATAATGAAAGCTTTCAGGATTGGCTCAGCGGACAAAATCAAGAAAGAAATCAAGGACTTATCTGGATCAAAGGTAAACCAGGCTCGGGAAAGTCAATACTGATGGGAGAAGCGTTCCGTCGAGTAACCCAAAGGCAAGAAAAAGCACCAGCCCCATCCCAAACAGCGGCTTTCTTCTTCAACGGAAAAGGTGACGACCTTGAGCACTCAGTTGTCGGCCTTTTTCGGTCCTTGATATATCAGCTTTGCTCCAAAAACTCCCTTTTCCTGCAGTGTTTCCAGAAGATCTGGCAAACGAAAGCCAAGACTGGATGCTTCATGACATCAGAAGCTATTGGTTGGCAGGAAGCTGAACTCGAGGCAGCCTTTGAAAAGATGATGCTCCAGAAATCAAGCGGCAAAGTATTGCTCTTCGTCGATGCTCTGGATGAGTGTGACTCAAGTAGTGTGCGGCATGTAGCCTACTTCTGGCGGAAGATCACAAAGTCTGCTTTCGCTTCGGGAATCGATCTAAAAGTCTGTCTATCAAGTCGGCATTCTCCCTCTGTCACTGTCAGTGATTGTCCAGAAATCATCATGGAACAACACAACAGTCACGATATCTCGACATATCTGAAGCAGAGAATCGAGATTGGAATTGGAATTCAAAACCCACAATGGCACATTTTGGAGGAGAAGATTAGAGAAATGTCAGGTGGCATGTTTCTCTGGGTAATCCTGGTGGTTGATGACTTGCTTCGGAGCTGGGATGAAGGCAGGAGTCTCGAATACTTGACAAAGCGTGTTGAAAACACCCCGCAAGCTCTCGAAACTCTGTTCTCCGAGATGTTCTCGCAGTTCACATCCGAAGGGAAAAATGTCGCCGTTAAACTGTTCCAATGGGCCACCTTGTCCACAAAACTACTTCGTCTTCACGAGTGGCATCACATAATGGGGTTTATCAGGCATCCCACGCCAACGTCGCTTGCTGAATGGCGAGCATCAGATTACTTTACAGAAAACGATGAGCAGCTGGTGAAACAGATCAATACTGTTTCTCGGGGACTAGTCGAGGTGACAGGAAGGATCGAGGTCCCGCCCCATGACTCAGGCTCTGACGTATCATCCGTGGGTGTAGATGCTGGATCCTTAAACCTCGAATATGGCGGTACTAGGATTGTACAGGTAATACACGAGTCAGTACGGGACTTTTTCTTGAGAGGCAATGGGTTCTCGGTGCTAGACCCAAGTTTGTCGACCCATCCTATTGGTAGTGGACACTTATCTATCATGGCTACCTGTTTGGATTATGTGAACATCGATGAGCTTGATGCTCTGGTAGCGGCACGACAAGGAGTTACCCATAAAGGAAAGGACAAAAATGAAGCAAAGAGCCTCATGTCATCAACCAAATCGAATAGTAACTGCTCTCTGTCTGTCGGCTCCCCCGGATATGAGGAACATCCCGCACAAGACACAATCACTCTACCTCTACGTTCCAAGACGAGACCAGAAGATGATAAAGAATCCGAGCAAATCACCACAGACTTTCCCGAGCCATACACGTTCATGGCTATAGATCGATGGCTGGAAGAGAGCAGCAATTCTACTGCCGAGTCGGAGTTACTGATCGATGTTCCACAAGCTCCATTGTCGGATGTCTCTGACACCGTTCACTCCCAGATGCTAGAGGACCATCCTGCGCTGCTCTCGTATGCCGCATTCGCAATGTTTGAACACGCTCGCCTGGCACAAACGGACGGGACTGATGTGACTTTAATCCTCAATCGTCTCCATTACGAAATAACATGGGCTCGTTGGAAATCTTTGAGAGAGGATGTGCCGGAGGGAGTAGAGCTGCTCGATTTCTTAAAGGACTTAGGTCTTGTATCATGGATCAGCGCTTTTCATGATCTATTCAGTCGTGGTCTAAAAAGACGAGGCAGTCCTCTTGCACTGGACGACCTAATGTCACCAATTAATCCTCGAAGATCCACTCTTTCGCCGAGCCATCAACTATCAGGGGATGAGAAACGGAGGGGTGCTTTTCCTAGGCCGATTTCTTTACCACCACTTAGATTTCAAGAACACCCTCCCCCCTTGGGTTCCCCAAGATGGCAAGGTGAGAGCCCCCAAAGTCTTGACCACGTAGTTAGAAGAAAGGTCAGTGTGGCCAGCTTTGGTTCTGCCAGTAGCCACGATGGATACGACCAATATCCCCTAAAACTCGAGTCTCCGAGGCCGGTTAATGCGAAGCACTTCGGAGGGACAAAGGCTGCAGCATTCTTCATGTGTGAATGCTGTCCCAAGAAACCGAAAAAGTTTGAAACGTTAGAAGAACTCAAGTAAGTCCCTTGATAAGATAAACGTTACCTTGATTAATAGTAATAATAGTGCACATAAGGCTGAGAAGCAATACGAATGCTCATTTTGTGGAAACCGATTTAAGAATAAGAATGAGGTGGAGAGATATCAGAACTCGCTCCACATAAGACGTCAATCTTGGTCCTGTTCATACCTACTAGGATATGATGTCGTCTTTCAGGAGTCTAGTCAGCGACCTGAAGAATGTGACACGTGTGGATATTGTGGCGATAACTTTCTGCGTTCTGGTGCAGGTGCTGGGAACAGGGCCTGCGCTACAGACCAAGACTGGGATGAACGTATAAGGCACTTGCAAGAGATCCACAAGTTCAGGGAGTGTAACAGCATGAAGAAGTTTTACAGAGAGGGTCACTTTCGGCAGCATTTAAAACATAGTCATATGGCTACTCAAGGGAAGTGGCTGGATAAATTAGGGGAGGTATGCTATAGAAAGGAAGAATAGTAGCAGGAGTTATTTGAGGTGTGCGGCTGGGACCTTCACTAGGTCTTAGATTTTAACCATCTCCTAGACCCAGGTGTACGATCTAATGTCTGATCAAGGTCAGGCTGGTACTTGTTGCTCTTCGCATATGGCAAATACACATGATAGTTATAGAGCTGGTTACCTCAACCAGATGGTGTAGAGTAGCGCTTAGACGCATAACATGATACCATCCCTACACTTTTGCTAATATAGTGGGTGTAACAAACATCGAGATGGGACTGTGCTCATTGCCAAGGTGAATTCTCCGGAAGAGCGCCCTTGATCATCGCCTGACCCCCAGGGCTCCGCGAAGCCATCGTGTCTAGAGTCTTAGGATAAAGTCTGAAAACAATTTAGTAAAACAGAACTTCAAACTGGAATCTCAAGATAACCCATCAAGACAACCTAGGCTACTCATCAACGCATGGCAGTCCAACACTGCAGCAGCAAGATATCGTTAGTCCATCGGCCGATAATCCCACTGCGAATCAGTCACTGTCTTGCCTTCTTTGCCTCGGTGAGCCCGTCTCAATCATCTGCTACTAGGTTCGTCGTCTCTTCCAACGAGCTACGGCTTCAAGATGTCGTGAGTGAACTCAACTACATAATCCCCAGCCGACATCGCCGTCTTTCTTCTGCCCCCGTCATCACAATGGCTCTGTCTCGGGTTTATTTGCCCTTTCCTGCATTCTTAAATCCTCCAGGACCCTCCTATGACATCACTGCGAAGACCTCTTGTGGACACAATGTTGATAGTGACACTTCTAGACTCGAAAAATGTGAGCTCAGCGCGTCAAGGTTACTTACCAGTAATGGCAAAAGATTAAGGACGAAAACAAGATCCCGTGTCGGAAAATAGAGTTCAGCGGTTACTGAGGTGTGCATGGATGGAGACGGAAACGAGGGAGCTGACGAGAGATAGTACCATGGATGAGCTAGGACGGGAGATTGTGTAAGTTCTTGGAATGGCTAGATATGAAGCGCACCGTTGTGAACAGAAAGCGCCAAGTAGAGCTTGATATCGCCTGCTTCTCGAGGGAAGAAGGTTGCTGAACATTAGGCAGTGCAAAGTAAAGCCCCCAACAGAGAGGCATAATAATGCCTGTTTACCGTTCTTTTTCGCCGCTTTGCACAGTTTATGACAGTATCGACCTAAGATCCCGAGGTATTAGGTGGATGCCAATCGCCTTGCGACATTGGTTGACCCAAAAGGTTACTCTAAGATCGGAAATCCTAAGGAGTAGGTACGAGAGGCTCCCATGCAGTGAAATTGGAAAGGTGGCCTCTTTGTGTAGGAGGCGTTGAATGCGGCCACATTATAAGAAGCAGGATATATATCTTCACTGCACACTCGTGGCAGCCGTGAAGGTCCCAGGCATTGTTAGCAAGGTGCCTTGCACCGGCCGTATCGGTGCTTTGCTATGTCGATCGTAAGTGCTGCTTTCAGTTCTTCGCTAGATCTGAAAGACCTTTGCTCTACTACGGCTCACACGACATGTACAAAGTAGGGCAGCTACTGTGATAGGCAGGTTACAGGGCTATTTAGGTCATCTGGGTAGGGTTTGTTTCGTACGACGATTTTCCCTTATACTTTGGCCAGTAAGAAGCTTGTAGACCCACTTCTCCCCTTCCTGGACTAGCTAGATTCGGAGCAATAGGAATCACGTGGATGCGTGAAGATGCTAGCTAGGCACCCAATTGGTCAAGGGTATTAATAAGAGACCTCATTAACTGACGCTATGTTCGAGACTCCCGAAACCTTGAAAAGGCTTGGAAAGAAAGGGCTTTGTCCCGGTCTGAAGCTAATGGTTCTGGGCCGAAAGGCCTGCCAGTTAAACAGTCCTCGATTCGTTTCCCCTCCCGTAATGAACGAGGCTCTGTAAAATATAGCAGTTACTAGTGTTGGTATTTGTATGATATGGTATAGTTAATGTATAACTCTATTTTCACTCTTACTCTCCATCCGGTAGCTGTTTAACTTGAAACTTACGCTCAGGTTGTCCAATCTCGCCCAAGCATACTTCAATTACCTCAGTCACCTTATGCACAGCATCACTAACATGGTCGCCCTCCAACTTGACCAGCAAGCGATCATTCCCATCCGCGGTTGCAGTGACCTCTCCCGAAATGATCCCAGGTGCGACAGAAGGCACCATCACTACCAGGTCTTCCATTTGCGTGGGATTCAGGCTGGAATCGAAGTCGGCGGCCAGTACTGTTTCCGCAATGGTCTCCAGGAATCCAGGGTCCGCGGCGAAGGTGATTGACCCTGGAACTGCACTAGAGAAGCAGTCGTTGAATACTGTAGTAAAAGTTGTCAAGATCTTGCGCTTGTCTGACTTGCTCAGATTCGTAGTGTCGATGACGACATCGCCAGTAAAAATTGAGGTATTGTCCCCTTCATTATCTTCAGATGGTATGAATTCTAGTGGGAGAGCTGGGGTGCAGTTGTCGATTGCTCCTTGCAGCACTCTAAACTCGATACGAAACAAGACTCTAGAATTCATAGTGACCGTGACGAATGGGTCACCAAGGGTCCTCAAAAACTCGGGATCCGCAAAGAAATGAGCGATTTTCCTAGGTAAGATAACCTGGCTGTCGAACACCGCTCTGAACATCTCCAAGATGTTGCGCTTCCGTGTTCTGGTCAGGTTCGCAGCGTTGATGGTGATGGTGAAAATGTGCCATTCCCAAGTATAGCCTGCATCAGGCCCACCCCATTCAAGTGCGGCACCATCGGGGCCCGCTTTCTCGTTGAACGCAAGCCTCAGGCTATCCATGAATGACTGTGCTGTGTCATCGTAAACCTCGTTTAGGCTCACAGCGCCGAACCGTTCGGCTGCTGGCATGCACGCGGTCAGTATAATGGGATAAGAGGCATCTAGCTTCCAGGGGCGTCGAGGAACATACAAGTCATAGTAGTAAGAGTTGAGCGAGGCGCGATACCGTGATTCAAGTATGTCTAGTTTATGTTTTGTTGCTCATGGTTTTCGGTCACAATATAAAGTATAAAATAGGTCATTATGTACCCGTTGGCTCGAGCCGGGGGGAGGCCAACTAAGCGAGCTTCAGGCAAGAGATCAATGCCCGCCTAAAGCCACATGGCCCGATTTGCTAACATGCAGTTGCACTATACTGCAAGAGGGCTGTCAATAAAATCGTTCAATTGGGCACCATGATGCCACGTCAGGTTTCAGCTGACAAGAAGCTAGCTGAACGGCCGAATTTAGTATAAACAACGCTTGGGCCCTCTTTGACGGCCGCAAAGCGTAGTTTGGCCGGCATGGCCGTGGTAGGTTTGTAGTAGGCTTTCGGCAGGTTGCTGTGGTTCTGGGCATGCGCATATTTTCGGCCGCGAAGCATTATCGGGTGTGTCGGGTGCTAGTGCAGGTAATTGCACACACGCGCGCGGGGTGGTGGTTATTACGGCTGAGGCTCTCGTCGAACGCGCGATGGTTCGGGGTCGGGGTCGTGCAATGGGGCGCTCCGGGCGGGGGTTCTTGCAAGCATTTCTATTGCTCGTATAGTTCATCGCCTGTCGCAAAGAGTCAAAAGTTGTTGGATGTAAGCCTTGTGCGCGCTTGTCGGCAAGAGGATATCAACCAAGGTTCGGATGAGAGAGGAGAGTCGCGCGAGCAGTCGACGCGACGGGGACCTTATCCAATGCCCAGCCATACTCGCTGCAGCTGGAAAACGTGCTTCCGCGGTCGATAGGCAGGCAATGTCTGGTTTGGTGATCCGAAAGGTCTGTGAAGCGCCAAGGTCAATTCTCATACATTGGCGCGAAGGATGAAGTGATGGTTAAGGGGAAGGGCGGGGGCGGGGAAATTTACAGGGGACTTTACAGCGAAATGGCTCTATAACGTATTTAGCGCGTGCATCTTCCTCGTCATCACTATTAAAGCATTGTAATAAAATTCTACTTATTCCATTAATCGGTTCCAATGTTAACAGTTCTTTTACGGCTTTTAGCTGAAACGCTAGAAAAGGATTCATATATTGCTGAATTTCTGGAAAGTAGCTATATTTCATTGCCGACACTTTCCTCTTCACAGCTGACCGACGACTTTGTCTCAAAACGCCAGCCACACCTAGGTCCCCTCAGGATACGGTTGGTTGTGAATCTCACAGGGGACGATAAGACGAGAAGTTCAAAGGGTATTAATCACGGTCAGAGTCATTCTAGTGGCTGAGCTTTGTAGTCATTATAAGCAGACTGGCATGGCCAATACAAAGATGGCAGCTCTCTTATAAACACCAAGAACACCGCTTCCAGCGCTCAATTTCGTGCCATTCTGTAGTCGCCGTGTCTAGATAAAATTTTCGTTTCCGCTAACATTGTTCCTTCACCGGGCCATAAGATATATTAACCCAACTCGAGAGTATTACTCCAGGTGCAAACTATATTTTCCCACTCAAGGTCGCTCATGTATCAAATGGTCCCTGTTGGCGATCCTTAGAAGTAGGAGTTGAGCTGGGGAGTATCTGTTTCAGAAGAGTTAACAATGGTATATATTGTAAATCCTGAAATGAACCGACTTGTATATTGAAAGGCCCCGAATTCATGGCCCGGATCTGGGGAGCCAAGGCCGTTCGTTGCCATCCTCAGGATATCAGATCGCGCTGTCTCAAGCGTCCTTGAGCCATCTCGTCGAAGATTTTGTCCAGATCCTTGATGCTAGGCGGGTTGTTTTCGGTCCCAGAGTTCGGTCTCTTCTTATCCTTCTCTGCCATTCTGGTCGGGATCTTCTGGTGGTGGTTTGGAGGACTGCGACTAAATGCTTGAGAACTGCCGAGCCTTGGGGAGTGACTCGACTCCTAGATAGGTGGGTAGATGTTAGTATGTTGCTGATAGACGTTTGCTAGCTCCAAGGCCGAGGCAAATAATAATGATCAAGAGGCGGCAGGCAGTTGGGGAGGATATCTTACTTGGAGATCGCGAGGGCTGCTCGTCTTCTGTTCTCGATCTTGGCAACGATGCGCTCTAGTATTCCAGAGATGAACGCTTGTGATCAAAGCGGCGACGTAGCTCGCAGCAGAAGTGTCAACGACAGCAATAAGCTTTGTGCAATCCCGAGCGACGAAGCAAAACTCTGATTTGAAGTCTCAGTCGTGTAGAATTGCATTGGCTGGCATCCATCACGGCCCTCAATACATGGGTAATCGGCAAGCTGCATGGCCGCTGCACCGCTGTTGACTACTAACCGGTTGGAGAGGGCTGGGTTGCGTTTGAAGGATGTTCACTTCTGGACCTTGAATCCTTTGGCGACCGAATTGGTCATCCTTCCGACGCTTACAGATGTTGATCGCTGTCCGCCTCACGATGCTGTGGCTTTCTGATGGAGGGTATCAGCGACCTCTTCATACTGGGTAAACCGTTGTTGCCGGCTGCTCTCTAGTCCACCATGACTTGGACTGAAATAGAGGTGTAATAGCCTGATAGTCGTCAGTGCTGTCTCAGGCAGGTTGTATCCTGTACTGTGTTGGTAGGCAAGATGGCTCCTCCTTGCCATTCAATTTAGACATCATACTGTGGTGGTGAATCAGGCTCAGCTGAGCCTGGGGATAATAAAATTAGCTCTAACTGGCCCCCGAATAGTACAGTGGCGGACCGAGCCGTTTGTAACGGCCGTGCTAAGTTGACACCATCAATCCAGCCAGAAGCCTCTCACCTACTAACCTCGCAAACCTCATACTTGGCCTTGAACTTGATCCGTGATCTTGGCATTTCCCAAGAGCCATATCTGTTAATGTAGAAACGACAAGAAGCGGACTTGTTATGTGCGTGGTTATTCTGTCTTGTTTCATCATTATTACAGCTGGCTGATAGAACAACCGGCTATAGCACAAATACCCGGACTGAGACATGAAGGCATTTGCTGGGGCGAGATCGTCGTAGCCACGTTTCTCCAGCCCTCACACCGTAATTTCCGGAATTTTTGTTTCATCACGGCGGTTAAGCTAGCGAAGTCCTTGGTTTAGACACTAACCTCACGTTTAGTAAATCGTATAATGACCTTTTTCTGTACTGCGTTGTTCATGTCACCACGCAAGTCGCATATCGTTCGAAACGCCAGGAACACACGTTTTCTACAATAATTGCAAAAACATTCCCTTGGTGGCCATTCATAGTAACGAGCTTCCGTATATTCTGCAGCCTTATCTGTCTGTCTCCCTTGCTCGTGGCTGGCCTCATCTCCACCCGCATCTTTCAGCCGCTTCGGAGATCTTGACTTCTAAGATTTCTGAGATCGCCCCGATCGTCAGATGCAAGGGCAAACGTGCTGGGGGAGCGCTGTGGTTCTTTTTCTCGTTCTCGCTATTCGTCAGAGACTGCATGATTACAGCACCTATCACCAGGCTAGGAGGCCCAGATTTCGGCATTATGGACTGGGTTGTTTGCACAGTATGTAACCGGGTATGCGGTGCTGACGATCGCTGCACAAAAGCAAGATCTGTTCCTGGTTATCTAGATACCCGCACTTGCTACGAACTGTAGTCTCCGACCCCAATATCCTTGGTTTACCGACGGAATTACATACATATGTCCTTTGGAAAGGGTTGGATTGCCGTGATTGTTGTACGTTTTGTCGTTCTGTTCCCTCTACTGACACTGCGCAAAACTAACATTGCGTGCAGCGACTCGTGGCTTTATCCGTCCAGCATGCATACCATGGAATAGCCCATACTGTACGGACGAAATGAGGAGAAACTGCATATGCAACTTGCCGATTCTAGGTGAGAAAAGAAGCAATGTCTTGGGCCACTGATGGTCAGAAACCCATGACTCCGTGTCGAAGTCTAAGCCGTTCAAGACCATACATAAATACGTCAATCGTCTGCGATAACTCCATTTCGCTTCCTCAACTCATTAGTTCTCTGTCTTTGACTCTTTCTTCTTTCTGTCCCTATTCCTTACTCTTTCACGACTTGATCTCATCCTCATATGCCCAGCATCCTGTTGGCTCCTGGGTTGTAAGAGCAGTCGCACTTCTACAACCACATATCCCCAGCTTGTTGTTCCAGGACCTCGCCATGGATCAACCTCCGACACCAGCTAGCGTGAGTCATTCACTCGTTCAAGCCAACACCCAACACTAACGCATCTTCGTCAGGTCGAAACTGACGATCCATGGCCTGAGTTTTCTGAGGCTGAATTGCAGTGCTATTAGCAATGCTACCAGGAGTCTATCCAGAATTCCATCACATCCCCGGATGGGCAGGTTATTGAGGGCCACGGTTAGACTCATACCGATGGTTGTGCTGAAGGATCTGAACCTACTGCTGTAAGTGTTCTTCATGCGGACTGCTTCATTCTCAAGGCCAAAACTGAGGTATCCTCTTGATGTTAAACAGGGGGCTCCCAAGCTCGATGCGCCATGCGAGTCGGAATTACTTTCCACCTGGGGATATATCGATCGTTCTCCCAAGCCCTCTCCAAAGCAGCCCAAATCCCTTCCAGACCCGACCGAGTTCCACACACTGAAGGGGAAAAAGCAGACTCACTCTGTCCGTTTCACTGAGGACTCGGATGTCGTCTCTGTAAGTCTGCTTGTGGCTGTCGCTGGTTGATCCGCAAGTACAGGTCGCTAATTCATGCCTGACAGAACAAAGCTAAAAAGCCGAAACCACGCGACCCTTTCTACAATGTGAGTTCCACGGAAATGCAATGCGAGCCAGTAAGCTAGTCGCCGACCTTGGCCGAGTTGGTCATCTATCTGACACGTCAGCCTCTTATCCAATCAGGAACAAAAGGAAGTCAAAAAAATACTAGCCATGTCAATCGAACTCATCTAACTGCATGCTCTGAATCGCTGTCTTGAGACCAACTTTTTCGCAGAATATCTTGTTTGCTTCCGCACCCTTCTCGAGAAGAAGCTGGGCGATGGTGCGAGCCGGAGTCAAAGCCGTAATGCAGTAGATATTGTCTGCCCTTGTGAACTTGATACTTACCTATAGGGCTGAGAATATGCTTAAAGAATACATACAGGTTGTATGTAACTGCAAATGCAAGTAAAGCTCTGTCTCAACTTTTATCTTTCAAGGCCCAATGTTAACTAGGACCCTTCAATATCTCGCAGCCGGTTTGACTCAGAAGCTTGAACACGGATAGTGTGTCTCCTGAAGCCAGCTCGAGACTGCTACCGATATGTTTCATACTGATATCCTTGCAGGTCGGCACGGTCGGCCACTTATTTCTTCTGATCCTCCAGAACCTTCAAAAAGGTATCACGGCGAAAGTGTACCACGTGGCCATTGTCAGGCGCAGCATCAGCATTTTCTTACGCCGCTCGCTAAGCCTCAGTACTCCACCTACTGGAGTTCACTATTACTCTTTCTAGACTCAAGGCACTTCGTGATTCGTTCTAGCAAGGGCTAGCGAAGATAAATCTCAACGAGCCGAACCTTATCGTGAAACTGTTATTGACAATTGCCCAGGCGGGTCCATAACAGGAATGTTCGAGATAAAACGGCTGATGGTTGCAAGAGACATCAGCGATCTGTATTGGTCACTTGAAGATGCTTTGTGCACCATGAAGCCCCAAAACATACAGTTATACATAATCTCATGAACTCTCGATGGCTGGTCTTTAGGTGTAAAAGAGTTAACCAGGGTACTCTCCAGTGATCCCTTCCGCATTACATAAACCATCAGTTGATGCCCTTGTAAGGACTGGCCACACCACTTTCCCTCCTGGTCATTGGTAGACCATTATACATTGATCAAGTCCACTGGATATCATGTTGATAAGTATCAAGATCTTGCCTGCAGTAGATCAAAACGACACGACTGCATCTCCTTTCCCAATCTTGCTGGAGGAGCCCCCGTCTTAGTAAAGGCCAGTGCATCCTTGAGATCTTCCTGTCTCCCACCTAGCAAGGAATCACCGCCTCTTTAGTCTGTCACTGATACCTCTATGTCGCGTACTGGTGACTATATAGTCACCTTCGTAGTAACGTCTCATTGTCTTAAAACATTGGCCAGCCTCGCACGATGGTGGGGGCGCTTTACTAGACGCTACCTCAGACGATAGAGAAGAATTCGCCCTGGCAATATAGACAAAAAGCATTGGATCTACCCAATGCCGTCTCGCTTAGATCGCTTCCAAGATCCGACTGATAAGGTCCTCAGAATTGCACAGTCGCGGCTTGTTCACGGTCCGATGCCCCCTTCCAGCTCGCCTCATTCCGTCAGATTGACTGTAGGAATCTTGGGATCTGGCTTCATGTCCTGGCTGTGCAGTTGGCAGTGATGATTCTAACGGTTTTCATTGCCCTCGGACTGTACGCGGTCTTGAATCAAGTTACATCGTTGAGGGCTACGCGAAGTACGGGAGTCTTGGCAGTTCTCTTTATTTTTCTTCTGGACAACAAGGATGCGCAAATCTCTTTCGTACCTCAGGATCAAAAAACAAGACAAGGATAGGGAATCTACGCCATTAGACGTGTGAGGCGTGATGTGAGCATCAGCTGTGGGGTCTACCAACTCAAAATAACACTCTTATCAAATCAGTACGGGTATACCTTAGCAGGCCCCGTAGCGCGGGGTAAAAGCTCCGGTCTGGTATCCGCAGACACGTGACCACAGCTCCCGAGATCTGCGTCATTCTGTTTACCGAACGTCATTACTCATCTTCAGCGCTCATCGTCAATCGCGTCATACCCGACTTCCTCTGCAGCATGCGACACACGACACACGGAGACTCTTCTCTTGAGGCCGCGCCATGGAATTGCTGCATTGACTCGCGTCTCTGATGGTACGTAGGCTCGTCTTGTTTAACCTGATCCTCAAGCCCGCGTCAACTGTATCCTCAGCGCGACAAACTCTTGGTCTGAGCGACGATATGCCTTGATCGCTATCACCTTCCCACTGTCCCTCACATTTAAAAAAGCTCAACCGCATTCTACTACGATCAATTCGCCAACTCCGATTAATTAGGGACTGACAGCCCTCGGTAACAGGAGCAAGCGAGGCCCCAATCCTTATTCGCTCGATCCTACACCTTTCGGCTGTCGACGCAGGAAAGCGAAACTGTGAGACTGCCTGCAAATCGCAGTGCATACAACAGGCCTGCGATGCCACAAGTCAATTCGGCTACAGGCTTGGATTCCGCCCGCTCTTCTCCTGATCGTCCCGTCCTCCGCAAACGTCTCTTCTCCAAATACGATGCCCTTCGGACCCTTCCCGCATAGCCTCGCGCACAACTACCAATATTGTTCCCTATGCCACAGAGCACACAGCAGACACACACGAGCTGGTCAATCATCCAAGGGCCAACCATCAGTGCCTGCCGCTGAGACTTGCTCAAACTTGACAGCTTCATACGCACAATCCAGCTTGCAGCCCAAGTCTCTTGTAACGGTGTCTGAGCTGAAGGGAGGGGCATAGGTCCCCAGTTAGATTCGTGGTCCTTTTCAGCCCTGCGGGTGCGAGCACAACCGGGATGTTGTCTACCTACTGCAAGGCAAGCTCACTGACGCCACGGCTCCATTGTAACCATCGGGAAAACGGATATCGAAAATGCAACCGAGATGGTACGAATCGAGATCGTGGGAAGAATACGAAATGCCAAACTCAGTACAGTATCGACGGATGCGCTAAGAACGATCGTCGCGTGCTCAGAGTGGCATGCGTGGAGTGGTGCAAAACCCCAAGGACGTTCTTAAGCATCAGGCATCGCGATAAAGAACAGAGAACTTCATCTCTGGGTCGCAACATACTCAGCCATCAATTTAACAGTCTGCACTACCTTCATCCTTTGACTCTTCCTTTGGCTGGTGATGCCCATCCTGTCTAGCCGTATTGGCTGCTTCAACTTCAACCCCCGACTCTTCTTCTCATTGGTGACCCTCGTCTTATTCATCATCCCGGTCGGGCACCGAAACTTTCGCCAGACCAGTGCTACCCAGAGCCCACAGCGAGAACTGGATCGCCGAAGACTGAGCCGGATATCGAGGGGAAGCATTTGTGGCCTCATGGCGAATTATAAGATTGTTGTTGATGCAAGCTATTGGGGACCAGTCTTGCTGCCAACCATGTGGGACTTGATCGCAATCATTGCTCTCCATCGACCAGCTCTTCCAATCCCTTACTTCGAGGACCGAGATGGTTAGTTTGGATTGCCCTCCAAAGTTGCTTTCAATGGAAAGTGCAATGAGGCTCTGATTCATTTGAGATCCTCATAACCACAGTAAGCCCGAGTTATGACTTTAAGCAATGATGAATGCTGGATATCAGTCCTTGACTGTGAAACTTAAAAAATAGAAAGCGGCGGTAGCATCTACTGCATAACAGCTTACATACCTTCCATGTCACATATCAGAATCGGGCTGCCAGGTTGACTTCTGCGCTCAAATCCAGTTGTGACACAACCTTCATTCTACTTATGTCTTTGCGTCAGCTTCTTCTCAAGTACCCGATCTGCGAAATGATCGTCCCCTAGTGTTTAACATCGACTGCTCTTTTCTCAGCGCTGCCTCCCTTCAGTATTTCAATCATTTTAGTGTCATTGTTAGTGTCTTTGAAAGGCGTTGGCCGCATTGGCCAGAAGAGTGGTGTTCGTCCTTTATCGTCCTCAGAGTTAACATCGGCTCCGCTCTCAACCAATACCCGAACAGTCTCACAATCTTCAAATCTTACCGCAAAATGCAGCGGGGTTTGCCCTGCGCTCCAGCCAGTGCTGGTGCTCCTAGTCTCCAGATTGGCCCTTGTTTTGACTAACTCCCGCACAATGGAAGCGTGCCCCTTTTCTGCAGCATATGAAAGAGGTGTGCGGCCAACATCATCTGCAGCATCGGAACTGGCATTCCATTCATGAAGTAGCTTTCGGACAACATCAAGGTGCCCCTTCCTTGCCGCATATGAAAGTGGTGTCCTCCCACTATCTTCTCTATCATCACACTCTGTCCTCGAGTCCACGGCTGCACCCCGCTGTAGCAGAAGCTCAACAACAGATGGGCGTCCATATTCTGAAGCAAATGAGAGCGGTGTTCTTCTTTCAGAACATGCTATTTCGAATTCCTCGTAGTCGGCACCTCTCGATTCTAGTTCAGCTCCTTGGTCGAGTAATAACCGAACCAGTGTCTCATGGCCCCATTGTGCCATATAGGACAGTGGCGTGCGTCCTATATTATCTGGGAGGTCTATCTGGACTCTCCCAGTATCAATGAGCAGTTTTGCGACGCCTTTGTGCCCACGACGTGATGCTAGCAATAGTGGTGTGGCACCACCGATACACGAGTCACCTCCGAATTCAAGGAGTAACCCGACAATATCCTCATAGCCATCCTCTGCTGCAAATGACATTGGACTTTTCACGTAGGAGTGAATGTCCATACCGACAGAGTTCGGGTTAGCGCCTATCTCCAATAAAACTCGCACGATATCTTTGTGACCCTCCTCAGCTGCAAATGACAATGGCGTTCTCCCCTCGTAATAATTGCTTGCTGTGGCATTGGAATCGAAATCGACACGCGCGTCCAAAAGTAGCTGGACAACAGAACTGTGTCCTTTTTCTGCTGCAAATGATAAGGGTGTTCTTCCCCTCTCAAAGAGACCTCCTATAGCTTCAGAGTCGGCATCAGCTCCCATTTCTAATAACAAACGGACAATAGAGCTGTGGCCGTTCTGTGCTGCAAATGACAATGGCGTCCTGTCCCGGCCAGAATCGACATCGGCACCCCTTTTTAATAGTAGTTGGACAATAGCATCGTGGCCGTTTAATGCAGCACACGATAAAGGTGTATCTTGAAACCTCGAGATCCGATGCCCCTCTATGGGCTGTGGCTGAGGATTTGAATTGGCCCCTTGTTCGAGTAGCAGACTGACAATAGACTCATGGCCTTCAATTGAGGCATATGACAGGGGGCTGACCCCACTTTGATCGGTAGAGTCTATTTTATTTGTGCTCGCGTTGAGTAACAATTGGACAATGTCTTGGTGCCCATTTTGAGCAGCAAATGAAAGTGCTGTTCGCCCAAATTCTCGAGGGCAAGTCATACGAAGATCAGGTTCAGCCCCGTGTTGCAGCAAGAGGATTGCAATATCCTTATGTCCATTTTCCGCTGCATGCGACAGCGCCGTCCGCCCTGAGTTGTCGTATTCCAACTCAGCACCCGATTCTAGCAACAGCGTCACTACAGACTTATGCCCACAACGAGTAGCATATGAAAGTGGCGTCCAGCCCTGTTCGAATTCTGTACCACCCGCGAGGTGTAGGCAGGCCCCCCAGTTGATCAGTATCCGAACGACAGCCTCGTGGCCTTTCTCTGCAGCAAAGGATAAGGGTGTCCTTTCATCATCTTGGTATTCGCCATTACCCCGAGAGTCTTTATCAGCTCCATTGTCGATCAATAGTTTAATGACAGTTTCATACCCCTGCTCAGCTGCATATGATAGTGGAGTTCTGTTGCAATAGTCGGTCAGATCTACTTGAGAGCATGTTAAAAGAAGTTTCCGAACGATGTTCTCAAGTCCAAAATATGCCGCGATATGAAGTCTCGGCGTTGACCTCGGTGGTCGCCGATACGGTATTGATAATTTTCGTACCAGGAGTACGCACACCGATTTCATGAGTTGTGTTCCGGGACAAAAATGTTCTATAAGTTCGTCGACGGAGATCGATGAATCACGGGCATGGTGCCCCCAATTCTTGGCTGCGTAATGGTAAAATGGGTACGGCTTTAGTCGATCTTCCATGTCATACCAACTCTCGTAGTAGCTTCCTTCAAACGAGCTAAATGAGAGATAGGCAATACAGGCTCGGGCAATATCAAGTTCCGTAACAGGGAGCAACTGGCAAGGTCTTTGGTTGATGTATTCTTGCACAGTGTAGTGAACTAGCTGGATAGTTTTCTTAGCTTCATCGACAGCAACAAGCCCGGCACACACTGTAACCAATGTCTCGTCGAATGGCAAATCTGCTTTGCAGGGTTCGCGCTGCACTGAGCTCATTGCGAGAGCATGTTGGAGTTCTCGGACAGTCAGTTCTCTCTTGGCGTGTGCAATCCAAAAGAGCACCTGTTTGGCAAGTATAATGTGATCTGGCTGTTGTTGGTTAATTCTGTCCATTGTCTCTTTGTATGCTTGAGCCAATGCGTCGACTATTCCGTCTTCATTTCCATGCTTCTGGAAGGCTGTCAACTGACGTCGCATCTCAGTCTCTGACGTCTTGTAACTCAGTAGCTTTAAGTATATCTGTGCTAACAGAAACCTATAATGATGAGCATTTGCAGTAGTCTCTTAATAATTGAGAACCTACATTCCCTTTGCAGACTCTGAGATTTTCTTTATGATGTCGTCCTTTAAGCTTTTATTTCCCTTTATGGCAGAGGGCAGGACGTTCAAATTATGCTCGACATACCGTGCTATGTCTTCCGTGGATCCCAGAATCTCCAATTTTATCACATTTCCAAAGATTTTGTCGATCTCTGCGATAATTCTCATATCGAACCGCGATGTCATCAACACATTGATCTTATGTCTTCGCTGTAGCTCTCGTAGAAGACTGAAGAAGCTTTCACGTGAGCTTCCGCTTGGCCCGTATTCATCCAAGGCATCGACGATGAGATACACCTTGGAATGCTGGGCAACAACATTTTGAAGCGCATTGAAGATGTCTTGCCTTTCCGGGCGCTTTTCCTTCTTCTTATGAGAAGCATAAAGACTGTTGATGTCGACTGGTAACGAAGGCAACTTTGCGACAAGCTGTTTCAGGAGAATTGACAATAGCTCATCTGGGTTTTGAAGGTCATATCGTTGGAAATTGCAATAGATATACGCCAGGCCAATGCTGAGGTCATCTTTGGAGGTTGATTCAATGTGGTCAATCACAACTGATGCCAGAATTGTTTTCCCTGCACCTGGAATACCTGGACAGAACAACGTTTGCCCGCATGTGGCTATCCAGGTGCGAAATTCTTCCGCCTCAAAAAACCAATTGGCAGTTCCAGATTGCCTTTGGTTTTTGAACTTTGACTGTTCTGAAGCGTAGTCAGTTTTCGTGAGCCAATTGAGGATATGGGCTTTCTGGCTGTCTATGTGCATAGATTTAATCTGCCTGACATCTTCTCGTGTTTCAGATACGACTGAATGAACTAGCTTTGTGTTAAGATTGACTACTGACGAGACGTTTCATGACATGAACTAACCATCTTGAATTATATCCTTTATTGGACGTTCCCTCTCGATATCGTCTGCCTGGACATGTTGCAGAAGTTCCTTTGCCAACGCGGCGGCGACAATAGCTGCATGCTCTTGCCAGTCCTTGTTCTTATGGGAATCCGCATAATCGCAGATACCTCGAATAACGAGGCAAGGGAAGTGATTCATAAGCCCTGCTGCCTCCATTTCGATACAGAGAACATGCCCTCCTAGGTCCTTGTTAAGCTTATTTCGGGCAATGGCGCCCTTGATAAGCCCGTCACCTGATGCAATAAGCCCATAGTGAACGACCATGTCCCTAGGACTTCTCTTTACCGTCATCGACTTGTCACATAAGTGGCAGCTCTCATGCTCTTCGTCTTCGTCTTCGTCTTCATCTTGACTTTCTTGTCCTCCTCCTTCTCCATCTAAGGTCGACTTTTTGACATGACTGTAACTCGCCTTGAACAACACATCTTTGAGCGAATCGTTCCTCAAGAACTTCGAAGCGAGCATTGGCCACTTCTTTTTCACTTCTTCCAGATAAGTCGGGATTTTAGTCCCTTCTAGATTCTGCTGTGCTTCCAAGAGTGTCAAAGCTGTGAGGAGCGACTGGGGGGGATGATCAAGTGCCCCGGTGCGTTCAAAATCGTCCTTATTATCATGATGCTTGCCAAAGTCCCACTTCACGACACCTGCGAAAGTGCTGGTGGGCGTGCTGACCACGACATCTCCAAGTCGAACTTTGTTAGATGGAACACCGCCTCCAATACCAACCATCAGGCCAATCTTGACGGAAGGGAAATTGTTTGCCATATTCCGGGCAACTGTCGCTGCTGAAACATTCCCTGTGATGCCTTTGGGCAAACAGGCCATAACAATGTTATGGCCTCCAATAGAGCCAAGAGTGTATGCGTTGCTATCTGTCGGCGGCTTTGGTAAGCCTGAGTGTTTCTCATCTAACATCGCGATAGATGCAGTAAGCTCTTTCGGTAGAGCGCAAATCCAGCCCACAGTGTAGTCATTGTGCGTCAGAGCATCGCGGCTCTTTGGCTTCTTAGCTGTGGCTTGGTCGAGGTCCTCATTGGTCTTTCTCTTCTGCCCCGCTGTATCATCAGCACTCGATTGTCCTTGTGGCATTGCGGCCGGACAAGATTCTTTGCTGTGGAAAAATGTTCCCGTGGCTAGTGATGAGGCAAGGAGTGGAATGGTTTAAGATGGCTGAATTGAGAGAGACTGAAGGTTCAAAGTTGAGGCAAAGAACGGTCAGCCTTCCCCTCACGTCAGCATGTCTGCTCAGCTTGACAAGGGTAATATGCAATGCACGACTGGGAAGCAATTTGCCCAGTCAGCCAATGAATGCCTTGCTTAGAGTTCTCCACTCTGCCTAATAAATATGCATGCCTGATTTTGCATTGAGTTTGCATAAGCCTCGTAGGGAAGATAGCTTAAAACTACACTCTGTACCACGCATCTCTGCGGTTTACTCAGAGACCCCGGCACAGAATCTGCTCAGTACACGCATTGAGGTTGCCATGATCTGACTCTGCAGAAGGCATGCTTTCGTCTTTTGGACAAGAAATTACAGAAATGGCGTTGAAATGATCCTTGTTACTAAGAAGTTATCCCATTTGTCGGGGCGAGCATCCAGGCCCATGCTGCCAATATTGAGGCTGTCTAGCTGCATATGACTGTTTGGTGGTGGTTGAAAACTATTTGTAGCTTTACTGATTTGTAGGAGCGTTGATAAAGCTGAAAAGTTGGCTGTCCAACTTGCAAAACTCGATCTGTCAGGCTCTTACAAACGGCACACGGTTTGGTTTAGCAGCCAGACTCAAAGCGAATTCTTCTCGATAATAGGGCGCAGGCAGCAACATCCTCCCTCACGACACAAACATTCTCAAACTTTGCTCACTGAAGGCCCAGCATCATCTCAACCAGCATCTCCACCACTGCCCTCCTTCGCTTGACTTCACGGATACGTGTCGAACCGTTTAACAAACTCCTCCTCTTTCACATCGCTACCGGTCTCAACTTTCTACTCCGTACCGGTCCCCTTCCAGCGATTAGCAATCGCCACTTATACAGACAGCGAGCGACCTAAAGCCCCCACCATCAAAGCTTCTTCCGTATAAACGTCCTTTTACAGATTCGTCAAGCATCGCCAACTGCATTACAGCCTTTTGGTCACACTATGCATCGTTCTCAACGGCTTCACTGGGAACCATTGCGAAAGAACCAGCCTTAGAACCACTCCCCCGAACGCTATACCGCAGTACCTGCCATCGTAATCGCCACCGCTCCGACTTCAAGTCCGGCTTACGTTTCGATTACAGCTTCGACTGTAAAATATGGAACGGCTATTGTGACGCTAGATTAGTTGCAACTGACCGCTAGTGTATTACAACGACCGACCTGAGACGCCGAGATCGAAGTCATGCCGATTCGAAGACGAGAAATATACAGATGCTGAAGGCTTTGTTCCGGGCTTCTTCTTTTGACTACTGATCAAGGTGAGTCACTTCCGGTCACCGAACGGTAGTGATCTCAAGATTACTGCTGGTGAGAATAACGGTGCACTGACGAAGGAAAGTCATTGCTCGTTGGCAATAGGATCTCGGGCCGCCCCTTCAGCTTCCAGAAAGACCGACTCCATGATCAGCATCACTTGCCTCACCTCACACGGTCTCGTAGCCTTCCGCATCCCTATCGTCGAGCAATTTGCCGAGCATTCGGCTCCAGCTTGTGGCCATTGCTGCCTGTCGTCAATTTCTGCCTCGACCTTCCAAGTATGCATCGATCATCCCTCGCAACCGAATCGCTTCCGAGGAGTACCAACCGCTTTCTGTGCGGGACTGGGACAGGCTCGTGGGTAAATGATGATCGCATTTGAGAATAGGATCATCACAAGAACCCCAAGAAGAGTCGAAGGAGCAGTGAACCGGCATTCTCAGTTTGTCGTTGAAGTGATGCTCAGTTTTGGGCAGAGACGGAGCTATACAGCAAGACATCGAATACATCGGTGAGCCTCAACTTTAAGGAGTACTGAAGCCTGTCGGTCGGTACACTGGACTTCACTAATTACTTGTAGGGCATGCTATTCCAAAAGGCTCTATCGCAGTCCATATCCCACCGACCAGCTGAGCGACGATATCGGATAACTACTGTGTCAGGGTCAGTTTTCGGACATACTGTCAGCTATATTCCACGACGCCAACGATAACGACGACTCCTGTTCTCGAGGATGCGCTGTCGAGGTGGGCGGAGTTTGGCAACGTCACAGTGGCGAAGACTGCGCTGAGACTGAGTATTGACATCCCACCAGTCGCCATGGTCATAGTGCTAGGAGAGTCGTTCCCATCAACTTCATACAGCGGCTTGGACGGACAGGACGTGGAAGGACGGATTGTGCTGCAGATATCATCCTGGTGTCGCTGCCATTGCAAGACCCTTGCATCGTATCGTTTACCACTGTTGGGTATTACAGGAGGGCTCGGCGGTGTTGGAGCGCGTTCGGCTCAGGGGACAAATTCGCGGGGACATAGTCGGAGTCTATTCCAGCAATAGCGCCCGCCTATCCATGCTATCGGTTACTACTGTCTCCAGTGTGTCAAACTTGTCTTTATATGAAGAGGTATATCCTACAGATGCTTATACTAGCCGAGAACTTTGGTCGCATTGGCGAGACCAGAACCCTTTGGAACCTGTTTCGATATGGCTAGTGGTGGAGATACTTGCTAGTAATGCCTTGCTAATCTAAAGGTCCATGTGGATGATGAGAATGCTGTTATTGGTGTTTGCGCGGGTCAAGATTGGGTGTTTCTCAATGGTCTATGGTGTTGTAGAGTTTAAAGTAGGTGTCTGCTATATCTGGGTCGTGCTGTAGAGGATTACGGGCCGGAACATCGAGATAACCACACCTGGATCAAGTTGGAGTATAGGTGTCAATAACATCAGCTACCGCTCGCACAGAGTCTGTAATCTCCGCGCCATCGCTGGTGTTATACTTCTTGCCGAGCCACTACTTGTACGTATGGGAGCCTAATACGCGCATATCATCAATTCTTGGGTCACGTCGGTTCCAAATCTTACGGTACTCGCTTCCGTCGTCTGTTTCCTGGTGGTAAGGACAGTACATGCTGATCCCTGAAGAAGAGGTTGATGCCTTTCCCCCCGCCCACTCCTGTGGCTTTCAGCAGTAGAGGCAAGGAGAAGGTCCTATCTCTTATTCTATCAGCTCTTTCGAAGTTTGTTCACGGCCTGCGCTGCATCTGGGCGACAAGTAGTGCCTCTCTTCAACACGCTCCTTCAAAAAGCACCACGGACATGAACTTCTCGCGGTGCGCTGGCATGTCTGCGTTATCGCTCTTGAGCTTCGTTCGTTGTAGGCATATCGCGGATACGTCTGGGGGCATCTATCCGGCAAGTAGATTGAGACGAGATCTCAATGACGGCGTTGGTGGTCAAAGCTGAAGATGGAGCAATGCTATATTGTGATTGGTCTATCATCCATTGCATGACTAAGCGAGCCTGACCAGTTAACAGGTACCTGACCGTCTTACACAACTGGCACTAAACAAAAAGTAGCTTCCATTTTCGTTATCAGCTTATCGATACCAATCAGATCCGGGCAAGGACATCGACCCAGCCTCGACCCTTGAGGAAGCGGGTACTGCCATTGTCAAACAGGCAAAGATGAGTAGGCAATAATCTTAGCCGGCCAGAGGTACTCTTCCAGCGTGTGGTTTATCGTGCCGGTGAGTAGAGACAACAGAATATCTGGCCGTAAAGTTAGGTTGTGATGCTTACCATCCAGAGATTGATACGCGGGATATAAAGGCCCAAGCTTGACCCGATCCTTTATACCTCAGATTATATATAATCATAGCACTACAGAGTTCTACACTACAACATTAAAGACTCAATGGCACTGAATCTTCATATTCCACCTTGTATACGCTCCCCTGCTGAGCCTCAGCACTCTCCGCCAGCAGATAAGCCGCTGCGGATTCAGATTGAGGGACCGCTCAGCTCTATCAACAAACTGCTGCCTGGGGTTGATTGGCAGCTTGAGGGCGTTTTCCGTCCGAGTCTGCAGGCAGCTGGCCCAGAGCTTGCTAGACTGGCGTTCCAGACAATATACGGACATGACATTCGTCCTGAGATCGATGGAGATATGGTTGTGCGAGATGAGTACCTAGGCTGGGTGCAGGAGGATCCAAGGCCGTGGACGTAAGTAAGCTATGCGATAGCGTTTCACAATTTCACAGGCGGATGCTAACTGGTAACCTCTCACTGGTAGTAGGATTGACTACTACGGGGTTACGTTTGACCACCTCGTGCCCGCTGGCGAAAGGGATCCTGAGGTCTTGCAGATCAATATCATTGAGATGGAGGAAGATGAGGGAGCCTATGCAAAGGAACATTTGCCATTTGCTGTAGATCCAGCAGAATATAGCGGGACGAAGGTACTAGCCGTGCCTAGGTGTTGCCAAAAGAGGAAGGGCACACAAGATCGTCGACGAATAAATGAGTCGGTACTTAGAAGAGAGGAACTATTAGGGGAGTTGGGTGATAAAAGTAGTGGGTCGTATGTAGGGTAGGGGAACAGAACAAAGGGCTCAGATTTATTACCTTGTGTACGCAGTACTTTGTGGATGTTTTATGATCATCAGCGTAACTCATAGTATTACATATTAGAAGATCTATGTGCCTATGAACCCGATTCTGTATCATAACGTGTGTTTCCTTTTTTTTTTTTTTTTCGCGTCATGGTGTGAGTTGCATTTAGCCTTTCTTTGCTAAATGGTGCAAATTCCCGGTATTTGGCACCAAATAAATATGCAGTACGGAATGAACTGATTACCAAAATTACATTTATACTCACAACCAAAGGAAGTAAACCGAATTCTTGAGCTCTATCCATCTTCTGTTCCAAATTTCATTTGCCTGCCCAGGCTCTTCTATACCACCAGTGAAGTTGCCATTAGAAAGATATCATTTCTTACGTTCATCGATCCATTTTGGCGCTGGCTACCCTGTATCGTTAGATTTTGCATTTCCTTCCCTTATTTTGCTTCAATGTGACAGGATTTCTACAGAACAAGGCAGCAGACAGTTCACCAGTAGTAGAAGTCCCCATGTATCCTTAGATCTATGGCTGTGACAACCAGCGCTTGAGTTTTTATGTGCTCATATCACAGCACATCCCCACTAACAAGATTTCCTGTCGCAACATCCGTAGTAGAATTAGTCTGCCATGGGGTGCGCGATAAGAGTAGCAATTGTTTCATCGATCAAAGGGAATGGAGAAATTCGTAAGTCAACCTTACTTGTGCCTGGGCAGATCACCGAGTTCTTTTTGGTAGGGTGACTGCTTTTGCTAGTGGAGATTTTTGTTGCTGAAGGTGGCCGCCTTACCATGCCCCGCAAAATTTCGGTTTATGTCAGCACTGCGTCTCTCCACGCAGCTCCATAACCTCAAGTCCCAGTCACCATCACCCGGTCGCAATCAACTATACGACTGCATCGAATGCTCTACATGCCCCAGCTTGAATCCGAGACTTGCTAAGATTTTGCTAAGATTGTATCAGGCCTGTACATCCACAGGGTAAAACGATCTGACGCGTCTCAACCACTGCGACAAACACAGACGCGACCAGATACCATCGCGAAGCAACTAGCCACGCCGGCGACGATGCGCAGCTCGCGTGAGTGCCATTGAAGCAAGTGCCGCAAATTCTATGAGCATTAAGAACGACATGCCTACGAACGACGGCCGTAAAGCTAGCATACATGTGATAACAAACTCGAGCCTCCGATCAAACCAAGCCCCCGACCGACGGATACAAGAAGCAATATGTGATATTTTCCAATACATTTGCAGCCCTTCCTCAAGACATATATACATAAGCAAATGATCTTTGCGTATGGGATACTATTTCTCCTGTAGCTTCCATCCATCAATGCAAGCTTGTCCGTGCCGTGGGAATTGAGTCAACACTTTGCTTGGCTTCCAGCACTCGGCGTTCCTCTCCTCGTGCATGCTATCGGCTACCGTCCTCAGGTTTACTGGTATTACTGACGTTTACCTTGTGCTGTGTTGGGATCGTATTATTGCTTCTCGATATTCTCGTCCTGTTAGTATTTTCGCTGGGTATCTCTCGTGCTTTACTGCGACACTACTGCGAGCTTTCATTGTCAGTGCTCTGTGCTTCTTATCCGCGCCGTCCGTACCTGGCTAGTTGAATGCTACCTGGTTGTAGGCTCTTGCATTATGATCTGTGACTTTCGGTCTCTGCACTATTCATCTGACAGTGCAATGTGTCAAGATGAGGTGAAACGGAGGAACGTTTCCTTCAGCTCGTACCATGCAACAAGTGACCTCTTTTACTCGAGGGTCAGGTCTGACGTGAAGTTGCCTTTGTCACTTCAATCCCCCCCCCCCCCAACTGTCTCACTCTTAACACTCTCCTTGGCAAGCTATGTTGACGCTTGTACAGCATAACCTAAGAGCCTCAACGAGTAAGCCTGACCATGACATCAAGATCCGAAACAAGAGTGAGTTCAGTGCTCCTGGCCTGAACCTCAAGTGGGGTGACTTGAACTGACTACACGAGGGATTATCTCCAACGTAGGTGTTTCGCCAAAGTAGGTTCATAAATAAGGAGGACTTGCAAAGAAGTGCTACTCTCCAGACAGTAATTCTCCATAGGACATCAAGTCCGCTGACTGCAAAAAGCCGTGGGTCGATTATGGTCTCAAGATGCCTCCTGGGAACGCAGCAATACCCAGAAGCAGTCAGCCAGTACTACTTTGTCGAGCCACCAATACTGCAAGTATGGGAATCAGTACACCCAATTCCGAACTCCCCCCTGATAGTTATGCATCGACCACCAAAGTGGTCAATAGTCCCTGTCGATCAAGACGGAAGTTGCGTCGTGGAATTTGAACACCAGAGCTTCAGGCAGATCCCCTCGCCGAGAATATCCAGCGCTACTGTAAGACGTGGATGAGAACGAAGTCTGATAAAGCATAGTTAACTCTAGTAGGAGGTATGATGGAAGTGTCAGTTTACTTGAGGGCACGATATCGATATCGTTAGCTGTCACTGATTCAACGTTAGTTTTCTGGGAGCAAGGCCAAGAGCGGGCCTGGACACGTGGAGGGTGATGAGATGGTATTGAATGGGGGCCACATTTCTACCAGAGCAACATCCCCATCAGATCAGAGTATCCCTCGAACTTCTCACACATCGATCTTCTCGGCGTAGGGCGCTATCTTGGTGAACTGGTACCCGATGGCGGTAGACAAGGACTGCATGGCAACGTCACTGTTATGGGAGCAGCCGTCAGACGTGGTTGAGATGCACTGTAACAACAAGTTCAAGGCGGAGATAGCCTCCATGGGGACGAGATTATCAGCGACTCGACGAAGATCTAGAAGAACATGTGGTGCTGGGTCAGTGTGGTGAGGTGCAGCAACCCGGCGCTCGTGAGCAGTATGTCCGTGAGGAAGTCCAAGAGGAAGAGTCTGGTCGAAAAAGAGTCTGGCAGGAAGTACACCATGGGCATGACGCTAGGCACCTAGATTTTCAACGAACTGAAGACGGCGTCTCAAGTTCCCACCCTTACAGACGATATAAAGAGCAAATACACTACATTGATGTCCATCAGCAGGGCCAAGCTCTACAGGATCATCTCCAACTTGGTGAAAAAGACTTGGTGGAATCTCTACAGACCGCCCTATACATATAGGAGGTTCTTACTTACGTGGCTCCTCAGTACAGACAAGTCCAAAGTCAACGATAACACAATGAACTGGAGCCAACACATTCGTCCACGTATAGTCGATCACAGACATAATCAAGGTCGAGTTACAGAAAACGTTTCTCCACTAGGTTATCAGACCAGGAACTACACGGGCTACTGCAAGTTTACCAGCCTAATCGACAAGAAGATCTTCTACTTCTACCCTGAGCACGAGCCGACCCTCCACATCGCTAGAATGGAGAACAAGCTCTTCCACGCGATTTTGGAAGACTCAAAGTCTGAGTTGTGCTCATCCCTTGATCTGCGTCTCGTCGACAAACCCCCTCAAGGACTTCATCAACATCTCGGAGATGGTTGTGGAGAGGCAGATAGAGAGATCAAAGTAATCGGCGTGGCCCCGTTCTTGTTACGGATCCCGTAAATCTCGGCGTTCTTATCCACCGTGTCGCTCGTCTTCATCCCCAACATCACTATCACGCCTGACCTGTTTCTGGATCACCTGATCTCAATATACTTGATCAACGCTGCGTTCTTGAGTATCGATGTCTACCTCAATACACTGAGGAATCTCGATACCTGACATGGCCCAAAACGCGAGTTCCCTGTTGGTGGAACTGAATAGGTATCTTGCCCAAATCCAACTGAGAATTGTAAGATGACGCCATCCAGTGTGGGAATGAATGCTGAGACAGCTGCGCCGGTCATGTGGGCAGCGATGTGGTTTGCAGAGAGCCTATAGTGCAGCCTGTGTAGATTTGACCTGTAGATGGCATATTGGAGCGTCATGTCTTGTGCCAACAAGACTCAACTGCTTGGTCCTCTCAAGATAACAAGCGAGGCTCATCGCGAAATCAGAGTCCTTCTGCGTGCTCTCATCATTCAGAAGGATAGAACACAAACCCCAGCTCGATTCAGACCCCTTGAGCGCGAAACCAACACACGGCAAATCGAACAAGTTGAGTTATAGTTATCTGAGCCTTTAGCGCGGAACGAAATGACTACCTCGGGACCATCAGCGGATGTGCCACGCTGACTTCCGAAGCGGTGGGCTGGGTACTGCGCGGGAGGAACAAATCGAGAGGGGATCCAAGACCCACTAAACGCCCTACAAGCCCCATGTCAATTGCTCCCATGACAGTGCCCCGATGCCCTCACTAAAGATGCCCTGTAACCGATCTGTTTTCATTTCTATCTCCACTAGCTCTACCAGCACATGAAGCTGACGTGGGAATTGTAGTACGAGGTATGTTGGCTCATCGCCAGCTATGGAAGCCCTGAATAATTATTTATAAAGAGGTATAATAGTCCATTCGGCATCCTTGGAGTTAGTATCTGAAAAGGATCTTGCATCTCGCCTAATGTATGTTAGTTCTTACTTTCAGATAATGATGAACAGCTTCGCACGTACCCATTCTCGGAATGACCAGGGACTAATTGAATGAATGTACCCCATTGTGCATTCTTCAGTCTGAAGCCTGGTAAGCTTGGAGATTCACAATGAAGCGGTCACGAGATTATACTTACCTCCAGGTCACGCCGCCAGAGGACTCTCCGCGACCAATATACCACTTGGAAGCGTTGCCACGAGCTTCTGGATGAGTTGCTTCCCTTACGCGCACTTGCCAGTTGACATCCCCATTGATAAATGTCAAAAGTTCTGTGACCAAATCAATCACAGTTCAAAATCCAAAACAGTGGAAACTTACTGTTGGAGGCCATGTTTGTAATAGTCCACGGGGTCTGGGGACTATCGTTGGCTTTGTCAAGGTGGAAAATTTCATCGTCATAAGATAAGTTTAATTCCCAACCACAAGCCATATCGTAATGTTCTGTGAAGTGTCAGCTTCCGTAGAAAGAAAAAGTAACTAGCAATAGGATTTAATCTTACCCCGGTTCGCATTCAAGGCCAACTGACTGCCTGGGTGCATTATCATGACCTTCCAACCCTGATAACTATTGGGCAGACAGTTGTACTTGACACTTGTCTCGCTCAATCCCGCCCACCCTATCATGCCCCTCAGTGTTGAAATCTTACCATCAGCATCCTGCTTGTCGTTCGTCAGTTGGGTAAATCGGCTAGACAAAGAAGCCTTTTCTGTCGCCAAATCGTGTTCCTGCTTCTTCAAATTCTCGTAGCTAATATTGAGACTTTTGTTTGAGTCTTGTAAAGCTTTGTAAGCAGCATCCTTCTCTTGGCCGAGCTTTTCAAGCGTGGCCTGCTTCTCATTCTGTAGAATCTGAATTTCAGTGGTCTTTGAATTCGCCAAGGCCTCCAAATCGTTGGTTCTCTGTTGTAAGACTGCGTACCTCCCCTGTTCCTCCTTCTTGACCGCAGCAACGGCATTGTTTTTCTCTTCCTCAAGACGCTTCAGAGTTTTCTCAATTTCGGTCTGTTCACCAGATTTCAGAATCTCATAGTCACTGTGTTTCTTTTCCAAAGCCGCCATATCCTCCTTGTGTCTTTCCTTGAGAGCCTCTAGCTCGTCGCTGCTGGCTGCCTTGAGTCTGGCTATTTCCTCTTGCAGGTGGAGGGCACGTGTTTTACCCTACGACATGTTAGCGTAGATTCTCCCATACGGTACTTTCTGTCGATGTAACTAACAGCACTCTCTACCGCATTTCCGGGATTGTTCCAGTCCAAATGCTCTGAGGGGGGAGGACCTATAGTAGAAACACCACCAGAGAAGGGACTGGATTTTTGGGGTCTTGCGCTGTTAGATGGCGTTGCGGAGACAGCCTTTGGTACTGGCATCCATTTTCTCCAGACTTCGGCAGGTATCAGAGTAGAAAAGTTGAAACTCTCTTGGGAAGATATTTCGCGAGGTGAGTCGTTGCTTTGCACGAGGTCTTTATGAATGGAAGGTTTCGACTTCTCTGCCAAGTAACCTGTAGTCTGACTCAAGAGCCGATCCAATACTTCAGGCAACCGACCGTTTCCCCATCCGCCTTGGCGCTCCAGGATACCTGGATCGCGACTAAGCACAGAGACAGCTGCGATGATCTTACTTTGCTCTTTGCGCATTGCCAAGCGAACGCCCAAGAGTGTATCAATGGATGTATCGAGAGAATCCTTGTCGATGGGCTCATAGCCATCAGGATCATCGATGATGAGCTGGACGTACTTCAAAAGAATCTTGTAGTCCATGTAACTGTCAAAAAGCTCTGCAGTGTAGCTGCTGACTTGATCGTATTGGAGGGTTTGGACCGGCTTGTTGCTAACCCACTCAATGAATGATCTATTTGACTTGTACTTTGTCAAGATAGCCCAGGTGAGCTGAGGGCGCTCAGCAACCCTTTCTGGAAAGGCGGCTGCGGCTTTGAAGATGGAATCAATATCCCAAGGCGTATACTCTTTAAGATAGTCAGTACAGATCAAAGCTGGAGAAGAGCCGAAACAGGACAAACCGTTCTTGATTTGACCACCACCCATCCAAGAGACGTGGATGTGACTCTCGGTGTTTTCCATTACGGATCCACTAGAAGACAATGAATCATGGCTGTAAAGGGCGAAATCAGTCACCGAGCCCTTTTCTTTACCGTCAAGCTTGGCCTTGATTCTCTTCACAGTCAGGTCGACATTACTCCGATCGATGGCTTTGATGGAAATGATACCGGTGAACTCTCCACCTTCGATGAACCCCGAGATGTAGCAATCACCATAAGCTTCGTTGAACTGTTGGGAACCAGGGTCGATACCCTTCATTGGAACGAATCTAGTGTCACTTTTAATCAGCGTCGTCTGGTTAGTTACCTTGACCGTGACGATGATGTTGAGGTCAGCAGATTTAAAGGTCGCCTCGTCAATGGCTGTGTCTGAACCGCTGACAGTGACGCTACCCTTCTTGATAGAATGAGGGTACGAGATATTCATTGTGTGAATAACGTCACTGAGCTTCTCAACAGCCCTCGCAGAATAAGAGACAACCTGCGACGTATAAACGTGTGAAGCACCGTATGTACCATTGGTTGTCGTACCTGTGAGGGTTTCTCGATTGTATGGACCTGGGCCTTCTGATTCGCTGCTTCATCAGCAACAACAGCTCCATCAATGCAGATTTCGTGAGCTATGATGGCGTCAGTCCTTGAAGAAGAGCCTTCTTGCCAAGTTCTTACTGTACGAGTTAAATCTGTTCATCGTGTTAGTGACCTTGGATCGATGGTGCCATTGTAACATACCCTTGCCCAATGCGCATGGCATCATTGTATGGTGCGAGTGTCAAGCTCATGATGATGTTTTGGTGAGAGATCTTTTTTGAAACTACTGGGAGTGAGGTTAAATCGTGATGTTAGAGAGACAGGAATAGAGTTGGGATCAATACAAGTGCCGGGGATATACTTTTTTTTCTGCGTCTTTTTCAAACTACATCTTGGAGCTGAAAGAATACCAACTTGGGAAGTCAGGCGGCTTCCGAAAAGTAGCTCCATGGTAATGGCGTTAGATAGTTTGCTGACCTGTCTGCTCTCAGTAGCTGAAAAAGCCACTCTTTTGTCAATAGTTAAGATTGTTGGTGCCAATCGAAATTTAGAATCGATGTGCAGCATGGTCCGGCCCGGGCCTCGTCCCGTCTAGAGCGAGTACATCGCCTCACTGCTTGGTGGGCCAACCCCACTCTGTCTCACTCCGCATGCCAATATCTACTAATAGTCTGTAATAGCTCCCCAGCCAAGTTTGGTCTATTGGCGATAGTACATATTTATTCACAGTCTCCGTGTAAACTGCATCAAAAAAGATCGTTCTCGGCCACTAGTACATCAAGCCTCACAATTCCACAGGCTGCTGATAGCTAGGCGTGATGTGATACCTCGAAATGCTATGCGGTATTAGTATAACTAGGCTCGTTGCTGGTTGGGAATGTATGAGCTACCGAGTTTCTTAACCCAGCTACTACTTGTCACTTGATTAATTTTCTTCTTCCATTATTCCCAATCTATTGATTAACAATTCACCGATTCAACAATGTCCCTATCAGAAAAAGCTGAAGCTCTTGCCTCTAAGGTTCCCCCAGCTTATTCTGGAGCTCCAAAGTCTGGAATTGTGCTTAGCGCAGCAACAAAGGGTGACGGACTGCAATCGAAGCTAGGTGACGAGGAAAAAAAGACAGAGCATCAATCTTCGGGATCTGATTCTCAGAAAATACCCGCATCCCAGCCTGCCCATAAGGGGCCTGATGTCAAGGATCAAACAAGCACTATTAAGAACGATAGCCCTCCCAAGAAGGAGAATGAGGAGCACAGAGAGACTTCGGAAGTCGAGAAGGAGAACGGTAAAGACCATGGACAAAAGAAGGGAGACGCAGGTGACAAGAGTGATGAGGAAACGCTCCTAAACACAAGCGAGAAGGACAAGAAGAGTGGTGATTCCAAAGAAGACGGCAAGGAGACGGCGCCATCCGAGGACAAGGATACCAAGGGCCAGGATGTTGAGGGAGGTGACAGTATTCCAAAGGATAAAGCTTACGCCAAAGACTCCGACAAAGCCAACGAGAAGGGGAAGAAGGATGAAGACAAGAACGAGAGTCCAGAGGTCCCTACACCTCCTTCATCGAAGGATTTGGTTAGCAGAACATTCTTGGGTGTGTTTCTATTCATCCAGTGCTAACAAACCTCGTCAGGGTGTCGATGGCTTCCTGGCTTCACCGTCTGAAAAGGCTAGCGCTTTCCAGGAGAAGGACAGAAGTTGGGAAGCTGATGGATATACGGCTTCAAATGGCCTTGATGACTTCGCCAAGTGAGTGCAACCTTCCCATCGTCGATACTAGTTACTCAATACTTTAGGAAACACGAGGCCTCTCAGCTGGTTGAGGATCAATGGTTGGAGATACTTGAGAATTGTAATGCCATGTATGGTTGGTGCGTCGACGGCCCAAACAAGGAGATCGTCCGAGCCCCAAAGCCTGGTAGGTAATGTCAAATTCGTTTTCCGAGAAACGGATTTCGCTGATTTGACTCCCCTTAGCCTTCCAACTCAGAGTGATGCCACCACCAGAGAAACCCTTGAACAGTCCTCCAGCTCATAGTGAAGGCATTAAAACCGCCACATCGTCGCAGGGGATTGACACGCCAACGCGTCCTTCTTCATCCTTTACGTCAGGATCCTTTAATCTCAAGTCCCGAACAAAGCCAAAAACAGCCAGCTCAAACAACGTGACCTCTGTCAAAGGATTAGCATCCTCAGCCACAGGTAGAGTTAGCGCTCGGGATCCGCAGACCTCTGTTATTCCTGGTTCTTCCCAACAGGAACCTTCTACTACATCTACAAAAAACCCAAAACCACCAACATCCAATGCAGCTAGAAGCTCCAGCGGAAGCGAAACACCGAGAAGAGTGCTTCCTGACTTCAGCATCAATGACAACTCTCGTATTGATATCGTCATCAGCTCGCATGAATTCCAGACGAGCATGGCTACTAATGACTTTAGTGCCTCTTCCACGTCCGCGTCCCTTGGAGGAAGTTACGGGCCTATCTCTGCTAGTGTGAGCTATTCGACAGAGAGCACACATAGTTCTTCGACCCTAAATACGTCTGACGCATATAATAAAACCATGATTGCAAAGTATATGGTAGGTGTAAAACAATCCTTTTCTGATCCTGGCTGACAGTATCAGTTCCCTCGAGTTGATCTCAACCTTGATTCATGCCTTGAACCGACACAAGGCCTCAAAGACGCCATTGCAAAGGTTGAAGCTACAAAGAACATCAAAGACTTGCACCAACTTCGACACGACTACGGATATTTGTTCTGCAAATCCGTTACCGTCGGTGGCCGTCTTCAAACACAGGCAGTGATGGACCAGTCCTCGACGACGTCGGAGCAGGAACAGAAACAATCCTTGAAAACATCCGTTGGCCTTGCCGTCTCCGCACCAAAGGTTTCAGCTTCTGTAAGCCACACTGAGGAATCCGGTTCTGATAAGTCCAGCTCTCAGGGGCAGTCGGATAAGTCCGAGTCACATGTATTTGAAGCAATGGGCGGTGATAGCTTGTTGGCTTCTAACCCACTGGCGTGGATACCCACGGTAGGAAGCTACAAGAATTGGCGCATCATCAACGTAAGTTCTCAGGAATCTTAGTTGCTTTCCACTCAACTCTAACCTTGATAGCGAAATGGTCTGACATTGATGTCGGATATGATCTCTAGTTTGAGCGGCTATGAGCATACGCGGTCCTGGTTTGAACAAGCCGTTCCTGCTCTTAGCAAGTATATCGAATTCTCTCACAGCACGGTGAAGAAGATCCGCCTCAGACTAATGTCACCAAATCACCATCTCTGCCTGTCCTACAAAAAGGGTTCTGATGACCCGGATTATGCTGTTCCACCAAACTACTATCTTGGACATAGAACTTTGTCAACGGTGATGCCATTAGCAATGGAGCTTGAGTATTCAGATGAGCCCTGGGGGCGCATCCAGATGCCTAATAATAAGCCAGAGTTTCTCTTTAGTCCTGGGAGGTAAGAATTCGAAAATTCAATGCATTACGTGTAGCGACTGACGGGCTGTAGTTACCGGGCTCCTGCGATCTATGGATATTCGGCCAACAAAGTAGGCGAGAATCTATATGGCACGAAATACGACGATGAGTTCAGAAGCACAATTTGGAGCATTACATCGCCTTATGATGATGCTCTATGTCACGGGTCCCGGGTCATAATACAAATCACGTCACCTGGAAGCAAGTCAACGCCGAATATTGTAAGTAACATAAACACTGAGTTACATACGCAGCTAACTGAGGAATGATAGACAGGGGATTCAGGAAACAACACATTGTCTGTAACCACCGCTAAGTCAGTAATTTCTTCGCTTATCGTCTTCCGCAACCAACAAGGTGTCTTTCTACCGGCTATGACAGATGCAAAAGACGTTCATATCTGGCGAATTTTAAAGAAAGGGGTGGTACCAGGGGACAAACCGAACATCGCCGAAGGGGATGAAGTTCAACTCGCATGGAGCTTCCAAGATCAATACTGTGGCTACAGGGACTTTACCGAAGATGCATTTGGACGAAGGAGAAATAACCCTCCCCCAGGGTCTAATGGTCCTCTGCTCTATATGAGACTACCCTGGCCTCGCTTCGAGCCTGTAGAGAGTCTCGCTGATCAGATTCAACCTCTACCGAATGCACTTATAATGAGTGAAGCAGTGGCTTCTCAGAATAACCCAAGTCCTATCCTATCCGACAAGATTCAAGTTATTCATGGTGAAGAACAGGCCGTGAAGGATATCGTTGTCGAAGATTGCATTTTCAGGCTGGATGTTGTTAAACACCATGGCCGTGGTGATGTCGACGACTATCTCCTACGAGGTGTGAGTCAAGAAGCGATGTTCCCTGATATCGTCGAAAGACAAGCCCTCAATAAGCAAGTCGAAAGTGAACGGCTGGCACGAGAAGCGGCAGAAAGATTATTATGGCAGCAGGATGAAGCAATAGCAGGACAAGTGGAAGAAGAGGAGATTGAGGGTGCGGGAGAAACTTTGGTAAGTTCTCAAGTCTATAAGAAACTGATTCTAAATCTAATCTTTTGTATGTATAGATGCATATTGCTTTTCCTTTAACAATGTTTTTTTAAGTATTAAAGTAAAACTATTTTATTTTATTTTATTTATTATTAAGAGATTATAAAATAACCTATAATTTAAGTAATCGAAAAGCACGTTAATAACGTAAGAGCAATGCAAGCTAAGGCAAGGCAATGTACAGGGAGTACAGCAGATTGTAGCTAGCTTTGCAATACTGTTATGGTTCCCTGAGTGTCTTTTGCTTCGATACCAGAGCGTAAAGCTCAACATATATAGTAAGCCATGGTTTATATTCTCTAAGCCTGTGCCGTCTTTTCGTGCTTGTAAAGGGGTACAGCCGGGGGGATCCGCAGTAAAGAGTGCATTAGTGGGCGTACCAGCCTATTAAGCCATGTCGTTGAGTATACCCTAAAGCCGATATCATCATCCATGGGTATGATTGATTTCTTCATTAGCACCTGTAATGGCCGTTTCTTTGGAGGACCTCCTGTGCCCTCTTCCTCCGCCTCGCTAATCCTGCAACTAATATCGAATCTGGTGATATCAAAAGCTTTAGTCACGGGTTGTTGGCAGTCGCTTGGGGAGGAGATTATGCACTAGCTCTCTCCAGCCACCAACCTCCCGGTAGCAGGCGTTGAATTAGAAATGGTAGACGTTAGAGGGTTGTTTCCTGTCGTCTTGTTGGGACTTTGTCTAGATAAGAAAATCGGTGGCGCAGTACATGCTGGAACCAAATACACAGAGACGAGTGCATGTCAAGTTTTTCCGTATAGCAGAACACAGTAGATTTATAGAAGCAGCTGTTGGGGGTCTAGGTTATCAGATAGTTATGGTATGGCGGTTAAGCTGAAGCTCGGTTAAGCTGAAGCGTGTCAAGAATTAGCTGTTATTCTTCTTTGTAGACTCCATTTTGCCAGCTGCAGATAGACGACCGGTAGTCCCAATAAGCTCGAAACACGGGCATGTTCCAGCTTCGGGAGAGCAGTAAGAGTCATGGTGTAGTAAAGACGATGGATATCCTACATTCTCAGTCACCAGTGTCACTGGCAGTGACAGCGAATTGGCCGGCCCTAACCTTACGGGGATGTTGGTGGTAAGCAGACTAGACACGCTTTTGTTTTCGAGAGTCCGAGTGGGGATTGATTCTCAGCAAGGTTAGACTTTCGTCGCTTTATCCAATAATGTCGGGCAGAGTGACGGAAAGGGTAATTTCTTTAGATCATGATGTGACGTTAGAGCGGCATTGACGAGTAGGGGAGGCTACTGGAACGCCCCACTACAGCAATCATGCTACGTAAAGTCTTCATTACTTCGAACACACGAGATAGCAGCTAATAGAGTGCCTAGTCTTTTGTAAATTCGGCTGCCCCAGTCTCAGCAACAGCTGGGGAAGGCAGCAAAACGGTGCAAGTAACCACCAGACCAGAGCATTGCATTAGAGAACGTGCCAACCGCTTGGTATTGAGTGCACGCACGTAGTGTACCACTGCCAGACGTCGGTTTCTAGTGAGAGTTATTATCCCCATCGGTTTGTGTGCGGCCTTGTCATTGAAATACTATACAAGGGGCCTTTGTCGCAAGGTGTCGACGGTATTACTGTGGATAATAGTGTGAGCGTCAAGGTATCCTAGAAAGACTTCAATGATCCGTAAATATACTCCTTGCTACGGAATGCAGGTAACTGTGTATTAGTTCTTCAGACCGGCCATACATATTTCTTCACTCATGACACAATTATAGAGGGGCCAGTGTAACCTCACTATTTTACGTCATCTTCAACGCGAATCCCTGCAGAGACGAGACGCACGCAAAACAAACACCATTTCCTCCAACACATCAGCTCCAAAAGCTCGTAGTTAAGCCAGCACCGCGCAACCAGCATCTAATGCCGACGATTAGATTTTACCTCGGGTACGTAAGTCACTTTCCTTTTACGATTAATATTGGTAATGATTGCCAACGCCACAAATAGAGATCTCAGGTAGGTGTCGTGCCTCGCTTGCACCTCACGGTTCATCAGCTTACGACTCACGATCCGGGATTTGGTCCTCCATCTTCTCAAGGCTGCGTCCAAGAACACAATAGGGAATGACTTGATATGTTGTCACTGTAGATCTTAGATCTTTACAGCTCCTTGTGCTTAAAAGTATCAACCGTGTCAGTAATGATGGTCTTGGCGGCATTGGCAGTATCGACAACAGCCTGAATAACCTCACTAGCAATATTCTTGGTGGCAGATGCGGCAGAGACTCCACAACACTCCATTAAATAAACTCTCTTGATCTGCTGGACCGGGCCGTGACGAGTGGAGAGGTAATAGCTAGGATAAGCGCTATCCATTAGCGCAAATGTAACTCAATACATGACTGTTGAGGAGGCATGGTAGGTACTAACGAAAGACCGCTCAGTATTTTAGAATCATAGTCGAAAAAGCGGGTGTGAGCAAGCCTTGGCATCGGGGCTCAGCATTCGACACAAGATAACCGAGAATGGCGGTGTCCCTTGCTGAGTAAGCATCGTTGTTCTGGCCACTGGAGCGATTCCCCCTCCATCAATAAACTCGTTCAGCATCTTTACGACGCTGTGGCGAGCGGGTAGATTGAGAAAGTTGTTTATTATCTCGTAAATGCCGGTATGCAATTGACAGGCGTCTGGGATATTTGGCTTGGGTTTTGGTGGCGGGCGTTGGCTCGGGAACCAAAGCAGTGGCAAGAATGGTATTACGACTCGATGCACGCCAGCGAGTAGACCAAAAGGATATATTTTGCACCGGAAATCCTTGGCTAACCGAGTTAGATCGTTATATCTTTTCGATGACACGACGCCTTCACTTTGGTCCGTGCTCCAACTTGAGGATATTGTATACGGTACTCGCGGTGCCGAAGCCTTTCGATCGTCTGTAGTGATCGTAGGCTTGCTGCTTTGGCGTGTCCGGCTCAGAAGGGCAACCCTCTGGAGGTCTCGTCTCGCTGTCTCGGTGGCAAAAGCATCGGAGGTCGAAGGTGGGGTTATTTACGGCGGGATCGTGGGCATCGCGCAGACAGATATCGCATGTGTGTGCATACTTGGTGGGCCATCTTGAATATGTAGCGCTCGTGGAAGACTGAGGCAGGGAACTTGTTCATCTGGCCGTGAAGAGAATGCAAGGCCCAGGCAGGAAATCCTCAAAACTTCAGGTGCCGTGATGTCAACTGAGCGGTAGGGGGAGTTGACTCTCGGTCGTTCTAGAGACCGTGCTGGCTTGCAGTGAATCGCTGGCAATAAAGCAATCGGGTTGAAGAAATAGGCACGTTCGTGATCTCGAACGCCAGATGGGTTGGTGTTGATGAATGAGATGCTGTGCATATTCATGCCCGGGGGCATCTGGGGGGTGCCTTATCAAGTGTACTTCCCAGAAGCCGGAGCTTACACTTCGGTTTATGTATCTCTGATATAGCAACCGACCTCCACTGTTCAGCCTCATTGAGGCTGGTAGATGCGGCGCATCAACGACAGCCGATCGGTACTGATCAGCGCCCCACAAGTTTGCTCCAAACGCTGCGACCCCGCATTTGTGGTTGGAATTGATTTGATTTGATTTTTCGTCTGATTATAATAACCGCCAACTTCCAGGTGCAGGGTAGGCCACCGATATTCAACGCCAGTCTTGACAAAACTCGATGATCGCAGCATAACACGTTCATCAATTGAATGTGATGAACGAATAAATAAGCTTACAAGGGACCTGAATTACGATAAGTTGAGAGGTGCGTCTTGGTCCGACAAAGTGGGGGCATTTTGACCACGTACTTGGCCAACGCTATAATCGCGTTCGGGAACCAATCTTGCCCCGATCGGCTAACTCACCCATCAAAAAAAAAAAACATGGCAAGACCATCCTGTTGGTTTTGCTCAAGAGCCGCGACCAGCGCCATCAGATGAGAAGACGAACGAGAACAAACATAAGCCAGTGAACCACAAGGAGCATAATGAGTGCCAGACGACAGTGACCCAGGCACAAGACTCAGGACTCACCAGCCGTAGATTCTGGCCGCCAGTTTAGCTCCTTGAGGTGACAGATCGATACCTGCAGTAACTACTGAGGTTCAACATCCTCATAGGTATACATTTTGCGTCTTTCAGCAAATACTCAAGTGCACTCTCTACTACTATTGCACTATAAAATCTCTACTAAAGAGTGCACTTTGATTTCAGCATTCGGTGTGCCTATGTATCCCCATAACCCCTTGGAAAAAAAAGTATAGTTAACTCAAATGCCGGTAACGAAGCAATAGCTAAAGAGAGTCTGGTGGGCAGAGAACCCTGGGCCGGTGGTGATCCCTGAAAGTGAGAATATAGAGCTGAGATGCCTTGCACTATGTACGTAAGCTATTTGGCTAAATCAGGTAACTTTATAAGTCGCCTGGATTCTTGATTGCAAATGTTCCCAGCTTTTCACCGGCTCAGAACTTTGATACCCCTTCCTCGCCAAAACCTCTTTGAAGCCCCTTAATGTCTCGTCCTTCACAATCCTTGACGATGCGTCATTGCTGGACGTCTTCAACGGTGAAAGGAGGACCTCACGATCCGGCTGAATGAAGACGGGGATGCTCAGGCGCGCCACGTTTTCGCTGGCTGTTCGAGGAAATGCCACGCGGTGGACAGTCGATCGCAATCTTCCCGCCGTCCAGAACTCCAGAGCATCGCCGATATTGACAACGATAGTATCGTCGAAACAGGGCACATCTTTCCAGGATCCATCCTGCTGGACCTGAAGACCTCCCTGGTCTGAGGGTTCGCGGTAGAGAAGAGTCAGGGATCCGTAGTCGGTGTGCTCGCCGGCCCTGATCTCGTCCGCCGCACCGTCATGTGCTGACGTCGATGTGGCCGGGTAGTTGATGAGCCTCATGCGACAAGACTCTCCTGTGTGGGCTTCAGTCAAGACGCCCTCTGGGATCTGGGGAGTGTCGAGACTGTCAGAAACAAATAACTGCCTGGGGGTGAGTAGAATGGTGAAAGTCTTACATTGAGCCCAACCTCCATTGCCCGCAGGAGACGATTGGCGAGCGCCTGTGTATCAGCGAAGAATCGAGCCAGACTATCCCTCCCCTTCTCTAGAACTGGGTGTAGTTCCTGCAGGGCTCTTTGAGATGGGTCACATAAGTAGAATGACTCCTTGATATCTCCGGGGCCCATACCCGCGAGACTGAAGTTGTTATTAGCTAATGCGAAGCAGACGATGAGGTCAAGAATGACGTATCGTAAGAAAGGGGAATGATGGCAGGGATATGGTATACGCACGATTCTTCCCTCATGCCCGTGTACCCCTAGGGACAGTTCATTAGCATTCCAGAGGAAAGAGAGGTTATCTTTTCCTCCAAGTTCGTATCGTACCAAGTCACCACTACCGTTGCGATATCCCATCTTGTCAGCTCTTGGAACTTCAAAGAACTCCCTTGCCAACTCGAAGATAGGCGCTGGAGCTATGCCGTGACCCGTGATGTAGAAGAAGCCGGGGTCGTTGCCGACTCGTATAAGCTCAGAAGCAAGTTGCGCCTCTGAGATTGTGCTGAGATCGATGATTGGAAGGGCAGCCATGACGGGTCTAGATGTGCGGATGAGGGCTGGTTTCTTGACAGATATCAATCAAACATGGTCTTGAACGGTTTCGAGTCTTTTGTAGTGATGACAATCCTGAACAGTCCTGCCATGCGTTGGCAGCAAGGCGGTTAAATTGCTAAATTGATCAAACTCTATTTGAGATAGGCTGATAACCGCTGGCCGGCTATCTTAGCGTGGCTCGTGAAGGACCACTATCAGATCTAGCATTAACTTTTGTTTCCCCGCACCCTGATAGGAACCAAGAGTCTGGTTGTCTCGCTGCTTATTGGCTGGCGGTAGAATTACCGGTTATCTGGCGATGTGATGGTTCGTCTGGGCTCGTGTCTACATCTGCGTCTGTATCTGTACGTACTGATGATAAGACAACGCCTTTGAGGACCATAAAGATGCGGCTTGGACCGTGTTTTCCAACATGCCTGTGTTGACTTAGACGTGTCCATCTCTCTTCATTACCATCCTATCAATATCATCGCTCAAAGAAATCTACGAGCACATTTGCAGCTCATCTACAGCCATGGCGCTGCGCACTCTACTCAAGCGCCTCGAGATTCCTCGAGAGACAGATGTACAGACCAAGGCGTACATGAACCGTGACACACGGCCCCTGCCCCTCGAGAGGCGTACCTATGGCCCCTGGGAGTTCGTGGGCCTCTGGGTCGTCACTGGCGCCTTCAACGTCGGTGGCTGGATGACTGGCTCCTCTGTCATCGCTCTCGGGCTCAACGTCTGGCAGGCCATGCTCACCGTCATCATCGGCAACATCCTCGTCGGCATCATCTGCGTCCTCACGGGCGCGCCAGGGGCCAAGTGGCACATCGGCTTCTCCATCCTGCAGAAGGCATCGTGGGGCATGTACGGCGCGCTGTTCCCGCTCGTGCAGCGCATCATGCTATCGTTCATCTGGTACTCGACGCAGATCTGGTGGGGGGGCCAGTGCACCAAGACGTTCCTCACCGCGCTGTGGCCTTCGTTCCGGAAGCTTAACACGCCTCTAGCCCATGGGACGATGGATACGGGAGACTTCACCGCCTTCATAATCTTCTGGTCTCTGTGTCTGCCGCTCATTTGGGTGCCGCCGGAGAAGTACAAGATTCCCTTCGCCATCGCGGCCTGCAGCGTCGCTCCCACCGTCCTCGCTCTTTTGATATGGTGCACCACACAAGCTCACGGAGCTGGGCCTCTAGTCTCCGACATCTCCGTCGCCGGCGTTGAGCAGGCCAAGGGGAGTCACCTAGGGTGGATGCTGGTCCTCGGCATCTGCACTAATATCGGCGGCATCAGCACCCACATCTTCAGCCAGTCTGACTTCACCCGCTTCGCGCGCCGCCCCGGGGACCAGTTCCTGTCGCAGCTGCTCTTTGTGCCCCTCAGCACCGTCTCGGTAGCTCTGATCGGCATCTTGTGCACCTCGTGCGCCTCCCAGCTGTTCCCCGAGACCAACGGCACGTTGCTGTGGGAGCCGTACCGCATGTTAGCCACCGTGCAGACCCATTTCGACGACTCCCCCCGCGCGCGGGCTGCCGTGGCCTTTGCCAGCCTGGCTTTTGTCGTGGCGCAGTTTGGCATCTCTGTTGCTGAGAACGCGCTGTCCAATGGCATCGACCTCTCGGCTCTGCTGCCGCGTTACTTTAACCTCCGCCGTGGGGGCTATCTTACTGCGGTCTTTGCTTTCGTCATGCAGCCTTGGGAGCTTATGAATGGTGCGAGTAACTTCCTTACCGTCATGGGCGGGTACGGCGTCTTCCTCGGTTCCATGACGGGAGTCATGTTCTCGGACTATTATTTGGTGCGGCAACGTCGGCTCATGCTGACCGGTCTGTATGATGCGTCCAGCACCAGCATCTATTGGTACTGGTTCGGGGTCAACTGGCGTGCCCCTGTGGCCTGGGTTGCTGCGACCTGGCTGCTTCTCCCTGGCTTTGTTCGCCGCGTGCAGGATCCTACGGCAGAATGGAACGGGTGGTCGCACCTGTACTACATGTCCTGGCCCTTGGGCTGCTTTCTCGCCATGCTGTTTTACTATCTGCTCACTCGTGCGTTCCCTGTGCCGCAGCCCCAGGCTGTTGACGAGGCAGATTATTTTGATACCTTTGGATCAGTAGATGACTCTGGTTCCGTGCTCGAAGGCGAGGCTGTTTCGGGCAACGGTAGTTTGGCTAAGAAGGACGAGACTGTACTTTCTTCGGAGGAGATGAACTTAGTAGTCTAGATTTGAGTAGTAGAATTCACTTTGAATATACCATCAGTCTTGTTTTATTACATTTCAGGGTCCTAAAAGACAACCGAGTTATATGCAAGTGCCTTTTTGCTTAAGAATATCAAGACCGGCACGCGCAGCTGGAAGTAGAAATCCATGCTCTCGTGCTCCAAAGGTCTTCCATCGTAGCAAGTGACAGACCCACTAGAACCATTTGTTAAGAAAGCAAATTTAGCGTTTTCAAGGCCTAAGCTAAGCCATACCCGAGGCAAGGGCTTACTAGCGGCGGTAGAATTGGTAAATAGGTATCATTGGCTTCAGTCTGATAAGCTCGTCCGTATAAGATAGTGGCGCAAATCTGAACCAATATCAAATCACTGCACGATGTCAACAGTCCAGGCATCACTTGAACGAAATCTGACGCCATGCCTCCGAAGAAGCTGCTCTGTATCATCCCCATCTCGACAACTGGGATAACACAGAGCCTCGCAGCCATCTATACATCGACGACACAGGTCCAGCTCGACTTTATAGATGGCAGTGGACTAACAACTTGCCCACCGTGTATCGAGAACCACGAACAAGCCGTCGTGTCGTCCGTAGCTATGCTGCCTAGAGTGGCCGACTTTCTTGCCACCCACAAATTTGACGGTATCCTCATATGCTGCTTCTCAGACCACCCGCTGGTGTACGCTCTTCGACGACAGACGAGCACGCCGGTCACGGGCATCTTCCAAGCCGCGCTTATGATGGCTGTGCCAACCACGAAGACGGCGAATGGGCGATTCGGAATAGTAACGACAACGGCGGCCTGGGAGCTGGTTTTGCAGGAGTCTGTCCAGGAGCTGGGATACGGGGCTTATTGCGTGGGTGTGCGTGCGACGAGGCTTGGTGTGTTGGATCTGGAGAGTCTTCCGGAAAGCCATGTCGTAGAGGTCTTCCGGCGATCAGCCCAGGAACTTGTGGATGCCGGGGCCACAAGAATCATTCTGGGATGTGCAGGGATGGTCAGTCTTCGGAAAGGCATTGAGGCTGTCCTGCCACCTCGAGTCCGCGTAATCGACGGCGTGGACGCTGGCATAACACTTCTAGCCAGAGGGTTAACGGACAATTAGGCTATGCAATCAGAGGATTGCCGCACGAGCTCTGATCTCATGGAATCAAGCCTAGACTTTCCAGCTCGTCCATGTCAATGCTGTCTGACCAGGGGAACGTCTGCAACCAATCGAGAGATGGGACGACATAGGGACAGTCATCTTGCGGTTGCGACTCATCTAGATAGCTGGAACGCATTTTCTCAGTGTGCAAATCGATGCGATCAACGTGTTGTGAAAGCAGTAGACTTGCCGTACTCGCTGTTGAATTGTCCATTTCTCGCAGGAAGGTAGACATTGACACACTAAGGCAGAGTTAAGATGAAAGATACTCAACGTAGTCATAAAAGGACATGACGAACATTAGGTTGCGTAGCTCTTGGTACTCCGTCCACAACAGAGGCCGGCCGATGAATCCGCTGAGCAGATGCCCAACTCCAGACAGTTCTTGGAACTACAATTGTAGGTAGAATAGTTTAGTTACTGGAGCACTGACTGGCGTGGCAAGACTACATAGTACTGACCATACAAGAACCAATGGCTCGAAGATATGCACTTGGAACCTTGGAGATGCTGTTGATCATCTGCTGAGCTGCCGTACAGGCCGACGTGAATGTCATGGGGTCGCAGGCAAAGCAGAGTGTTTTCAGCAGCTGGATAGATTGTTAGCAGAAAGTTAGCAGACGCCTTGTATAGTGTGGGCAAACGCGCCTGGCTTGTACAGACAATATTGGCCACTTGGAACCCGCAAAGATTCGCCTTGTCATTGGCAGAAGGCGGCAGGGCGGTCATCATGTCGCTTGGAAGGGAGTCCAGCCCATCTTGAAGAGCAGACAGTATCGTCTCTATGTTGAGAGCGGAAGGTTCTCGCGGTGGGAGACGAGAGCTGTAAGCGTCTGCCACCGTCCGGCCGGCCCGCTTGACTCGGTAGTGGTTGATGACGTGCTCGAGCGATCGGTACAGGTCTGTCACGAAGTTCCAACCGATGAGCCAGTTTCCTTCTGCGGGCTGTGAGTCCCCCGAGCCATCGTTAGGGTATGCAACCATGGTCTGCTGCTCAGGACATCGAATCACATGGCCCATGACCAAGGCCGAGTGGACTTCCAGGCGATACATGGACCAGAAGATGCGCCGATATCTCTGCCTCTCTGGTTCCGTGAGCGTTGACGGCCAGTTGACTTCCTCGTGCAGGTTTTGCTCTGCTATGAGACTGTGGAAGAGACCTAGATAGCGGTGGTGAAGGGAGGAATGCCTGGTTTGGAAGGCGACCAGGACGAGGGACGCGATAGTGGGGAGGTATCTGAAGGCGTCTTGGCCACGAACATGAGCTGGGATGCTACGCTCGGAGTTGTCTATAAAGACAGGAAGAAGCCCTGTCGCCGAGGCAGCCGTGGTGAGTGCCGCTTCTCGAGATGGCAAGACTGCACCGTCCTTGATATGAGACAGACTGATAGCACATAGACCCATCAGATAAGAGAAGGAACACCGGTCCGAGGAAAGGTTTGATGTGTGCCACTCGTGGAGAAGTGGTTGCTGATCAAATATCGGAAACCTGAAGAAATAGATCGGTAATCAGTACAACATAAACATAGGACGCACTGCACAGATAAGCATACACGGGATACACGGTCTCGAAGAACGTGTCTATAAGTGCGCGGATAGTGTCCCTCGGGCCGTGAATCCGCTCATGGTATATCCACGGGTCAACACCGCAGGATTCATTCGTGTTCTGGGCCAATCTGCCCGATCGAGGCTTAACACCTCGCTTCGCCGTCACCCGGGTCCACGTGCACGCCACGTCGTGCTCGATACACGTCAGGCATGAGAGCGATCCCTCTGCCGATGGTAGCTTGCACTTGCGAGCCCTCTTGTGGCAGAAGTCACAGGCTTTGGAAACCCTTGTGAGCTTTTTCTCCATGGTATAAGTTCGCTGCTGGTTGAGCTGTGCAGATATCACGGAAGAAATAGTGTCCGGGCTGTAAAGATAAGGGCTCTGGGGGACACTGTACTAGCACCGCACAGGGTTTAGCTGCAGTGGAAAGCCAACGACCCCTCCATCTTCTGCCATCTACATCATCGCTTCAACTTGGGACACACTCGCAACGCGTCGCCGTCGCCATTTCATCCACGGTAACGCCATGGCTGCTACAGACTCTGCACCAAAGTCGACGACTGTAGATTGATTGAACTGCCGCACGATCCAACGCGCCTTTTACAGATTCGGTCCGAAACATTCGCACCATCGTATACGCGCCCGCCCGCCCGAGACGATACAAACACGATTGCTACTGGACGGCTGTCTGTCCTATACTGAGAGAACCGATCTATTTACCGCCATCCTCGATCTCGCGAACGTCCCCCAATTACTCTTCGAAGCTTTGCTCCGCGCGTTTTCGTTACCGACTTGATTTTCTGCCACGTTAACCGCTCGGCCGGCCGATTGTACATATGCCTTCGTTCCGATTGTCCAACAATTTGGCTCTGGCCAGGCCTGCTTTCTAGGCGCCTCGCTGGGCCAAGCACATGACCCAGTCCTGCCGACATTCGCAAGCGATACAACCACAACTGGGATCTCAAACGCAGCATACAAGGCTGATACCGACAGCATATATTTGGCCATCAGCCTTTGCTCCGACAAGCCGCGAATCGAATAGCCTGATCTCTTGCTTGCACCGAATAATCCCTCCAAGGCTTCGCAACCAGAGTTCCTCCAGGTCGAAATAATTGCTGCATGATTAACCAAATGTCTTCCAATTAATTGTCATCTCGTGCTTGAGCCATATCGCCCTCCTCGGCGAGTCAAGTCAGGATGTGGCTGTCCCCGCAAGCACCCTACCCTGTCTCGATCAGCATCACTACACCTGAAGCACTTGGTACATTATCATGGGAGGAGCATCTAATTCCTACTAAAACATGCCACAAGAGGTCGCCATATCTGCCTCCCAATTTTTGTACGCATGAAGTTTCCAGATGTCCAAGTTCTCCTCGCGGACTACCGCCTCATTAAATTCCTCAGCCACTGCGATAAGCTATCGTGCAGATATTTAGCATACAGGGTCTATCATTCCAGGAGAAACACGTACATGTTTGAGATTTATAGTTAATTGCCTCAAGTGGTGCCCGATGAAGCTTCGACGACGACTCAGCTTTGCCTGCCGATTTGGGTATTCTTCCAAGAACGCAAAGTAGAGCGCGAGATTCGCATACGTCTCATGTTGGCTCTGGAAGAAATTCTTCAGCTGTAACAACGCCTCCAAGGCATTGTCTATCTTTCTGCGGATGTTTTCGAACTGGATTGTCAACAAATTGACATTTTCCAGTAAAGCTGTTATTTCTTTTTGTTCAGTTCTTGCTCGCGCTATATCATGTTGGAGCCTTTTAATCTTTTCCATCAGGTCTTTTTTCTCGATAACTGAGGCTGGCATCCATAATACACCAACTGGCGCGATCCACCAGCAGAGTAAGTAGCCACTAGAACCTCCTCGTCGCTTCATCTCGTTATCCCTAAATTGCATAAGGGACCCAATTGTGTCGTCGATACTTTTCTGTAGTTCGGGGTTGAGAATATATGCGTATGGCTGCGTTTTGCTTTCATCAGTAGTGCTTGGAGCTGAGCCATCTATGTAATGCTTTCGAAGAAACTCAACGCTCTTCTCGGAGCATATGACCTTGAGTTTTATCTGAATTATTGTTAGCTACTAAGTAGATAACATAAGATAAAGAGCAAGAAGAAGAGGAAGGGAGTCTCTGTTTGTCTTACTAAATCGAGAGCTTGATAAGTCAAATCAAATTTACGCATTCTGCCTAATGCGGCTTCATGAAGAGATCTTAACTTCCTTCTCGTTATATAAAGAGCGTCGAAGAATTCGCAATCCCAGGACAACTTGTCCTCATATTTCTTTTGCATGATAACTTCCAGAGTCTGTATTAGACTGTAGCCATATTTCTCTTGTGCTAGTTCGGTCAACGCGTATTTGCAGTAGGCGATTGTTCGAGACGCCGAGCTTACTGATACCAACTTGTTAGTCGATTTGCGTGTTTCTGTGATAACGTCCCAACTCACGTAGGCTTGGCATTTCCCATCGGTTCCAGTCCCCACAGTATCGTGCTATAGTGGACATGGCTTCCTTGGTTTCCTGCGAAATAGCAGGAGAACTTGTTAAAAAACATGTATTGGAGAGCCGGGATGGGAACCTTACTTCGTATATTTCAGGATCGATGTCTGTTAATTTGCCGCACACTTTTTCCGGTATCAATTTACGGAAGCTCTCTTCGCTCTGGGGGATGTTTGCGACACTGACACACAAGGCCTGAAGGTCTGCGAAGCTCGTGTTAGTAAAGTCAAGACATAAGAATCAATATTAAATACCGAGGAAGTCAAGGCGGTTAAGGACAAAGCTCATATGTGAACTTTTCCCTGTGGCAGTGGCCTTGAGCACATTAACAGTGGCCAGACCGAGCCTCTGCTCGAAAATCTCCTTGAGATTCTCATCATGCTCGTCAATTGGAGTCCAAGTGACGCTAGTTTTGACATCGTTATGGTACGTAAGCGTAATTGCGGCCCCAGAATCATGAGAGGTACAGCCTGTCATTGTGGCGAAGTAGCATTGTAGAGTGTTGAAGCAGAGGTTAGCTCAACTGCGAGAAACGGTTTTACGAAACGGGCAAGTGGGCAACAAGAAGATAACTTTATTACTGCTTTATACTAAAGGGTATCTGTTCATCATGATAACTTAAGAATGGCGTTTTATGCAAGGGCAGGACGAGTGAGTCAAAGGGAAGAAAGCCACAAAGTTAATGGCGAGGAAGCCACAAAGTTAAAAAAGAGAGATAAGCCCAAGCAAGAGTTCAAAAACAGATATAGGCTACATAATAGAGAACCTTCCTGGTTTATTTTCTACATTTCCCTAGCTACAATGGATATAACCTCGCCAAACCTAGTGAAATAATTAAAAGCTATTAACAGTTATGATGCGCTTATAGATATATATTCTTACTTAAATTAGAGGCTAGTCAGACAATAAATATATTTCAAAGACTTACAAGCAAGGGGTCACTAGCTGCAAATCAAGTCAAATAATTTACAATTGTAGGCAAACTTTAAGCTATGCCCTGAATGAAATAAGCTTTTGTTACCCATGACCTGCTTGTCTTGCGAATTGATTGCATGATGTCCTGAAAGGAAGATTAAAGGAGAGTCTAACCTAATCCAGTAAGTCTATTCCTCGTCACCCATCCATCTTAAACCTGTTGGCTTGAGCTAATGGGGGCTTACGAGTTACCGAAAATGTGGCCTGGAGATGGCAACATGGAGGAATGAGATGCAATATTATGTGTCATGGAAGTATGTGGCTTCTGTAGAATATAACCAATGACTATTTATTGCACTAAAAGCCAGGACAGTGTTGATGACTGCTCAGTTCAGGCCCCTCCGTGGTCGCACCGCCGTCCAATTCGATAATGAGCCCAACAGTCTGATGCTCACGACAGAGTGTATTTCGAATAATGCGACCGATCTCGTAAAGTTGTTGGAGGTTGCTCGAGGTGGTGTGTTTCGAGTCTGCGCGTGGTGCGACGGCTGTTACATGTTGGTGAGTGATGATTGGGAGTGTCGGGTTGTTCATGTTTTACTCGACATGCATAAGCCTTTTGTATAGGAGGTACAGAAGAGCTCAAGGTCCATCTGGGAAAATAATCGCGATAGATGATTGTGAAGGCCATGTTGGACCTACTGTTCCATTCCGTTCTGGTGCGTTGGCGTTCTCAAGGCTTTCCCTGCTTATCGACTTGGTGTAAACACCAAACGTCAGAACGGCCGCTGTAATGCCGGTTTTAATTCTTAGTTCTCAGTCCGCCGCAAACTATCTGAGCGCCACCATATACAGCGTGGTATGCCCCCCGAACCTCATACCACTACTCCGTGCACCCTTGATTCTTTCTACATATTTGTTGCTGCCCTTTTTCATTCCGAAACCTATTTTCGACTTGAGGCTCTGGGTGCCTATCATCCTGGTATTGAAATGGCGGCTCTACAAAGGGTCTGTACGTTTGCACACGTGACGCTCTCTGGTTCTGTGATTGACGCACTTGTCGCTGGCTAGTGCGTCGGGACAGAGCGAATAACAATACCAAGGGATAACAGCTGTTGACCCACGTTGAATTGGAATCGATTAATGTCAATATCCTGCATGAATGAGTCAGTGATGGCGTTTGCAATATTTCCTCGATCAAGCTCTGTTCAAAATGACGTTAGTATGAGGACTGATGGGACCATGTTCTGGATGACCACAAATGTAAGCAGAAGAATCCCAGAGTCAGAAGAGGCATGATCACACAGTCAAACCTGTAGTTCTCCTTAGTGAAACCCCCCAACAGAAATGTTCAATTCTCGAGCACTTCCTTCCTCTTTGCCTGAGCCTCTGCTGGACTGTGGTGGAAACGACCGTGATGCTGTCAGAAGAAGGGGATTACGTATTATCAGGATCGATCCTCGGCGAATCAGGCGTCATCGTTGGTAGCGCTACGGATTATCTCGCCATTGATGCCAGTATTCTTGTGCCCCGTGTCTTCTTCGCAGACCTGCACGCACGGGCACCAACTCGACCATTTATAACTTTGTACGTGCAAAAGATTGCTGGCCTTGATGTTGTAGGATACAAGGGCAATTACCTCAACATCACCCAAGAACGATGGAGCCAAACACTTGACATCATCAAATCTACAAGTTCAGAGGGCGAATTCGGTGTGTTTACTGGCACTGAGTGGCGCGAGAACTCTGCAGCAGGCGGCGATCACAATGTCGTGTTTCTCGATGACTTACATACTTCACCACTCAAGTTTCCCTTTGATAGACATGGAAATGTTATCCGCAGTTCTGGTGCTGTAGAGTGATAGCATTTTGTCACGGTATCTTGGAGATATTGGCAGATAGGCTATCTATAAAATTTAAATGTGAACGAAAGTAAACGGTTAGAATAGATATATGTCAATAGCTGGGTTTATTTTTTATTATCATGCAGGGCACATGAGTCCTGTTAGTTAGGGGGAAGGCGTTAGCAAATTGTTTTTTGTCTTTATTTCTTGAGTTCTGAGTATTAAGTAAAACTTCTAAGATGATGAGCTACAGATAAATAAGAAGCATATTGTTACAAGATGTAGGCAAGTTTAACAAGTCTCAACAGAAAGTTTCACGAAAGAATACAAGGATAAAAGACAAGCAAAATCACAAATGTTGGCCGCAACCTGCGCAAGCTTGGACAACACACGTAGTCTGCGCGCGCAGAGATAATTTATCATATGATAAAGTTAGGCAGATCTGGCGGGCTCCCATCATGCAGTTGGGCCGCCATACAGCAAAATAGCTCAGCGCCTAACCAAATGTACCTTAAAGGCTTGTTTGGTCATTATCTTGATGTTGAACTGTAAACAGTAAAGCCCTCTCTGATTGGTTAGATTAAACTCACTGCGCGATTTAAATAGCTTGATAAGATAAATCTGACCGCCGCCTTCAATTAAAGAATCAAAGCTCTTTCAAACAATAGCTTGATAGCCCATTGTGACCACTATACGCTTCGTACAACACTTGACCTATGGACCTACGAGACTATTAAACCCCACCACTGTGACCCTGAGTTCTAGTGCTTTTCCATTTACAAAAGAAGATGGCAAGTAATCTTGTGCGCTCTTGTACTTCTAGACTTTATAGTACTGACTTTTATAGAATGATAATTATGATCAGGATGCTGATCCAAGTGACGAACTTGTTGAATCGATGTGGGATAATGCTGTTCCAGTAAAACCACAGTTATTCAGGGAGGGGGATGGGTTAATTCTATGGAAGAACTGTACTACTGCAATATGCCAAGATCCCGATGATTACGAACAGATCCGGATAAGGAAGACTGGGCAGTGGAATGTAACAAGGTTCTGGAAGCTTTACCTGAGTGGTGGTGAGATTAGGAGAATAAGATAGTCTTATTCCATACTACCAAAGGCTTAACGATATCAGGCTAACATTGTTAATTTTATCACGAAAGTAAGCCAATACGATATGTTAATTATACTAAGATCGTCAAGTTCCAGGATTACTAACCGTCTGAGGGTACACCATACTGGGTATTCCAACGGGGATATCAAGACACGTCGGTCCCCATGAAGATATAATTTGCGATCGACAGCTCCTCCGAGCCTGTCTGGTTGAATCCAAACCCGACAACAATCCGCGTTGTAGCCTCCAATCTTCACGCATCTTCTAACGAGGGCCGCAGCTGCTGACTGTACCGAAAGATGCTGGGTGCAGTGGAATACAGTACAGTACTACACCCCGTCTAAGGGCATGCTACGGTCAGACGCCGATAAGTGGCAATGAGAAGTTGGGGAGGTGTCGGCATCTTGCTCGACATAGGAGATCCTATATGTCTCTGGCGTGCTACATAGTTCAAAGGTAGGTACAAGCCAAGGTACGCAAGAGAAATGACAGACGTATCCGTAAATCACGGCCAGTTGAATGCCATAGCCCGAAGCAATTCATCTGCACCTCGATAGATACTACCCGAGATATGTGACCATATTCCCGCCCTTATCAACGTGAAGTTTCCTGGTACTGGTGGTGCAAGTTAGATATCAGTGAGGGGAAAAGAGTAAAGAGAAAGAAAACGTACCTCTCCGCATATTCTTCTCCTTCATGTGTCACCTATCCATGACCCCCGCAGGTTGGACATAGAATACCCCTGACAACCTTTCCACCACTGCAGGTCTCGCACTTCTCAGATTCCATGGCTACTTCGCAATCGGTACAGGACAAGACGAAGTTATGTCCTATCTTTGGGTTTATATCCTCGATTTGTGCCACTTTATCTTGGAATACCGTCGACTTCGGGAGGTCCATCTTGGCCCACCTGGCCGACACGTCTTCTGTTGCAAACATGAATGTAATTGTATAACCTTGCTTTATTTCAAAACAGATACGGGCATCGAAGACGACCCTTGAGGAAACTGTTAGACGCATAAAGGAGTTAGGATAGTGGACTTACAAGGTTTCGTCTGCAAAGTCCATGACTCTTGGTTCGCATCCGGCATGGCTCAACTGTTCTTGTGACACTTTCAAGTTTGATCTTGCACCCACCGTCGTCTCGAATCGGTGAAGATGTGATCCAGGATAATTAATTATTTGCGACTGTTTCGAACACACATGCACCCCAAAAACCCGGCGCCCAGCGTCAGGTCCACCTTGTCTGAAGCATTCGATATATGACTCAGGTAAGGCTTTGTATCTGAGGCAGTGCCCAAGAATACATCGATCGAGGAACGCATTTAAGATTTTTTGAACGCGCTATGATTTCTTAGCTTCCTGAATAACGAGTGGAGTGGTTAAACTAACGGGGTTGAATGCGACGTCAATCAGGAAATTCAGTCCATACTATGTAAAATAAGGGAAACCTCTCTGTTCGAAATCCGAAAGCTGATCCCCCGCCCGGGTATCTTGCCAACAGTAGAAGCCTTCCTCCAATACAGACCTTTTTGCAATCTCCTGAGAGGCGTCGGTGGAGGCCATGGGTACTGTGACAAGATGGCATGACGGTCGTAGATGAGGGGTACGTCTCGATCTGACGTAGATCGCCGGACTAGGGTTCATCCAGACCGAAGGAGTATTGACCATGTCTTCCTACAGGGGCACTCACACTCCTGTGTTTAGCAACAATATTGTGGTGACTCCCAGTCTCCGCCCGACAAACCCTTGAAGCCAACCATATGAGTCCAATACGCACCTTTAGCTATTCCCTGACTAGCTTATCTTGTGACCTCTTTGATCTGGAACTTCACAAGAGCACGTCTTCATGCTCATTCCCCAGTTTGCTCACATTTATCACAAGATTTGCGGCATCGCCCTCTCATCAAAGTCCACTATCTGGGGATGAATTAGAGTCATGGGTCATCATTCATGGATCCATATAGCCAAGATCTTCTCTTTCAGCGAACGCACTCCACAAGCAGGCAGGTTCACGATCGCATTGAACTTTAGGCAGCTTTCAACGCAACTGAATAGACAAAAAAAGGCCTTCTAATCATGGCGAATAAGGACGCCCAATCGACCTCGTCTGGATCTACAATATCAACTTTTATCTCCTCCAGCGACCGATCCTCAAGCGAAGACTGGCCTCTCAACAGAGACAAAGACGATACACTAATACCAACCCCAGCCGATGTTCACCGTACCTTCTGTGACGGAAAGGCAACGTGGCAAACATTCTTATGCCGGGCGAGCAAAGTACCTTCAGGTCTCTGGCCAGCAGATGCACTGGATCCATACATCACTCTGACAGACGTCCCGAGCATGCCAGAGCAGCTGCCTCGCCGCGATTGGCTATACGGCAGGCCATGCTGGGAACTGCCCCTCGACGTCGCAGGTAGATCGTGCGAAGATGGTGATCCTCACAGCAATACTGCCTATATTCTCGGCCGGCGGGTTATGTTTCGATTGCAGACCCAAGATCCAATTCAGTGCCTTATTTGCACGGATGCAGCATCATGCTTCCTTGGTGTCGGTTCACAGACAACCAGGAGCCTTGCTATACTGGTCATGTGCTGGTCATACATCTTTTCAGTTCGACTTCTTGAGACGCAAGGTCGGGGGGCCCGATTCAGCATGGATCGTCTGTGGCCCGATACATCTCAGCGCCAAAGCGAACATATGATGGATCTCGATCTCGAAGGCGCGTCCCCGGCGCTCATCCGGTGGCTTTGCGCGATCCTCAGTCCCAAAATAGGTTGGCAAGCCAAAGATCAAGGACGACTACCTCCATGGGCAACTTCTCTCACAACAGAGATCAAACTTAACATCAAGGCTTCAACCCCAGCTATAGAAATCCGTCTGCCCCCGAGCTCTTCTGAAGCCACGGAACTCCTCATCGAACTATGTCGACTTTTTGATCTTGGCGCTGAGGCAACTGATGCCTCCGGCTTGGAACGGATTCCACCCTACAAGGCGTCGTTCTTGGCCACCCTTGTACTCCCGTTTTACAACTTCACGAAGCTCCAACCCCGGTTACCTCCTCCACATCTCACCAGGCCACAGAGAAATGGTACATTCCGCAGTTCCCACGAGCAGAACATTCGAGAGTACTTCAATGATATGCGATATTTCATGACTCTTAGCATCCATCCCCTTTCGATTGGATCTAGCATATGGAGCATATTCTGGCAACCAGATGTTGATTGCAATCTGGTCAGTCCATGGCTTGCATCTATCTTGGATACGCTAGAGCCAGTAATCAAGGAGAAGCGAGTGGAAATCTTACTAAAGACCTTTCTTTCCCGCCGACCTCGGGTTGCTATTTGGTGGATGGCTCTTTTCTTGCTTGGCGACCTGGCTGTCCTTGAGTGGATACAACGATATGCAGAGAAATTGGAAGAGAAATATGCATCCGGATCGCTATCGCCACCAGATCCAATGGTGTCTGCTTGGACAGGATCCAAACAGTCATTCTTGGATTTGGATAAAGATTCTCTTTATCCTGAACTAGATGACTTGGTGTCTAGAGCCGACCTGCTTCGATGCCGATTCGATCTCAAACTTCAGGATTCAGCTGGTTCAAACTTATCATGGCGACCATTTGGACACATACAGAAGAAGCAAGTTGAACTTGACCTTTGGCCACAACTCGAAACCAAGTATAGTCGTAGTTATCACTCATTCACGTGGTACGTTAGTAAGAGGCAGCCAGTCTCCCACAAAGGTTTTCGAGTCTGTACTGGGAGAAACATACAGAACGTTCCCGACAACCTGGGAATGAGCATCTCATCTATCGATTGCCCAGAGAAAGATAGCCAATCTATCAGGGTCCGGCCGTCGAAAGAGTCTACTCTCAGGATGATGTCTTTTCTGGTAGAAGACATTGTAGGTAGTCGTGATTGGGGGAATGCTGATCTGCAGGGAGAGCGTAAGCAACTGAGCTGGCTGCAAGACTGGGAAGGCGTCGACAGCATGGATGGAGTAACGATGGAGTTTAAGGAGGAGTCTGCTAAGCCCCCATCATGGTTTCTCGAGGAATGGATTAGGGATAAATATCACTCTCAGTCCATATAATAACCACATAATGCATGCTACCTGCACAGATCATCTAAGCCGGCTTTGCTATAGAATCTAAACCTAAAGTAACCTGGCATATTGCATACCTCGAGTCCATTTTTGATGGCTTAACCCAAGCTTGAGGAATCTTCAGGGCATCCTAGTCCATTGATCTACTGCAGGCTCCACTAATTGCACACAGTCAGCCACCTTCTCCACCATGCTGATTAATGGGGCCTTGACTTCACACTCTGTACACCAACCTGTTTCCGCATATAAACTCCTAAGTACGACTTGCCAAACAAGACAATGGACTTTGACGATCGTTTTGCTCTGGATAATAAGGCGTCGTCTCTATCATGGATTAGACGATACGACGACGTAAGAGAACAGAAGCTGACAGAGTAGGTTTCCGAGTTTCACCCAGACCGACTGACCTGCAAGCACACAACGACGGACAAGCTAAAGGACAATCTTCACGCATACAACTTGAGCTGCAAGGTCGAATTCGAAAATGGGGAGAAATGGATCGTGCGCTTCTCTATGGTTGGAAAGGTCGTTCATGCGGACGAGAAGATCGAGGCCGAAGTGGCTACAATGAAACTCATCCGCCAACAAACCACGATACCTGTCCCTGACGTCAAGGCTTGGGTTCTAGCGGTCGACAACGTTCTTGGAATCGGTCCATTTATCATGATGGGCTTCATTGAAGGTATTAGCGTCGACAGAATTCTCCAGAACCCCGATGCCAGAATTATGCAACAGGATGTCAGCGACAATGTTATCGAGACTATATTTCGCCAGATGGTCGATTTCTTACTTCAGCTCCTGAATCGTAATTTCTCATGCATTGGGAGCCTAACCTCAGGGTTTGAAGTCGATTTCGGTGGCTTCTCTGCAACGGTTTGCTCACGACCGTTGAGCAAGAAGTCGCATGATTTTCTATTAGATGGCGGAGTAGATGTTTTCGGTAAGTGTAATATCTCTACCATGGAACAGCTTCTTACGACATCGCCAGCACCACGTAGCAAAACATTTGCATCCACAGCCAAGTATTTTCATTATATTATTGACGGAGACTTGCAACATCTGCATGATCAACCGAATTCAGTTGATAATGAACATGATGCAAGAGAGATGTATATCTACTTCAATATCATGAAGTCTTTAGTCTCGCGACACTTTCTACTAAATCAGGATACGGGGCCTTTTAAGCTTACATGTGACGATCTTCAGCCTACAAACATGATCGTCAATAATGAACAGGATCTGAAAATTGTCGGCGTACTTGACTGGGAGTGGTCATACGCAGCACCAGCCCAACTGGCCTCCACGCCGTGGTGGCTTCTGATCGAGTCTTCAAACGTCTGGTCCTACATTGATAAGAGGCTTGACAGATTCGACCAACTCTTAGAATTGTACGAAGAAAGAATAAGCAGTTGAAGCGGTTGAAACGGCTAGTCAACTGAATGAATCGGGGCGGAAACCAGCTCCGGAGCATTTAGGAAAGAATGGCGATATTTTATGGTATTCTCACGGGTTGATTGATCTACCAGAGAATGACAAGAGGGTCGAAGTTATCGATGAGCAGTCAATTTGGAAGAGACATCCCAGGTAGGATCTTGGTCGGTCATCTTTGGTTGGAGCAAGACCGTAAATTCTGCATTTTTAGTTTCTTGATTATCTGTGAACTGAAGACTTTGCAATATTATGTAATGATGCTGAGCGAAGAGTGAGGAACGGATCTACAAGAACTGACGATAATGAAAACCTGTTTCCTGCCTAACACTGCGCTTGGAAGGAGGTTGGGGTCAACTTTAGCCTGACCACCGTGCTCTCCGATGCGATAGGATAATGAAAGAAACCAAACCATTAATAATTTAGTTAGGTCATTGTCACTATAAACTTCCTAGGACTACATGTGTCTTGATGGCAAACAGGTCGTCTTGTCATCCTCTACGATATCTATAAAAGCATATTAAAAGCGGGTAACCGTTAGGTATCTCGGATGTGTTTATAAATAGGAATGCTGGAAGGAATGTGATTGAGGAAGGTCCCTCTAATCGGGGGAATTATAAAAGGATCTACATCTCGGCCAAGTCGGGACGCCATTTATATTGCAACACCTTCTGGAGAGAATATAAGGTGTGCATAGACATTAAATCATATCATGACCTGATATAATTGTTATTTGCCAGGTAAATGCAGGTCTGATGTTTATTAGAGCCATCCAGTTTTAATTACATAATACCTGTTAGTCACTATTACGTCTGTATTTATATCTATAAAGTGATAATGACTTCTCGAATGACCGAGTTAGAGTAGTAATATAGAATGAATTTACTATGCAATACCGCCATGAAGCCGCCTCATGTGTGCGTAGCAATCACTGCCTTGGGTGAATGTTGCCATACATACCCAGCAGATGTGCGTTTGACAAACTCTACAAGTTATATGGTTGCATCCTTCACCTTTCTGGATGGCTGTAGTGCATTTGGGACAATCTTTCACACCCAGTTCCTCCTTAGCTCTGATGAGCTCCTGGATATCATCAGAACCATTGCCTTTATTCTTGGAACAGGATATCCCTAGGTGTGAGATGTGACAGGCTGAACAGGTAGGGGTAAAGCATCTGGCACATGTAAACATGGATGGAAGCTTTCCTGGGGAAGAGACTCGGTAGACTTGATCGCAATCCGGCGTTGGGCAATACCGGAATTCAGCTGGGTGACGTCGTATGAAGGAGACAAAAGAGGTCTCAAGGATGTTCTCGAATGTTTCAGAGAGAATGAGCGTCTGAATCTCTGAGATTTGAAGAATTTTCCTGCAATTTCCAGAGTCCCCCATACAGCTGATTAAGCAATCACCCGACTTTGATGCTTCTGCTTGACACATGTTGAAAAAGCAGAGACTACAATAGATATGGCCACAGGAAGTTTCCAGTGATTCTTCAGCTTCGTCAAAGCAGACTGGGCAATCTGTCTCAAGTTGTTGTCTTTTGACTGATTTCTTGATGGCATGGTCACCTGCTTTCAATTGGTCGATGAGTTGCTTCAGGGCTTCAGCAGCTTGTGCTAAGCGATCCTGGGGGCCAAAAGCACGGAAGTTTGAGGCTCGTATATCACGAATAATAACGACCTCAAGGTCTCGCTCGATTTTCTGAAGCTTTCTGTAAGCATTCTTGCTGATCTTGAGGTCTGAGTACCAAATATTCTTTCCGTTCATCGTCAAAACAGTGCCAGTGATGACCTTTTCCAAAACTCTTTTGGCCTGGGCGACTAGCTGACGATCTTCACCCTCGATTTTCAGGATTCGGTTAAATCCGCGCTCAGGTAGGGTGGAATAACGTATGAACTGCCGATTCCAATCGGATTTATGTGCATCAATTGTCTTCTTCACGGCATCGTAAACGCGGGCTGATACCTTAAATTTGACGGAAGTAATGAGTTGGACGAAAAGCTTCCCGGTGTTGTTGAATGGTAACTCTGTTCCATCCAGGGAAGAGGCGGCAACTTGCGCATGACATTCTTCCACAAAGGTTGCTTGGGCTTTAATCCGTTTGGCGGTGGAACTGTCAAGAACGTCCCATTTTTCCAATTCGCCCTTCTCGTACAGCATTGACTTGACCAAGGTCGAATCCATTTCTGCATCCATCTCATAACTCAGATCTCCAATGACAATCGCACAAGGCTTTTCAACCGAAGGAAAGACGAAAGCGATATCATCCGCCGTAAGGCTAGCGTTCAGTCCAACTAAATCGATCTTCCATCTCCCATTCTGTTGAGCCGGATGCTCTGCAACAGGTGACTGCACCATGGCTTTCATGTCGTTGATTTTATACTTTCCGCTTTTGAACTTATAGAATGATCTGCTTGCAACTTTCTTGTTTGGAAAGTACAGACTGAATGTTCTGGTGGGTCGATGCCATGAACAACGAACTTGTCTGTTGTCAACCTGGCCAAATTGGAATCCCGAAGGGAATGGAACACGGATCGAGTTGACTATTAGGCCTGGGGGTTCAATGCAGGTCTGTAGTCGCGAACATGCAGTCTTTGCAAATTCCGGGTCTTTGACCTTGACAGTTGCGAAACCATTTGGCATATCTTTAGGTTTCATATATCGTATATCGCTTAGTAATACGGGTATGCCAACTTCAGAAAGCAAGGCTTTAACTGAGTTTGCTGAGGCATTGGTCGGGAGATGGCTTATTTTAATGGCGGAGAAGTCTGAAGGGAGTGAGACATCCACGACTGCCGCTCCGTCTCCGAACTTGACCCAGGCGCCTCCAAGCTCGCGAACCCAACTTTCGGTACAGTCATTCTCCTGTTTCTTATCAGCCAATCTTCCCCAGATTTCAGATGGACTGGCGACCAAATACGTACCTTTGTTGTTTGTGTCGATTCCTGCACAGAGGATTGCGCATGGGAGAAGTTACAGGCCTCTCCACGCCTGCAATGACCACGCACGAAGAAACGGCAAGGCTTTTGAGTGGTCTCTGTTGAATTTGTATTCACAGCCCCTTCGTGCGAGAATCGACAGGTCGTTCCCCGGAAACATGCCCCACGAGCATAAAGTAAGCAAGGTCGAGGGTGCTGAATCTGTGGTAATCCAAGATTCTGGAACGTGTCCTCGTAAGGAAGAGCTCTTTCATTGTATAATGGTTGTCTTGTTGCCGCCAATACGGGAGGTAGCTCACGAGGTGGCGGTCTTGTCTCTGTCTGACGTCCAAAAATGTTTCCCATGTTGGAAGAAAAAAAAAAAAAAAAAAAAAGTCTGATTTCACATATAGGCGCGCCCTCATGTTCTTATGTTACTTGCTACCAGGCCATGGACGACTTGAACAAGCGCCACAGCATACCAACGTCCTATCAGTGTCAGCCAGCCATGCGGGAGGCCGACCAACGCTGCTTCTTGAATCCATTTGCTTGGGCTAATGGCCAAACCAAGTCTTGTGACCCTCTACGATGCTCGTATTCCTGGAACCTCTCTCTTTTATGAGCATGTATTACAGAAACTGAAGTGAAACAGCTGAATGGAGTCAAAAATCTCTATAGGTCGGGTTACCCATGTAGATACTGGCTTTAGTTATCTCACTAATTGCCAGGCTATGATATCAGTAAATCTCAGTTTTTTTCTTGTGGTTGGAGAGACAACCTTACACTGGGAGTGGCGAAATCGCGGGTTTCCCCAGCTGCAGCATTGGCCCCTACTTCTTTTGACCATCCGGTCAGATCATTTTTGACGCATCATCACTACCTTTAGTCCTACATGCCCTGATACCGCGCGCTGCTCTGCGATAAACTATAACCGGAATAGACGTCCTCCGAGTCCCACACAGCATAAGACAGTGATACTGCAGCGGTCCGGATAATCGCGCGTTTTGAGCATCAACTGGTCTTTGTGCATTAAGCCCAGCAGTAACTTGCAGTAGCAGGCCTCATTACTTCATCATCCATGGGGATTGAAAATATGTAGCTGCTTCCCTGCTTATTCTCACCTAGTGCGGCCGCACAACCAATAATCGTATTTAGACGAATCATAATGTGGCTACTCTTTTCTCAAGATAAGGGAAGGGAGGTAACATTGATGGTACATCTACCCCAACTGCCACCATACGAGCTACCATTGGTCATGTTTGGTATGCATGACAGGACTTTACTCCTGCGGTTATGCCGCGTGATGCGTCCTATGCCCCACCTGTTATCTGTCCTTATGTCCGACTTTTCTCGCGGTTGGATATCTTTCCATTCATGCGGTGAGGGCTAGCGTGCCACTTTACATTGATGTTGGTTGATCTTTCTATGTCAAGCTAACCAATCTCTACGGGTCCAAATCACTTCTCGGCTAACATACAATCGTCGACTCCGCTCATTGGGATCTTACTGTGACTTGAATTAATCTCTCTCGCTTCTCCATGGCCATAGACGTCCAGTTTGCGCTCTCGAAAGACCAGTTATGGCGATCTTGAAGAATTACAACAATGCCTGTTTGGATCCTGCGGTAATTCAAAAGAACCATGCACCTATGAGCATCGCACAAGCGAATCCACTAATGCTTCTTCCGCTTGTGAGTAACATGCAAGTAAATATGTCTCGAATTAGTGTCTGATTTCAATTAGAAATTACAACGACGGATTTTAGACTGCCTTGACTTCACAACGCTTGGGGTTTGTCGACTTGTATGCCATGAATGGAGCACGCTGGTAATCACGTCGTCCCGAAAAGATTTCTTATATCATTTCAACGCCGCTAGCCTAAATGCCTTATCGTCTCCGAACCTGAGTCGGATTGCAAACGAGATTACCGTCAGCTGGGCAATGCCTACGAAAGGATGGCGAGACCGCCTTTCTATACAGCTTGCTGTTGCACTGGCTTCTAGGACTCATATTTCACTAAACTGCTACAACGAGCTAGCAGACACTGGTTTCAAATGTGACTGCACCCGGTCGCCTTCAGTTGACTACAAGGGTTTTCGATTCTCAAGTCTGTGGATTGCGCTTCAAGCTATCGCGTCCCAACCATATATTAAGTTGCGAAGCATCGTACTCTCAAACAGCATTGGTGATACTGAAGTTGAGGCTCGATTGCCAGACATCAGATCCCTTATCCGAGACAAGCTTACAAACTTGGAGGACTTAGTGCTTTGTTACACCAACCCGACCGAATATGAAGACCTTCGTGCGTTTCTCTCGTCTTGTCAAGAGTTAAAGCGACTTTGCCTTCGTGTTCGCAAATTCAAGGCATTAGATTGATTGACTTTCCCATCCTTGCAATACCTACGGATGGAAATTCAATATCTGGACAAATTTGCCGTGGAGTTCTTGCTAAGGCATGATAATATCAACACGGTAAATATGTCGTATTTTTCCTATGGTGTCCAGTATGACGAGACCGTGGACAGTCTCTCCGTGAGTTTAAAAAGGGCTCTTACTAACATTCAACATGACGTTTATAGGGAGGATAAAAGGCAGGACTGTAAGTCTTGGGGAAGATTAAGTTAAGACCTGGAAGGATGTATTGTTTGGGCTAAATTAGTAATAAACGCGTGTTTTAGATTAATACTTTTATAATTAATAGAGAAATTATATTAATATGACTTTAGTAAATTTAGGGACTTTTTCTAATAGTTATAAAGGTTTAATAATTATATAATAGATATATATATATATTAAATACTATTATGGTTCTGAACTGTTTATTTTAATATTTATATAGTTATATATTATTTGTATATAAATATACTTTAAAGCCTTTTAGCTTTTATAGCTATTATTAATATATTATTTATAAAGTTATATTATAATATATATGTAAAGAAATAAGTTTTAACTTATATATTACAATTCGTGCCCATAATAGCACTATAAGGCTTCTACAAGTAGCTATACATATTACTATAATTACTACAATAGTAGTTATAGCCTAATCTTTTGCCCTGTGGTATAGTAGTTAGGTATAACTATTATATAATAACTGCTATAAGCACGTAGTCTGAAGGTTAAGGGTTTGATTTCCCCTTCCTTTAGAATAGCTACTTATAAGGATACCTACATAATACAGTTAGGGCACTGTAAGGTATACCTTAGGGGTTAGTAGCTACACCGTACAGGGCTTAGTTCCCCCTATAGCAGCCAGCTTCAGCAGGCTTCCGGGTCATAAGCCACTAAAGAGAGAGCATCGTGTTATAATTCATGCCCATAATAACACTGTAAGGCTTCTATAAGCAGCTATATATACCACTATAATTACTATAATAGCAGTTATAGCCTAATCTTTTGCCCTGTGGTGTAGTGGTTAGGTATAACTATTATATTATATTCCTATATATTTCTGTATATTTCTTTTATTCTTTTATTTTTATAATATCTTAAGACTTATAATAAGATTTATTAGTTGTTATTAAGGCTTATAAGTAGTAGCTTTTATTAAGGGAAAAGCTATTATATTATTAGGTATGTTTCGTATTTCATAATTAGGCTCTGCAGACCTCACCAGATGCACCTTTGGTGAAGATCTCACCAACAGCGACGTTTTATATCGTGTCACTAGTATGGCCAGAGCACGTTTGCTTGAAGGAGACGATTCCGAGATACAGACAATTTGTCACTGTTCTTAGCGCCCCTGATGGAAACGTCCAAGGCGGCGACCTATAGAAACGAAAGCGCCAAGTGGATCGCACTCTCCGGCATGGCATAGTACCAATTATCGTGACAATTCTCCCTCCTGGCTCGCTGTGTCGTGCGGCATCCATCACAAGCCTTGAGATTCGTATCCAAGCCTTCTCGCCTTGGACTTGGTTCATCTCATATGTATTTTTCAGTAATCTTTTGCTCTTCACGCAGCTAATAAGTCCTTCGGACCCCATTTCGTACACGACTACTATACCACGCTACTGGTTTGGCTTTTACTCTATGATGCAGATGCAGAGGGCGGAAAGGTGCTCTGCTTAGCAGGTGAATTAATAGTAAACTATTACTTTATAAATTATTACTCTTAGCCTTATCTTTTTATTATTAAAAAGCTAGTATAGTAAATTAATTAGTAGCTATTTAGTACTTAGTAAAGCCTTATAATTATATCTTAAATATACCTTCTTAAATTTTAATAAATAGTTACCTCTAAACTCTATGCAACCTGCAAGGTTGGGATTCTATAGGTAAACATTAAACGATAGCGCCCGCTCTTCCTTAGCAGGAAGAAGAAGTACTAGGTGTCAACTGACTCGCGCTATCATAACCCCCTTTTTAAAAGTTATCTAATTCCGGAAAGAACGGCATTGGCTCGATGCACCCCAAAAGCTTGTTCAACTTGGCTGCGGCCCGATGCACCCCAGAAGCTTGTTCAAACTTACAGTAGATAGAGCATCCCGCTCGGACAGCTAAGGCGGGGTTATCTAATGTCAGAAAGAACGGCTTTGGCCCGATGCACTCTAAAAGCTTACTCGACTCGGCGCTTAGTAAGTAAAGCAGCTAGCTATTAGTGTGTTGTATTATTCCCTCACATGGTAGTGACCTCTGCCGAAGCCAGTTGAAGAGGGATAAGCCGCGTTAGTGAATGTTATGTAGCGGTGTGAACATCCTCAACCTCGGCCTCATCCTCAACCCCGCCTCATCCAACCATTCTTTCCTTCAACGGGCGCAACTCCTCATGGCCCTAGATGCTTACACTTTTTTAGATGCTAAATAGGATTAGCGTGGTAAGTAAGACACCGCCGTTTGGGCACCGACTCTGCCATGTCTGCTGATGATAATCTTATACATTCGTATATATCTCGCCAAGATGGATCAAGGTTACAATGGAGTTCGGCTTCCAAATATGGAGTAAGGTCCTACATGTTGCCTTCTCAAAAGGCAACGTAAGCTTGCAGCGACTTAAACTCATCTGGTTTGCAAGCATCCGACTTTCGATAACGCAGGGATTAGATTTGAAAGCTATCTACGTAACTTTGGCTTATGGCCATCGTAATCTCTAGCGCTTCAGCACAGAAGCATAACGGGCGTACTCCTCCTCCAATCACCATCCTTATCGGTAGTATATTCCATAGTTTCTAGTGCTGTAACCTTGACACCATTACCGTGCCCATTTCATCATCCCCGGGTCCTCTGCATCCTCCTCAACATACTTGCACTGCTTGAATGTAGTCCAAAGTTGCCAGAGGAAAGACCTATTGTCTTGTCGATAGAGATCACCAAGCAGTGGTTTGATCGCCTCTGTAGCCTCATCGCAATGATAAAACGGGATGCGTCTGTAAGGTCAGTTATCTGAGACTGCAATCATGTAGGCGAGACTCACGGAAACAAATGGTGTACCACGTGGCGGTCAATGATGCCATGGAAGAAAACTCGTCCAATGAACCCAAAGTCCCGGTCTACGGTGGCCAAGGCGCCTTTCGTAAATGTCCAGCCGTTTGCGGTGTAGTGAGGAACATCTTCGTGCGTATGGTGCAAAAAGGTAATAGCAACTAATTGTCCTAATTAGCCCTAGACGAAGATATGGATTTACCGTGTGTTACATACTGAGCCAATGATGAACCCAAAGATAGGGCTGCCCATATAATAGCATCAGATTGCCCATACCATGTTTGGCCGAGAAGGTATAGAGGACTGCGATAGTGAGGCCAAGGCCGATATCTGATAAGACGATGTACAAGGCTTCACTATGACGGAAGACGGCACTGTAGGCGTCAAAGTGACTTTGACGTAGTATGCCCTTCGAAGGCTTTTGGAGGCTCTTCTTACCGGCAGATATGTTGAAGCAAAGATACATAGGCCATGCGAGTAACTGGTGAAGAAGAAGTCGAATGAACTGTATGATGGGGATGTCTTCCCATTGATCAGGGTCCACAAACGCCACTCGTAGCCTATCAAAGTGGTCAACGCGAGTCTTGGGCACAAACGCCATATCCTTATCCATATGACCGGTAAACATATGGTGGCGCGAATGAGAGAACTTCCAAGAAAAGTATGGAACAAGTAAAACAGAATGGGCTACCCAGCCCACGAAGTCATTGAACCAGGCAGATGAAGAAAATGCTCCATGTCCAGCTTCATGAGCTAGGATCCAGAGTCCAGTGAGAACACAGCCTTGACAGAAACCATAGATAATCCAAGCGCCGCCTCTCAAGATAGGGCTTGGCAGAATGGGGATGAAACTAAAGGCTAGCCAGGCAAGAGTGGAAGCAAGGGCCACGTCTCGCAGCAAGTAGCCCACGGACTTCACGGTGGAAGGAGTGAAACAATAGGCTGGAATGGCACTCCGGAGAGTACTGATATCAGGCACTGGATGTCCAGAGATAGCCTTTTCTCGCGGCTCCTGTCGACTGGAGTAAGTTATCATCAGTCATATCGTAGTAGGAGCCAACTTGGAATCATTAATTACAACCTTCTGTTCGCCATTGGTAAGGGGCTGCTTCTCGTCGTAGCTCATTGTGGCAAGTGTTTCAAGGTTAGGAGACAATGTGTCGTAAACTAGCTTGGCGATTTGTGTGTAGTTGTAGGGCTCAATGTTAATATGACTGTGGCTGTCTCCAAGACTTGACCTTATCAGGACGACGGGAACGTTATATATGAGAACTGGGCAGAGTTAAACCTAACTTTCGTGATGAAATGGCAAGATTGGGTGCTGAGATTCCCCTTGTCTGACTAAGGTCGAAATAATCCCGCAGTGTTCCTGTCCAATACCCTCAACAACGGCCGAATATGATTCCAAGTGAACTGACATTTGGATCCTGACTCAGGAACGTGTGTTCGGAGAGTATCAAAACATCATTAGGCCAACGGGACAGGGTACCCTGGCACGATTAGACTTTCTACGACCACGTTATTTTCATAGCCCCCTCTTACGTCAACTCGTTTATGCCGGCAGTTGTAAAGGGATTCAGAAATCATCGGAGTAGGTCCGAATTATACAGGGTGAGCCGCGGCACAGCACCTCTTTTATCATCACCCTATCATTGTGTCTTCTGATTAACTGTCGAACGGTGAGGGTACACATACTGCATTGGAGTGATATAAGACGCTCTGTCACTTACCCATTGTTTGATACCTCACCAAGAACTTTATAAAGTACAATCTACTATTTACATCTCATCAAATACTACACTTTTCTCCCCATAGCCCTCACTATGGAAAATCTCACTTCCCTAAACTTTCCAGCTACTTTCACTTCCTTACTTGCCACCAAAGGTGTCTCTTTTGTTCCCTTCTTGGAAAGGTTTAGTTCCCTAAGCTTTCCAGCTACTTTCACTTCCTTACTTACCACCAAGAGTGTCACTCTCATACCCCTCTTGCTCATATCATTCATTATAGCCCAGTTTACCTGGAGTGCCTTCAAAGCCTCTAGATCTCCTCTGGCAGCTATCCCTGGGCCTTGGTATGCATTCCTCACTACCATCCACTTGAAATATGGGTTCGCTACTGGAACTATTTGGAAATTGGTGGAGCGAAGCCACAAAAAGTACGGTCCTATTGTCCGCCTTGGACCCCGGCAGGTATGGATCTCTGATAAAGAAGCTATGAAGCAAATCCTTTCCAAGATCGATCTTCCAAAGGTAGCTATGTATGCCGAGATCTCCCGGGACAGATTTAGTCCCGGATTATTCGGTGAAATGTAAGTTTCCCAACCCAGATTGATCGTCAGTTTCACGGAGCTCATGGATCTGGCCTTGTTTTCAGCCGCCCAGTACCTCACAAGAGACTCAAGAAGTTCCTTTCTCCAGCCTTTACTGTTGGATACATCGACAATCTTGAATCTTTCTTTGGAGGGACCATCCGGGATCTTCTCAACAAATATGATACTTCTCTCTCCAAGAGCCCACAAGGCAACAAGATTATGGTCGACCTCATGGACGACCTCCACAACGTTGCGTTAGATATGTAAGTCTCGTATACAACCAGTCCAAGCCATACACTAATATGTAATCCAACAGAATGGGCGAGTGCTCATTCGGTCGCGGCTTCGGACAAACCAACCCAGCAGCAGAAATCGAACAGGGGATAAGAGAGAAAGTCTGGAAACGGATTCCCAGGTCTATTTTTGACGGACTCAGCAAACGTTATCAGGTCAGACACTTCCCTACAACTGCCAAGTGAGCCACGACATGTTTGACTAATATCTTGAATCAGTCTGTCTATATCAAAAGGTTCTTCAGGGCCTGTGGTATTAATATCGAATTTGACTGGCCCAAGGAGATGATCATGGTAAGCAAGTTACTTCGCGAAGCCCTTGCCCGCAGGCTGAGACTTGCCGAGAGTGATGAATAACATTTTTGACCAAACAATGCAGGCCATCGATGCAGTTGTACAGAGACGTCGTACAACCGATGATTCTAACCGGAAGGATCTACTCCAGCATCTTATTGACGAGGGAAAAAGGCCCGACACTTTGACTGCTATGAACACTCGTGACATCGTCGATCAAATGTCCGAAATTCTTCTAGCAGGCACCGAGACTACCTCTGGAACAACTGCGTGTTTGTTCCTCGAACTAGCTCGCAGCCCGGACAAACGGGCCAAGCTCCTTGATTCATTGCCTGTCTTGGATATTGGTGATGAGATAATCAGTGGCAAAGCAGTTAGGAACGACCCCAAGTACCGATATCTGAACGCTTGCATCAAGGAAGCTCTCCGTATGCATCCGATCGCCTCCGAAATGGGCCGTCGTACAGGCGACCAGTGGGTTCGGCTTATGGGATACAACTTGCCGCCCCATACGGTTGTCTCTGCGTCATATCGCGACCTGCACCGCAATGAAGAGTACTTCCCAAAGGCTATGACCTTTCTGCCCGAACGATTCTTGGAGGAATCCGAAAGAGGAGACGTACCAGCCGCTGAGTAAGTGACTTTCCTGCAGACAAATGTTGCCACCGAACTACGTGACTGACTAAAGGACCTGCGAACAGTATGGACGCTTATTTTCCATTTTCGGCCGGGAGCCATTCTTGCATTGGTATCAAGTAAGTCATTGAAGCACCGATCATAATAGAGCGGCAATGTATACTAATCGCTTGAAGCTTTGCTTGGGCCGAGATGAGGATGATTGCTGCAAACATCTTCTCCAGGTTTGATGTCGTCGAAGTATCTGGTCAGGATATAGACTTCAGGCAGTTCATCACCATGCAGTTTGCATCGGGACACTGGAAGGCTGTTCTTATCCCAAGGAAGAAAGCCTCTACTATCGACCAACCTGAGTAAGAGGCATGTGGAGGTTGTCTATGGCGACAACAAGCATGCTATACCAAGGATTGCTTACAACACACTCAATTTCATGCTTTTGGTCATATCGGCCTTTGGCTGTAGCAAATGGTTAGTCATTATAGTATAATTCTAAGTTATTAGCTAGATGTGTTATTTGCAGCTGAGACTTGTGGTTGGGAGCTTAGGTCAGCAGACAGAACTTAGTTAGCAGACAGAATTTAGCTCGCTTTTGGTCTCGACACTAGTGCCTTTCATTATCCCTCTTGTGAAATTTCATCCGGCTGAACTGTCCAAGCTATGTTAGTGCTTAAACGTCTCAATGCGAATATTGCGGTTAGGATGGAGTTAGTATTTACTAGCTAAGCTATTTCATCTATGTGCTTTTACTATAGTACAGATATAAGTATAAATATAAGAGTGAGGATTGTTCTAATTCTGAGAAAAGATAGGAAAACAAGGGAAATAAGGGAAATGAAAAAAATACTCACTGGCTGAGCACGGCCTACTCAAATGCCAGCAAATGCGACCGTATAATCTCCATATCGATTGGATAAGCGCAAGCGGATTTTCTACCGGCCTGCGTGGAGATGTATGATCTGAGGAATGGTACGATCTTTTAAGGTTTGCGTGAGATATACGACATGGTGCTGCGTAGTATGTGGCAACCCATGCTTATGGTGTAGATATTGTGGTTCCTAGCATTGCTTAAATTCAGATAAGCTTTTAAAGCGGATTGTCCCGGATGGATACACGCGATACTGCCCAGGATGGCGACATTGTTGGTCGGGACGGCCCGGATGATACAGAGAACCCCAGGGGTTATCACAAACCGTAGGAAACAGAGGCTGAAGTACTCCCGAGATCAGACCGAGCCCAAAGATAGCTCTGCCATGCCCTGCGCGGTCTTTTTACGTATTTGCCCGTCTCTCTACGGGTGGGACGCGCAGTATGCCATTCACTTCATTGTCCCCACACTTGATGTCGCAATCTTTAGCTCTGGACTGATAGGAGCAATGGTAGGAAACAACTCCCCCCTTTGGAAAATTCTTAGCAGTATACTTACCTTAGACTAGTTGGAGCGAAAAATGCTCCAACCGTCAGTTGCTTGCTCCCGCGATCAACTCGGCGGCGGTGGAATGCCTAGCCTCCCCTGCTCCTACGAGTAATTGCTTGCTACTGTAGTAGCGCCCTCCCTATACGCCGTAGGAGCCCTACACTTCAGCTGTTCCTACGACCAGTTACCCCCTCTTGTGATATGTTATAGCGCCCTTAGTGGAGGAGGTGCCCTGTACTTTAGCTCCTCATCCGCATGCCTGTCAGGGGCACAACACTCTGGTTGGTCGGATGAAACACACTGCCCGATTTAGTGAGCGTCGCTACCGAAAACCTGGAAAGACTGGGCTCGTTGAACCAAGGTTGAGATGCTCGCTGTGACCCATCTACGCTTTTGTACAATAACCGATTACTTGCCCCAGGCTGAGCCAAGGACGATAAATACATACGGACGACCCCTACATCTATGCTGTTTCTATGACTTGGTAGCTCGGAGTAAATTGAAAGGGTTCTGAGGAGGAGCTGCCATTGCTCATTGGAATCAAATGAAAGAGATAGGTAGAAGGCCGTGGCGGCTTCATTTCATCAATGTTGTACTTGCTACCAAGGCCGTTGCTGCATGTATTTATATCCCCAACACCATTTACTAATCAACCATCGGCCAGTTTAACCATTGGATCAATGCAGCCGCGACAGCGTCATTTGACTAGGCGTCCAAAGACATCCATCTGCTATAGTCTCCCAATCCCCTTTACCGTTACAAATTTACCAATTAAGCACATAAAATCCCATTCGCTCCATGACACTAAAGTCCGGCTTCAGAGCAGAGAAGATATACGACGGCTGGCTGGTGATCTTATTGCCCTCGCTTTCCTGCTCATCGAACATGACGACGTTTTCTAGGCGTCCAGTGCAACCTTTCGCAACAAGTTCCTTTATGACGCCGTTGACTCGAAGGTCAACGACATCTTTTTCTTCATTCAGGAACCAGTCCGTCATCTTCAGCAGTTCCTAGTGATGGCAGGCTCTGTTGATCGGACAGCCACTGGCATTTTGATGACGAATAATGAAGCATCAGTGCATGAGAGCATTCTTGACTTGCCAGATGAAGTTATGAGAGAATGGCCGTCTGAGCGGCTGAGGTCTGTTGACCAGGGCGATTTTTGCGTCTGGGTACGGAGGGTCTTCTGATGCGTGATCCCCGGAACAGGTCAAGATAGTGGCTTTGCTAGGAATGTGCGCCATGATGTAAGTGCTGCGTTGGTTGAACGGGGAAAAGAGTTTGTAGGCAAATAGTATTTCTAGAGGGAGGGGGGCACTCTGTCGTCTTTGCTTGCCCTAATCTGTGACGATCTCGGGGCCAAACTGTTTGTTGCGCTATGTGCGCGAAGCTATGTCGTTAACGATCCTATACTGAAGCATCTTAATTCCGACCCCAAACTTGACGGCATCTTTACAGACATGGGTCTCGCGGAGAAATGAAAGCTTGGATTTGAGAATGTACTACGCGGTATGTCTTTCTCGTATGGAGAAGGAGGGTTGAGCTGATCTAGTATAGGCAAGCTGGCCTCTGAAGCAAGATGTCTGCATCGCAAGGTTCACAGCTGGAAGCCGTTCATCCCAATCACGATCAACGGGACTCGGCGATTTATGTGGAATACCAATGTCGTCTTGGCGAATTTGACGTGTTTTGAAGGTACTGGTTGCAGGGGAATCGAATGAGGGACAGGGAAGAGAAGCGCCGTGAGAAGGAAAAGCGCGCAGGACAATCAAACAATCATGCTGCACGAACGGCGCAGGAGACGCCGATAGAGGAGACTGGTGTTCTTGGACCTCAGTCAGCTGGTCCTCCCTTCTGAGATCTTGGTCGATTCCCAAAGGCCGTCCACGCAGTCGAGTCTCTACACAAAGCTCATCAAGACCGTTATCAGCTCATTACGGAGAAGCTCTGAACGTAGATGCAAAGCGTCACCGTCGAGGTATGCGAGACCGCTAGCAGGATCCGGAAGCTGGACGAGGAGCCAACCGTCAATGAGCACCCCTCATACCCCGGTATTAAAGAGAAACGACCCTCGTATCAAATAACTATTGTCAAAGTAGTCGCTGGAGGCGGACTATGCTCGGGACAAGCCGAACAAACACTGCGGAAAGATTACGAGGCCACCGCTTCGTTGTTGTCTAATGTAAGGCCAGTTTTCGCCAAACCTGGACAGCAAGACTCACTTCCAGGACAAGTGGATCGAGATCTTTGAGAAGCACCCTAAGGTTATAGCCAAGATGGGATTAGATAATCTTAGAGAGTTTTCAACATACCTGTGGCTTAAGCGGGTGCGTCGGGAAGTCTGAAGAGGATAGAAACTTGGGCCCGCTATCCACAAGACCATAGCAATAGGCGCAACAGTACCTTTAGGAGCCCGCCCAGGTATAATCTCGGGGCTCTAGCTATCAGGCAATACTACTATGCAGTTCTCTAGCTTGTATAGTCTTATGCGTGACGCTATCATAAGTGCCGAAATAATTAGTGTTACCTGTGGCTAAATAGTATTTATACGTCGGTCACGTACCATACAAGAACTCAAAGTCATATTAAGACCTTCAATCACCCAATAAACAAACAATCCAGACAGATAGAAATCCAAACTTCAATTCAGCAATTTCAGTCCACCCAAATTCATAGTTTTCATCTCACTCTGAAGGTACTCAACCGCTCGACGCAGCATTTCTTTGCCTCCATAGCAAGCATCACTCTCAATATGCTGTGCTAAACCGCTCACGGTTGAGAAGGTTTTTGGGAGTTTCCTTATACCACTGTCCTTCATCAGGGCCAATGGACAATGGAATGATATTTCACCTGGTATAGTCCGAACCATGGTTAGGGGTATTTTGGAATGAGCGCTTGACGATAGATGGTGTTGAAGGGCCTTGGGGCTGAATGTACGGGTACGTCTGGGTGGGCAAAGGGGACATTGTGTAAGCCCACGTACAACTTCCAGACGTCGGTTGACTGCCGCAACGAGGTCCGAGGTATCCGGAGAATCTGAGACTGGACTTCGCAGTGGTGATGGATAAGATTCAAGGAATTCCGTAGACGTAGGAGTCAGCAGTGGGCTGCTTATTGGCGATGTCGAATTTGCAGACACGCGGTTCTCCAAAAGTTGCATCCTTGAGCTTTGGGTTGTGATTATTCCTTCTACGTCGTTCTTTATAATGACTGCGTTTAAGTACGCCTTTGCTATTTTTGACGGACAAGATCCGCTTTCCAAGTGATGCAGCTGCGCTGACGGGCAATCAAATGTTTTCTTGCATTTATCACTTGCTAGACATTTGATGTGACATAATGGCTGGTGTCTGACCGAGCTTTTGTGCTGTTTCAGTGCAGCCTTGCTGTGGAAGGTCTTTCTGCACATATCGCATCCTGTACGCTTTTGGGATGTTTCGTGTGGATGTGCCGGGCTGTTTTCAAGATGCTGTAGGAGACTTTCCTCTGTCTTAAAATTACGGTTGCAGTCGCAACAGCGAAACTGATTTGGGAGGGGCAGCATTTCCAAGAAAGAGTTCAATAGTGCAGGTCTCAAGACAACATGAGCTGAACCGCAATAACAAGAATGAGAGGTCGGTAGGGCATACTTGTACTCCCAAATTGGAAGGAGGGGAAGATGTAGTCGTGACGCGAGTATGACGCGATAAAAAGGATACGATATTTTAGGTTTGTCTACTTACTTTGCACATACTGTATAGTAAGACTAGCTTCTACAGTAAGGGCGGCAAGTCATGTACGTGCTGAGACTAAGTTGGCTTGGGCACTCAATCTCGATCGAGAGAGGACTAGTAGAAGCTAGCTAGGTATTAGTAAAGTCTATACACTCATTTATTCGGCACACCATTGGCTATGTGAGTGAATTGTTCAGTTAAACATGCTTTAGTGGCAAGTAGTTCAAACCCAGAAGAAGAGAATAACTTAGCAAGTAAAGTATTTACACCAACTTTCAAGGGCACTTAAAATATATCGCCTAAAGTTCATCCAAGTTTAACCCTTCCGTCGATATTTCAAGCTCTTTCTCTCCAAAGGAGAGACTCTTTTCCAGTTTACAAGAGTCCACGGTCTGCTTTTTGCTGTACCAAGACGGAGTCTTGATCCCACGGATGAAGTCGGCTACTAAAGTAACACTAAATCCCAGAAACGGTTGTTCTGGTTTCGACATCGGCAGAGCCTGGTCCCGCATTTGTTTCATCAGGTATCCGAGAAGTCTGCATGAACATTCCAGAGAACAACCAACTCGTCCCACGAAAAGGTCCTCTTGCAAGTTATAGAGTTGAGTGAACATTTGATCTAGTAGTCCGATACGGCCTTGATCAATCTTATCTACTCAGGATTAGCCACTTTGCCTATGTGATATATTAAGCAAGAGTACATACCGAGGATCTGACTTGGTATGGGTAAATGTGTCTCAATATGGCCAGATGTTGTGAGTATTGCGGAAATGGTAAGATTCTTGAAAACCACTTGGCTTCGAAATGTCAAGGCAATAAATAACATCAATAACTGAGATTCACCAAACGGATCCACTGAACTCTTGTCAAAGCAAGTCCAACTATATTTCCACCAGCTGCTAATATGCGCTTCCCATCGATCAAAGAAAATTTCGACAACTTCAAGGCAGTCATAGTAATCAACAAGGAGCCCAATTTGTGCTATGGTATCGAGATCTAGGTCTTGAGGCACTTGGCGGTGGTGACCATGTATAATATCAAGTAAGACCAGAAGAGCTTGGGAATTCCAATCCGAGGTTCTGATTTCAAATAGCCCGTTTTCGTTGGGCTGCGATTCCTGGAAGTTGCCTTTTATCATCTTGCGAAAGACTGGTGAGGCCATGCAAAGATGCTTGGTGGATACCCGAAATTCAAGCTCGTTAGGACTGCCATCCTCTCGATATGGTTGTAGAGATTCAATCTTTTTGAGGTCTGTCAACGTTTTCTTCTTCTTTTTCACTTTAGCTGGGGTCGAGGCACTCGGTTTCGTTTCGGCTTTGTCTTTGGCATCTTGCAAATCGACTTCCTTTACTGGATGGACTTGTTGCAAATTGGGACTCTGCAAGATGAGCAGCGCATCGGCGTCTGGATCTAACTCGAGGAGCGATTTCTTCATTGTGGTAGCTTGGAAGACAGTTCCAGGTTGGAAATGAGAGTTTCCCCGCTTCGAATAATGATATCATTTGGAGGGGTAGGCTCGGATTTGACAAGGGGCTGACTTGGCTTTTGATTGGCTTCACTAAAGGGCCTGCTCTCACTTTTCGGGCACCAAGCAGGGACCAACTCCAATTAGCTGCTCGCAAATCTAAAACTATCTTATTGCCTTCGGGTCCCTATATTGCCTGATGAGTCGTGATCGGCAATTAGCCCAAGCAATCAACTCTCAAAAAGCATGCATCATAAAGTCATTGACGCCTCCTCTCTACGAACGAGCAGACATTTGGCCAATGAGACTCAGGCTTCTCCAGTCAAGCCCCGTGGCTCGCAATGTATGCTGTGATTTCCTGGACGTAGTCTAAACTATCACTTGTTAGTATACCCCTAAAGGTAGCACCCGTGGGTATACTACATGCAATACTGCAACTGTAACTCGCACATTTAACTCTTGTTGTGTCTTCGCTTGATTCATCACATCTGTTTGTTCTGCAGCTAGACATAACCTGCATCGCATCAAGTTTCTCCTGCCCGTCAAACCGATATAGCAGAGGTATTACAAAACCTCAAATATCATTATCAAAATCTCAATCAGAATCATTCGAGGTTTCTGCTGGGGGGTCTGACAGTCCACTCGAGTCGTTTCCCTCTCCACGTTCCTCGGGCTCCTGACGCTCTTCATGCTCCTCACACTCTACAAGCCTCCCAGATTCCAAGGCAAACTTCTTCCCTACCGCTTCAAATATACTGTCGTACGGCTGCGACCCCACCTGCCACGCACTCAGCATATCAGCCCCAGGCCATCGCGCCACATTTATCACGAAGAACAAGCCATCCTTGGTAGCCTCGGAGATGCCAATGTCAAGCCGCACTGCAACTTTGAGCGACTCAAACTCCTGAGGCTGGCGCTTGAGGAGTTCCCGTCGCTGGAAGATTGCAAATCTTCGAAGCTCTGCTTCCTTCCGGTGCGCTTCTTCCCTCGTAGCGTTCTGAGCACTGCGGTTGATCTTACTCCAGTTGGTGAGATAGCGGTCTGCGGTGAAGCTCGAGTGGTGGTCATCAGGGTCGGTCCAGATACCCCTGGACATGGCCACGGAGAAGATTGTGTCACCCACCATGAAGACGCTGACCTCTCCCCAATCCGCCACAGATTTCCTGAGCTCCTGGTAGAAATGAACCTTTCCGGAGTGATCCATGCTGTGACTGTAGTTTGTGTGACATCTGAGCAACTCGGTGAGTTCTGGGTCGTCGGACGAACCGGTCCGTATATCACCAGGCCCTGTGCTGGACGAGCCCCGCACGATAATCTCCCCGCGATAACCTTGCATGTTGCATTCCCGAGATTGACAGTAGCACACCCGGGGGCGGAAGCTGAACTCTGGCGGTGTTGTGTCGTCGCCAGCAATGGCATCTAAAATCCTGGCGTCAGGCAGCTGACACATATCAGCGTTGTCCTCTTCGGGGCTTGGATAATACGATATATTGTTTGAGAAAACAAGTTTTTCCCGCTTGACTTGATCATTAAGACTCGCAAAATCAAATTAATGGTCTATGCTGTCTTCTGAATGGTGTGGCCGCCGCATATGAGCGAAGAGAATTGCATCTTCTTCAAAGCTACCCAGATATGCCCCAACCGTGCGCTCCTTGACCTTCTGCTGCAGCCAATCGCAACTCTTGAATTCAACCGTGATGCGGCCAGTCAGCTATGCCCATAAAGTGTGATAACGATCCCGTGGATGGTCACTCGTACGGCGTCTGGTCCTGTAGGGAGCTCTTCGCCACTAGACTCTCCTCTTCATAGTTCTTGGCACCCGTGTTGCAGCACAGTCCGACCCCGGCATCCTGCTCCAGCTTCTTGTAGAACTCAACGTCCAGGGTGTCGAGCAGGAGACCTTGGAAGTAATCGGTTGGTGTGACGTCGATTGATCGAACGCCATGCTCGCCGCTGAGGGTCTGGGACTCAGGGTCGCCGATGGCGCAGAGTACAACGTGCACTTTAGGGCGATCCCCAGAGCTTTTGAGTGGGAGGGAAGTGGGCAAAGGGAGTGCTGCACCGGCGCCACCGTCTAATCTCTTCTTGGCGTTGCTCACATCGATCGGCATCCACGCAGCTGTTTTTGAGCTGGATCTGTACAATCCCTGCTGTCTTTGGGCCGCTTCGGCCTGAATTGCCTCATGAATCGCGACCCAGCCATGTCTTTCGAAATGGGAGTCGACTAGTTTCTTCAGATCCTGCCAGAACCTGAGCTTCGCGGTGGAAAACATCCCCTGCAACTCTGCAACCGTCATCCCGGTCTTTTGCGTTATGGCGTTCTGCTGTCTGAGGATCCTAGCTTCCGGTCGCCGGGAAAGGGCTTGTGACCTTGGCCTTCTTGAAGATATGGCTGAAGTGGTGCCAGTGTTTGGCTGGCTCGATGTGGTACGTTACGACGACTCAGGTGGTAGTATGAGGCTTGACCTGAAACGAGATGCGGTAGGCCAGTTGTGATTTTGTGAAGTAAAAAATTTGTTTCTCAGAATTGTGGCCTTCATTCTGGCTTGTGATCATGGATAGCGACAGTAGGGCTGGTACTCATCAGCCGGTTCCCCATCGACGATGATGGCAGTGGAGAATGCTGGGACTGCAGGGAGAATAGCCATTGCTGAGTCTTGGTGCGGAATGAAGATAGTAGAAAGAGAACGAGTAAGTGTACGAATGGCAGAAAGAAACCCTGCAAAGTTGGACTTCTGGAAGAGGTGGAAGAAGCGTCGATGAGAAGAGAAGATAGTTCTCTTCTGGGAGACACGAGACGTTTTATATGTCTTCATGGTTCGTCACATCTCACTGGTAGTGCAAGCAACGTTATCACAAGTTTGGAAAATGATGAGAGATATGCAGCTTGGGATGAGCTGCTGCAGGGTCTTTTGTGAGCGGGTATGCACGCTGCAGCTTGCTCAAAGGGGCTCTGCTGCAGCTGAGGTAATCACAACGAACAACCCACCGCTACGCTGGCAACCTTGGTTCGGCTTCAAAGGGCTACATATGCTGCTTGCTTTTGATCCATTTATGCAGAAGCGTAGTCAAAAGAGAGTGGAGTCACAAACACGGCAAACAGCAGCGAAAATAGGGATCATATTCAGTAACGCGAGCATGAAAGATAACGGCTGTTTGTGTTTTTGCTGGTGGTGGCACAAGGTATGGCTCATGCACGTGGCTCTTTGACATGTACTTTGAATGATGAGACTTGCATCGCGATAGCCTCACTGACGTCAATTGCAACATCCTTGTGATGTAGGCGAAACAAAGCCGCCGTTGACTTTCGCACAGCAACAATCCCAGACGTCAACAAAGGTGGTGGCTTTTCACTTCCCCGTTTCGATACGTCAGGTCAAACCAAGAAAGATACTGGAAGGAAAAGGTCGTGACGAAGCTTCTCAAGCTGTTCGTGAATTTTAAAGTCCTTTAACACTTATTTGCTTCCTGATTTTGTTTACGCGGCAAGACTAAGAGTAGCGAAATTACACAGTGGCCAAGTTCATGTTCTCCTGGAAGTTGTCGTGATGTAGATACTTACTACATCATCTCCTGCAAAAGGGCAATGACAGAACATCCTAGTCAAATTTTACAAGCGCGTTAAGAGAGGTAATCGATATTTTCTCAACCTCCTTTCACCTCGCCTCGTTGCCTCTCGATCTCGTCAAATTGAGCTCTGGTGTCACACATTGCTTTGTACGCATCATCATAGCCCAGGTCATCGCAGCTCAACTCAACCATCTCTTTTTGTGTACCAGCCCTGGTCAGGGGAGGCGAGTGAGTATTGTTTGCGTCCGAATCAATAGTCTCTTGGAGTATAATAGGGCAGGTAAGAACATTCCAATTGGGGGTCAGCAGAGAGGTGAAGTAGGTTAGCCTGTGTTGCCTCAGCCCGCCTCATCTCATCGAATACGAGATGACTTATGCCTACCACAGCCAAGGTCTCCAATTCGACAGATACCTATTGTGTCGACTTTTCTTCCCCATATCCCCAAACTCTCTCCTCTTCCTTTCTTGCTCTGTCTCCCTGCAAGAAACACGGGAAGCATGACGATTCTCAAGGAGTGCCTACATGTTGGTGCTAATGATCTTGGATCGAGGTCGTCATCATTAGCCATAACTATACTAAGAAGCACTCATGAATAGGATTTCAAAGATATCCTCAGAGCCGAGGCGAATACCGGCGTTTTGGACCACAAAAGAGTAGGGATTGAGAAAGATGCAGATAATGGTGAAGGTTAAGATGCTCCCGATGCTTCTACCGTCACACTGAAGCAGCTTCGCACGGCCGAGTTGGACGAATCTTGCGATCCGGTGACTGGACAGACGCGACAGCTAGTAGAAACACCATGTTATTCGGCCGGACAAAGTGGTGGCTATGGCGATTCAAGAGTGGTAGGACTTCGTCAATCACGAAGCGATTGGTGCTGATATATCTATGACTCTTCTCAAGAATTTTAGCACTTCGCAATCTTGCTATCGGTCGCCACCTTCCGGCAAGCTCTTGCCCAAATTGGGAATCAGCCTCCCTGATATGGAACTTCAAATAAGTCAAAAGCGATCAAGCTTCCTTTGATACTCTTTGGCATGTTTCGAGCCCATGATAAAGTGCGTGAGCATTCGAGTCGTGTTGAACTTTGCCTGTTTAAATATTCGGTCAGTGAGCTCGTAGAATGACTCGCCATCTCCACAGATAGCCTCAGAGCGCTTGACTATGAGGCGAGGCGATGGGATTCTTTATTCACTGTTATCAGATATAGAGCCATATATACATCGACTTATAAAGAATGCTATGTAGTTCTAGCTCTTACTACTCTGGTATCCCTATTCCAATTTGGGCAAGCGGTAACCGCCAATTAAAGTAAAGAATTCCTTTGATTCTGCCATCAAGTTTGCAATATCCTGGCCTACGATAGCTGGAATGAGGGCCGTTCTTGCCGACTCCACATTGTGAACAAATCTCCCGGCGATCTATACAGAACACAAGTTAGACAAAGTAGGACGAAGACTCATTGACAAACACACCATTGAACACTCTCCTGTCAGAGTGGTTTCTAAAGACACCCGGTATATCTCCTCCGCAACGGTCTCGGGTGTGTTTGCCTCCAACCCAGAATCCTTCCATTGCTGTGCAAAGCCGGCAGTGATCCGGGTCGGAGTGAAGAATGGGGCCACGGCGTTGACTCTGATTCCTCGGCTTATCGCAACCTCCTGGCATGCGCGAAGGAGACCTATGACTCCATGCTTGGATGCCACATACGCACCCACACCGGTGCCCCCAAAGTATCCAGAAGTCGAGGCGATGAGCACGATTGAGCCAGCATCGCCGTCTGCTCGACGCTTGCTCATGTAGTGCATGGCTAGCCTTAGAGCTGGGTAAGATATATCAGCATTGCTAGACCTGAAAGAAATAGATACAGAGTCTTACTGTTGAGTGTCCCTTTTAGGTTGATATCGATTACTCTGCAGGCTTCCTTCGACTCCATCAGCTCACCATATTCGTCAACCTCATCAAGTGCAAAGGTCTCCTTCCGCTCCATGATCCCTGCATTAGCCACCACAATATGAACTTGTCCAAAGCGCTCAGTCGCCTTCCGAAACAGCGACGTCATTTCGTCCCAGTTGGAGATATCTACCGCTATAAAAACGGCGTGAGAGGGATTACGACAGGATTGTATGAGTTCATTGGCTGCATCATGGGCACTGGCTAAGTCGGCGATTACCACTTGAGCTCCATGATTATTATAGAGTCGTGATGTTGCAGCTCCGATGCCTCTGGCTCCTCCGGTAACGATGACTGTCTTGTTTTCAACAGACATTATAGTGTGTTGACCTAAGATCAAAGTTGTTCAATTAAGGCCGCTTCATGAAACTGAACGATGTCTCAAGTTAAGTAGGCCCTTACTAAGACATTACTTCTGATCCTGGAAAGATTGGTTGAAACGAGGCGAAGGGAAGCTTTAATCGGGTGGTTGGGCAGCTATAGAATTGCCGTGGGGAGACTAGTAGTACTCCGGGAAGAAGAGGGGTATGCATGTTGTACCTAGTGGAATGTAACGTTAGGAGGGATCATTAATTAGTAAGAGGGTTAGTCCTGGCTACGATCTTTCTTCTTCAAGAACATAGTTTGATACTCCGCAAAAGATGTCCTACCCCACAGGCTTGTATGACCTCATGGTGGAGAGAGCTAAGTACCACTCTACTGGATCTAGCGATTCTGGCTACCGAGGACAAATTTGAAATATTTCCTAGACTTTTTGTTTATGCTTGTGTAGAATGTAAAACTCTGGGGTGGTTATACGGGAGCGGGTACTACAGCCGTCCGAAGCTATCCACAGTTTCCCCCCTCGAGATGGTGTTGGTGTATAGACACTCTGGCGGGGAGCCTAGCAACACCCGGATCATCACATGGTATTAATAAATACCATCAGGAAGACAGAAGGGAGCACACTCAATTATGATCAAATTAACATAAAGAGTATCAATAAGTTACAAGCTTAGGAGCATTTATTCATACTACTCATTCTTTAACTAGATATAATAAGAGAAAATAAGGCTTGTATTTCCAGAATGAGATACTTAGTAATTAAGATTGACTTATTGAAGCATAGACACTCAGGTAAGCTATTATACATTCCGATGATGATCAAGTGCAATTTAAGGACAATCTTTATGATGACACAGCAGACTGTTCTGAATTCAGCTCGTATGTGAAAATGCTACTTTGGGGGTTACTGTCCCCTGGCCAAGAGCAGCGTTTGACCGCAGCCAAGCCTAGGAGGTCACAAATCTCTCCACGACCTGGTCTAACAGTTCTGGGTTTTCCCAGAATGCAAAATGACTTCCCTTTTCGGCCTTAGTAAAGATGCACTTCTGAGCTCCTGGGATCTGCGACGTAGCCCACGTGATGCCTGTCGCATTGTTGAGACTTGCGTCACCTGCAAGAAGTAACGCAAGAATATCGATTCTCGGTAGGACATCTCGCCAATCCATAAACGCGTGGTTGATCAAGAGGGTGCCGGCATGGGCATCACTCATCTTCCTGTTCTGCTTGATCATCCAGTCTAAGGCGGACTGGGAAATGGAGGATGTAAACATGCTCTCGATGAAAGGGACCAGTTCGTTGGTGAGATTCGCTGAGAATGTATATACTTGCGTATGCGAGAACAAGGCTGCTGATCAGGTGTTCCTTTATGCCTTCGTCCAAGTAGGGTCCTGTACCAACACTGAGGATTGGTCTTCAATAACGAAGCGGGAAACTCGCCTGCGCTGAGCAAGATACTGGCCCCAGAAGGCCCAAGTAACGGACGAGCTTATGGAGTGCGTAGCGATGCTGACGCCGCAGAGGCTAAGAGAGTTGATGACGTCGTTGAGGTCTGCGCCAAAGCGACTAAGATGATATCCGAAGTCTGGCTTGGCAGAGTCGCCATGGCCGCGTATGTCATAGGTTGTTACGCGATAGCCAGCCGGAGAGAAGTAATCAATCTGTTTGGTCCACTGCGTAGCAGTTTGCCTCCACACAGAAATTAACAGCAGCTGTTGGTCAGAAGGAGGACCTGCCTGGATATACCGTAGGTTGACGCCGTCCTGAGTGGTGACATTGTATATCTTCAGCTGATGCACCGAGCCGAGTTCATGGGGGTTTCCAGCGGTCGAGGCGGCCAAGGCAGCTACCTAAAGACTGGTGAGCAAGAAGATCTTCATGGCGGCTATTGATAGATGTAATGTGACCTGAGCTACGAAGCAAAGCTGGCTACCATCAGCCCCATCTATGCACTTTGTACCTGATGTCTGTCTCTTGGGTGATCTTCCCCAGATTGAATCGTAACTATGGAGTCTAGCGCTGTTCCTAGCTTGAATCTGTCGGAGGTCGTCTACAGGCCACTCATGCACCTGGTTCTTTGACATGTACCGTAAATGATGAGAGTTATATTAATAACACTAATGACGTGGTATCCTTGTCTTTTATATAGGCGAGACATGAATATCGCTAGCTTTCGCACATGGCGGTAATTTCAGACATCAACAAAGGTGATCGTTATTTTATTCAGTTGTCTGTAGATAACAGCAGCCTTCTGTATGACACCATAGCTAAAGACGCAGACAGATCCCATGGGTTGAATGCTAAAAGATCAGAGATTTGGCAGTTCAAGCAGCAGAGGGAAACTAGCCGCGTCTTATGGTCTCGGAGAGGGTGCAAGGGAGAGACGACACGCAGTGACAAGTTAGTCTTGCACATGAATGCATCATCCCAAGCACTTCAGACCTAGGTTTATTCAATCCAGCCAATAGATAGCCTTGCACCCCAAGAAAGCAAGTAAGTCTTGTGGACGGCCTTGTCTTGCTATGATATCGCACGCGCATGGTAATATAGAAACCAGGCCAGTAGCATTCAGCTTACAAACCGAGCCGGTGAACAGATCACTGGGATTCTCTTGTCAACACAGCGGCGCATAATGGCTAGCCAGTACCAAAAGTATTGCGCTTCTTGGGGGGTTGATGGTGTCACTGTGGAGGACAGTCATAAGAGGGCATGCCGGGAGGCCACCTCATGTTGCGCACAGCGGTAGTTCTGATGAAGACGGCGTTGTGAAGTGATTCAGCTTCAAGCCCTTAGAAACAGCGAGCGAAGATAATGATAGCGTGGTCAAAACGATGGTTGAGGTTGTGCTTGAACTCCTTGAGCTCAGCTTGAAAGTGGTCGGAGCCACAAATGTTGTGACACTCCGAAACTCTCGGTTGGGAGCTTCATGATGACGGTCTTGGATATCAGCGTAGCTATAGCCTTTATGTAAGAGAGTCCAAATCATAGCAAGCAGGTATGTCAGTTACTCAAATGAGAGTCTCCTGCTGTATGTTCCTCAGTTCAAACAGGCCGCACGAGTATACGGCTGGTCTTTTCGTCAGACAGCCTCATAGCGCTCGACTCCAAGAAGAGATACATCTGTGGTTGATGCCTTGAGTCGCAGAAGTGGCCTGTTGCTGATGAATGGCCTCCATAATGGTTCGGACAAACAGTCAAGCCTCGTCATCTCTATTGCCCTTGGGCTTGCCTTCTGCTCAATAATGACCAGCCTCCATTACCTAATCTGAAGCTAGGCAGATCGGATATATGCCTTTCTACGGCTCGCATCTCTCTTTTGTCCAGTGAGGGAGGAGGTGACCCACCGTTTGGTGTTTTTCTCGAGTCATTTATCTCAGAACGATGTTTTGTTTACTGTGAACTTCTGATCCTTTTCTGTTTTTGCATCTCAGAAATACAGGCTCGGACTTAACATTCTGCGCCAAGACCTGTACAGCGGAGATCCAGTTTTACTAGACGGATGGCCATAAGTGAGGGCATGGGGCGCTTGGGTATCTTACCTAATCTCCTTGTCTTGTGATTACCAGTTCGCCGATGCTACTATATGTTGGTCGTCAACTCATGCAAGATTGTGGCACAGACTGATGATAGGGGTAGTAGCAAATAATCCCATGGGACCCCACTGAGTATTTGAAGCCTTGCTGAGAAGGGGCAATTTACTGTTTACCTGTACTGGCAAACTTCTGGTTTTGACATCAAAGTCAGTATGGAAACGACTACAGTAAATCGGGGGCGACTACTAACTAAAATACTGTATGGTTCATTGCTTGAAGTTTGATCATCTCAATTGGTGTTGAGTATTAGCTTGAGGTTCCCATGGTTTTGAAATATTATCTTACTCCACAAACAAGCATATTTCGGCCTAGTTCTCTCGGGTTCTATTACTGAATAGGGAAGGTGTGTTGGTTGTTGCATTTCAGCCCCCAGACAAAAGCAAAATACTGCCCCCACAAGAAGGGAATTTGGCTGAATAAGGCGTGCTTGTTTAATTTTGATTTAAGAGGGAATATGGTTTATGAGCTGAATACCTACTCATCTTATTGCTACTCCTTCGAGTCCGTTGCCACACTCTGTGGCATAGGTACTCTTTACGAAAAGAACATGGAATCCGAACGCAACATCACCCCGCCTATCTGGCGTAAGCCCATAAACATAGCCGATGCTGTTCCTCGTCCCACTAGTGTTGAGTCTAGGTCAGTTGAACCTGCAAGTGAGCCGCTTCTATTGGACCAAGAATACGACCCAAGCAATCCTACAGAAGCTTTTGATCAAAAGAAATCCGCTAGCGCTGTTGGCGTAGACCCCATCAACGACCAAATTCACAGGTCGACTTTGAACCATGAAGATTTTGCCATTGGGGGATACAGGACAGAGAAAGTCAGCCCGTGCGCGGAAATCATTGTCCCAAGCAAGGTGCGCAGGGAAAACAACCTGCGACGTATTATCAAGGGTTGGTGGCAGGAGATGCTTTGCTGTTTGGTCAGCGTCGTCGCTCTAGTGATCTTGACAATGACATTGAAGAAATTCAATAACCAGCCTCTGCCTGATTGGCCATCCGGTATCACTTTGAATACAGTTCTAGCTTGCATAGCCACCATATGCAGATCCGCGCTACTTATTCCTGTAACAGAAGGTTTAGCACAAGCCAAATGGGTTTGGTTCAAGCAGCCACGACCGCTCAAGGACTTTGAAGCATTTGACAAAGCGTCAAGAGGCTTAGGTGGCAGCTTAAGCTTGCTCTCTCATACCAAGGGATGGTAAGCTCTGCCTCCCAGATACCTAAGTTTGAACTGCTACTCAAAAAAATAGGTTCGTTGGTATCATCGCTGCATTTCTCTTGAGTACCACAATCGCCACATCAACAATCACACAATTTGCCGTCACCTACCCGTCTAGATTCAACCAAGATGGAAGCAAGGGACGTGCAGAGGCGTGGAGGATAGGGGAGAGCTGGGGTAAGGATGAGCCGGATTATGCTTTCAGTAAGTCACCCACTTCTTACCACTGGCTTCTAGCAACAAACATGCTGCTGCATTTGGTTTGTAATTGTCTGACAAATACGCTCAGTGAACGAGCCAGCAATTGCAAGAGGCGTCAGACGAGGAATCAATAATTTGGTGACCGAAACGATCCCCTTCAGAGAACCGAAGTGTGCCTCAGCCAGCTGCAGATGGCCAGAATTCCGCACGCTTGCTATAGGATATGAGATTACGAGTATGTTATATATCATCCTTCCAAGACGGTTGCCCGTTGTGTCTAAAGTCTTTCCCAGATGTCACCCACCTGATCGAGGCGGATGTCAATTTCCACGATGGTAATCCTAATATCACTCTGCCGAATGGTGTTTATACGGCACCGGGCAAAAGTCGTGCCAGATTCACTGGCGCCCCGACATATTTCATTGGCAGCGGGCCAACTCTTGTACATCAACATTTGCAGAATGCATCAATTCTCGATTATTTTTCCATTTATTGGGACGCATCTAATCTCATTCCTTGGGCAGTCGAAGTATCCTACTATTGGTGCATTGACACTTATCATCCTGAACTAATCGATAATGTCCTTCAGATGAACAAGTCGGCATCTCAGATCCCAAAGTTACAGGCATTGCAGGGGGGCGATAGTGGATACGTGCCTTTGGAACCATCAGGCAAAGACGATGTCATGTGGACCATTGGTGGGCTATCTACGACATCGATAGCAGCTCAGTTAAACGATTCGCTAAGCGGCTACACAGTCATTCTAGCAGGAGAACCGTTACGTGGCACATCAGCCAGTGGCATCTTAGCACTAGCCACCCGAGAGGTTTTACAAAACCTTACAAAGGGCAATTCTACGCTTGAAATTCAGGAGGCAGAGAGAGCTTGGTGGACCGCCGTGGAGGGCATGGCGGTGAACGTGGCCAACAGTCTCACAAACACGTAAGTTCTACTACTTCTTTATCTGTTGCGCTGTATGTTAATATCGGCTCGAATAGACTTCTTCCTGATCAGTCCAACGTCGATAGTGTTTCATTAGATATCGAGTTATATATCCAAGTTCGGTAGAAATAGTTAGCACTTCTAAATGTGCAGGTTGCCCTTTCTATCTCTCTCCTGATATGCATTATTGTTGAGTCGGCGAAAGCAGAGGTTGAAATAATGAAAGGCTCGACAGTGCCGGTATTGTTTGCCATCAGTGCGGTAGACAAGGCTAGGATGGAAAATGGGGACATGGATTTGGACTCATTGAGACAGGTGAAGCATCAGCAGCAGCTGGCTCACGTTAACCTACAAAAGGTCGATCAGAAATGGGTCTTGCAGTAGAGATAGCTCCAGTCAGACGATTCTGATTATTCAGTATCATAATTCATCCGGTGGTCCTGCACCAGTAGCAGGCTAGATGCAATAGTAAGCTGACTGCGCTGATACCAGTAAGAATCCTTCAAGTGTTAGCTTACTTGTTAACAGAATAGTATAAAGGCACCTGTCTCCCAGCTCAAGCCTGATAAAAATCTTCCATTTCGATACTAATAGTTTCTAACAATTGTTACGATATCGTCTTTATTATAGCTTAGTGCTGAGCAGGCGCAAGTCTTGGATATCGTCCCTAACTTTCACGAGTATTTCAGTTCCGCACCCATAATTAAAGAAGGAGAAGGTTTGGTTCTGTCGCATGGCCTAATCAATGTTCCTTTCCCACCAGAGATGGGTGGTCTCAATACAGAAAGCTTTGATGGCATGTATGAGCGCGTTAGTGGATTGCTCGCCAAACAACAAGAGTCCGGACCAACAGGCTTCAAACATCAACTGGCTGAACCAAGGGCGGATGTATAGGTCTCTCAAAACATAGCTGCTGTATTCGTTGGTTGGTCAGCCTCCATGTATGGCCGTGGCGAGTCCATCCACACTGTTCGCCTCTGCACCTTGCACCGTCAATCTAACGACAACCTGAGCGACGGAAACTTATGGCGTATTTCAGCACTTGTGGATATGAAGCATCTTTACCTGAGTAGCCGGTGCCGTTAGTCGAGACGGGTCCAGTGTCAGAGATCATCGCTCCATTCCAAGACTTTCTCATGAGCATCAAAGCTCAGGACTGAGAGGCCATTTTCGCCCTGCTGTTGCCTGGTGTAGGGGCTACGATATCCAAAGATGGTCATGCACCGGGGACATTCATGTGGCCAGAACTCATTGAGCATCTACAGCAAGATGCTCAGATTGAACCTATAATTGAGAAGCGGCTTCTTAACTGCGAGGCACGGCGTTGTAGCGACCTGGGCTTCGTTTCGGCACCGTTCGTGCTTCAGGTTGACGGAGTTGAAATTTCCCATGGAGTATGTATCTGCTCCGTTAGGTTGGAGGGCGGACGGTGGCTTATTACTAGTCTTTGCGAGACGCGCTATACTAAGTGAATACATAGTTACAGTCATAACCTGGGAACTAGCCTTCAATGATGCATGAACTCATGAATGAGATTTCTGTATTGCATCAGTCCCTCGCAATATACCATTGCCCATTGGAGCGATGTGTTCGCTCCCTGGCCTCCACCGCGTTTCATACCATAAAGAGTTATAAACTTTGACCGCGCACAATTGTTCAACTCAGGTAGTTCTGAAGAGAGGCTGAGAAACAACTACCGCTGTTTGGTCTAAGATCTCTTTTCACAAGTCGACATTATGCATGAAGGCGCGCAGAGACGGTCAAGGTTTGCGACTGACGAATTCCATATTCGTTTGCAGACCAACGCCATCAGTTGACACTTGAGCAAATTGTGATATGAGCTAATGAAAGTTCTGACAAGTTCAACTGGAGACTATTCGGTCTTTATACAAAAGTCCCGAAATTGCACTTCCAGCGATCCGCCGTCCGTCATTTTATCTCCCTTCAGCAACGTTGCTGTTCTAACCAACTATCTACTTATACCTGGTGAGCTTGGTCATGCTCATTCGTCATCTGATGATTGACATGTCCAAGTGCGGGTTGACCGATAGTCAGGTCAATGCCTGCATCTCTGAACCCAGCCATTACGGTGCTCCATGCTTGGAAGTGCTCTATCTTCTAGTTCTCTACTTTCTAGTATCTTCAGGTTTTTGATCCATAGAATCCCTTTCAAAGCCCATGAAAGCCTTCATCTATCTCAAAGCCGTTTCTGTCGCTTACCAACGTTTTCGTCATCTTCAACATGACCCAGAAGTCTCAGGGCCTCTTTTGCCGTCAGTCTTGATTGTCGTTGTGCCGTCGTCTCAGCGTATGGATATCGCACCATACCAAGAACAGCATCCCTCAAAGCTAGCAATAAGGTCAGCACAACTCTCCCATAACGGAAGTCAGGTCCTACCCTCATCCTGAAGCTTTTCCATGGCATTAACAGCTTCTCCATACATGTCGTGAAACTCTTTCTGCAACTCACCAGCCTCAGAGCCAGGCCTCCAAGGATTCCTGCCCTGTCGCCACGGATGCCGCCCCCAAATCATCTCAATAGCCATGACGCCGATACTCCAGATATCAACTAGCTCGTTGTATCCAGTCATCTCTCGCTCGGGAGCTAGCCATCCGATCGTTCCGCCGGTTCCGGGCTTCGCGGGGTGATGTCTAGCTGGGAAAGGGCTTTCCTCGGCATCGTCGAGATCGAGCAGCACCAGAGATATGCATTCGTCGGTCCAAGTTCGGATGCCGATATTGACGGGTTTGAGATCTCCGTGGATCCATCTGTTTCTGTGGAGGAAGTTTGTGGCGCCGAGAACGTCTGTCAGAACGGCTGTAACGATAAATATCCTGGTTGGTAAGCTCATGCGGTGAAGTTGTATTATCAGCGATGATCTCACCTTTCACGGCCTTGTTTGAATAGACCCCTGGTGAGGGCGGTGGAAAGGACATCCTGAGCAGCTGGTTCTTGAACGAACCAGACATCCGCTATCCTATTCGCGGATCTCACATCATCCGTGATAACTTCGATAAGTCGCAGCAATCGGTTTTCATTCTTCCTCTGGCATAATGCAGCGAGTGTCTCCAGCCTCGTCTGGACTTTTTGTATGCGCTCTCTGTCTCTCCCAACCTGCACTCTTTTCAAAGCAACGCGTTGGCCATGGTCATTCGAAGCGATGCTGACCATTCCGGATGCTCCTTTGCCTACAGTACCTGCGCTAATAGTCCACTGTCCGATGACAATGGGACTGCTTTCAGATGGTGTTGGGGTCAGTGATAGCTCCCGTAGCGTTGTAGAAATCTGGAGGTGCTCGTCCAAGTAACGCTTGACTCTGCTAGGGTAGTCGTTGGCGTAAGAACCTCGAGCATACTGGATGCGGTAGCAGAGAGAGCCGAACGCTAGCCGAGCAGATGACTGGTTGAAAACTCTTTTCCTGGTGATCTTATCCCCGTTAACCAAGGTGGTGGATCTATCGGTTATTGGCTGCACATATACAAAACTTGTCTCATCGATTTGGAGGATAGCTTGATTACGTCGGACCTTGTTGTACATCTTGTCTTTACCAGAACGTAAACAAAGGACGACATCGTTCATATGAGGGGCATCTCTCATGGACCCAACTATCCATCCTCTTGACGGAATTCGAGGCGGTTGATCGAGCGATGTGAAGTAATGGCCTTTCCAGATTAACTGCTCTTGACTCCTCCCCTCTGCCTTTTTTGGGCTAGACGATGATGTTGGGTCTCGAGGCGATGAGATTGGTGATGATGAAGAAAGGGTCTCCGAATCTGTTCTAAGTAATCGGCTGACTTCATGATCATTTTGCTGCTTGGAGGAAATCCACATGCATTTTCGTGTGTGTTCTTGTCCAGCTTGAATGACAGGATCTTCGGTCTGTGCTTGCAGCGACTCCGCAAGTTCACTAAACGCCAGTCGCGCCTCGGCATTTTCTGGAGTTATGATAATAGTAGCCGCTTCAGCTGGCGAGCCTGGTAAAGTAGGGTCTTCAACCGTCTCTTGGCTACTTGGGATATCTGAGGCATCCATAGCTATGCGTTATCTATCTGAACTTGAAGAAATAAACAATGCTCGTGGTGGAGTAAATGATTCTGGCTCTGGGTAGTGCAGGGTAGTCACAGCATCTTGAGATGAAGTATGTGACCAATGGCGTGCCATATCGGACAAGGCGTTATCAGCGGGCTATTATTCTTCCGCCCTCGACGCGTCACTTTGGCGTCACATCATTTGCTTCTCACATCAACACCATCAATTAATCAACGCCGCAAATGTTCCCAGGACAAAGAAAACGCGGCTGGCGGCAATGCCTGGCCGATAGCTATGAAAAGAATCACGGCGTAAGTATATCAGCATTCAAAAAGATGATTCGAGCTGTACTGATTCTATCGCAAGCCTCTCGATGACCCAGTCCCGACCTTCGGCGCCAAATTGGTGACATTTCCATCGACGCCGACTCTACCCATGTGCTTCGCCACACCGGATCCCGACTTCCTCGAGGAACTTGATCGACTCCTCTACGCCCTCGAACCCAACCCAGTACCCAGATGCATGCAGCCCCTGCGTTTCTATGAACCCGAGGTTGAGATGAGCTGCTCCGACAACGACACCGAAGATGAAGGCAGCGAAAGCATGCGGGAATTGGCACGCCAGATCAGGATTCGCATGTATGCGAGAGCCGGAATAGACATTGTTGCTGTTGAAGCTAAGCGACAGGCACGAAGGCAGGCGAGGGAGAAGAGACGCGAAGCCAGGGCAGCCGAATCGAGGAATACCAAGTCTGCGCTTCCGTCATCACACGACCATGCTACCAATCCCTCCAGCAATGCTACTGAAGCAGACATGGCTGAGAATCAGGCCATGCACAAGAAGCGAAAGCGCCAAATAGAGGACGAGGAAGATCAGCCTCGTCGCAAGGTCGCCAAACCCAGCGACACAACCACCGCTCGAGCAACGCGACGAACTCGTCCATCGTCCAAGCCACATGCTTCATACAGTCCTCCACAAACACCTTCACCGATCGAGAGAGAACATGCACAAGGACAAGCGGGCTCGCCGTCATCTCCCGAATCTCATGTTGTCCAACAACCTACACCTGAGATTGATGAGTCTTCACGCTACTCGAAGCTTGGGACGGATGAGGAATCGTTAACTGCAGAAACGGAATTGTCAGCAGGATGAAAATTGTCGGGCTTTTGAGATCTGACTTTAATAATTGAGGATGATGCTGCAACGCACTCCAACCTCTCCCCTCTGGGTTCATTGCTGAACCTGAAGCTCTTATCGCCCCCAGCCCGAACATGAATATCAGCGGGAGAAGCGATGTAGCTACACTTAGACCTTCGCCGCCGCCTGGTCGTCTTCCTTGGGACTGCGAAGCCGAGTCGTCGTGCGTAGCCAAGTCTTTTGGTTTCTCGAGTAGGGGCGGTTGGCCATTCGGAGGTCATGCCCTGAACGACGCACCGGTCAGTAGGCGCAATTATCTCACCATGATGAAGATGCAGACATCTCGTGGCTGTTTATTCAGTGTTGGCGACGCGATGCTGTCGCTTTGCAGAGACGTCCTGCTGGTAAGAACACCCGATGAGGCGCAGGAACACAAGGAGGATTGTGTTGTATTAGTTACAAAGGCTTTGACTTTGTCTACGCATAGAAATAAAGTAACAACAACTAATTCTTCCAAGCTGCATCAACTATTTTCGCGTCTGTTCTGCTCTTTCGTCGAAATAATTACACTGGGAACATATCTCGAGGTGCTTGACCAGCTCTAGGACCCATTTTCAATCCGACAAAAGAGTAGAAAGTGGAGCAGGATGCTCCTCGCTAATTGGACCACCAAAACTCAATCAATCTTAGGATGGTCCTCAGGCCCAGGAAATCTTCACGAAAATTTAGCTGTGCTAACCACCAGAAAGTCTCATATTTATTTTCCAGATACCTACGGAGTAGATCGTGTAAAGCTTTTAATATCACAATGAGGCATTGATCCATTATAATGAAAACCTCTAATTAACTCAGAATGCCCATTAGAACAAAAACAGTAAGTGCCATGTATCTCCAAAAGTACTCCAAATAAAATGTTTGATGGCCTAAGGCAGAGAAAGTGACGTCAGGAATCTGCTTATCGGCGCATTTCCATTTGCCAAGCTTCTTATCTTCTGCCTGCTGCTGCATTTGTAACTCAGTGGCTCTTCCCACTTACAGCCCATTGTGAGTCCTGAAACCCTTTACTAAAGTCCAGATGTTACCGGTACCTTCAACCTTAGTATCTATACTGGGAAGTTTCCCTTTGCTCTGAGGAATTCTGATGTCAGATCAAGATAAGCAGTATGTCTGGAGAGACATGATATCCATACGCTACAGTAGTCACTGCCTGTTCTGTCTATCCTCATCTTCTTCCTACCTCATTGCGGTCTAGACGGCATCCTGCGAGAGCTAATGCAAAGCCACCGGATATCGGTTTTTGATCTGAAAAGCCAATATTGTCACTACCAGTCGCCCATTATGTTAAATCCGAAGTGTATTTTCTAACCTTATAATAAACTCATAAACTTAACACCACCACCACCCTCCGATTACCCCAAACCTTCTTTCTAACCTTCTTCCCTAATAGTACTGACCTACATATTATTATAAAACTTTCTATCAAGCTTTTCTTATAATATTAGTATTTCTTAATAATTATAATAGCTATATACTATACCTATAGGAAGTTAAATATACCCTATTTACTAAACCTTCTATTAACTTATATAGCTAAGGTCTTTTTTATATTTATAATATTAGTTTTATAGGTTAATTATAAGCTATAAGTTAATAAGTAACTAAATCTAAGCTATATTTCTTCTTATAAGATTAATTTTCTTTTTCCTTTTTTTATCTTTTTTTTAATTTATATCTATCTATATTTTCTTTTTTTATTAAATAATCTTAATAACCTTTAAAAAGATCTTTAGGTCTATTACTATACTAATAAGATTATAAGTACTAAGAATAACTAGCTAGATAAGAATATTATTACTTAGCTTATTATATTACTTATAAGTATAGTATTTAGTAATATTAGATTATATATTTTAAAACTTATTAAAGCTATTTTCTTAACTAAGCTTATAACTTTTATTATTAATTTCCTATAGCCTAATAAGGAATTTATTACTATATTTATAGGTATTATATATATAAAAAGGATTTATACTAATAACTATTTTTATAGCTACTATTTTAAAGATTAAGGGTTTTTATAGTATTAAGCTAATCTTTCTTAGCTAATAGATTAGAGTATCTTATATACTTCTAAGGCTAGCTAAAGAGTTACTATCTAGGTTTTTCTCTTATTAGCTATTAGCTATAGTAATTAGGTAATTATTAGATATAATATCTAAGTTATAAGCTAGATATATTATTTACAGTTAGGGCTTATAGCTAAGAGCTTAAACCAGCACATAAAACTTAGTCACTACCAGTCGCATATAAAGTCCCAGCTATTCATGGTGTTTTTATAATTTAAAGATAGGCTATTTAATAAATACCTTACTCATATTCATCAACAGGCCTTGGGAATGGTGGTAGTGTGTGATCAGGTTCTAATAATGTTAAAGAAACGGTGGGTGAGGGATAGTCGCCAGTATCCCCATTATCCTCTGTTTTGCATTCCTCATCCACACCTACTAGGTTGTCAAAAATCCCAGTAGAATCAAGGACCTGATCGCTGGTATTGAGCCCTGGAATTGTTTTCAAATCTCTCGAGGCCAGAAGATGAACGTAAAGAATTTTTGAACTTTCCAAGTCCCACATCCTTGGGTCAGAGTCGTCTTTGATAACGTCTTGAATGATGCTTCCCCCCATGCCAATTCCTAAGGCTTCTGGAGTTTTTCGATACTGAAGTTGAATGTTAGACTCGAAGGATCTCTCCGGAAGAGTAGCAATCCACTTACGAGAAGACCGCCTGGACCAAAAACACCTTGAGCTTCACCACCCATGCCACAGCCACCTTGAGCAAAACTGCTCAGACCCAAAGTAATGATCGGCATTGAATACTGAGTGGGTATAGTATCTTGATTGAAAACCTGCTGGTTATCAGGAAACTGCATGTGAAGTCGGATCCGCTCTTCGTTCGAGGACAACGCGAAAGTACTTTCGAGGATATCACGTAAATCTGCAATCGTTGCATTATCTGAAAGTTGTACTAGTGTTACCCTGGGAAATTTGTAGTTTGGTATATATCCCCTAATTGAGCTGATGTAACAGACCCGATTGGGTACTGTCGGCTTCCGCTGTCTTTGGCGTCAGTAGATATCCATATTTTATACAACGCATCGTATACGGTATGGCTCACAAGGATTAATTGCAGATTTTGGCCCAGCGCAGAGAATTTAATCGAAAAATTGGCCTCTTTGCCTCGTCCCGTAAAGAACAGGTTGCCTGCTGGTTTGGCGAGGAACATGAGATGCTGCCAACTTGTGACGGGAATATCAAGGTCATGGTTGTTGTGGACTAGCCCGCGAATATGCAAAGTCCCGTCTGGCAGGTGTAAAGCCTCCCGGGCGGCTTCTTGGACATCCCTAAAATTATCGTCAATGTCGACCTATTCGAAGTTTGTCAATAACTTCGACCATAAACACAGGGATAGCATTGCCTTTATACACACCTTGAAATGCACCGAGTTCTGCGATCCTGGAGTGTTGACAGTTATGGTGATTTCCGTGACATTATCTCGGCAGATTTCTAGTAACACTTCATCTGCCAATGAAGCTTCCGATCGCAGGTCGCCCACCTTTTTACGGCGGTCGTTCTGTCGCTCTATAGCCATATTACGCCCGTGAATTGAATCAACCATTCGAAGACCAAGCTCCTCAGGTGTCCTCAAAGATCAACGGTCGGCTCTTTGCCCGCAAGAGGTCGGTTACAAGGACAAGTCGACCGGGTGCTCTTGAACAAAGCCCTTACCTGTTGGGACTGTCTCTGCGCCAACAGTGTGTTTAGAAGACCTTCAGCAAAATGTTCAATGCCCCATATTGATTGACTGAATGTCAACTGAGAAGTATAGCCATATGTCATGATGCGCGAATCCTGCATTTCCTTAGGCAGAAAGTCTTCCAACCATAACATGTTGCTGGATTTATCCGTCCAATTGTCCCTCGCGTGACCATTGAGTCCATGGACACAGACAACACTGCAAATTGTCGGTCAACAGCCGAGGAAAAAAAGAGACTGGTCTGCTCTTACTCAACCGAGTGGTCTTGTTGCTCGTTCCGGACCTCTTGCGGGGGGTGGAGGATGTAGATTCCATTGTAAATAACAGAACCGGAAGTGGGATCTGACTTTTGCCGCTTGAACGCCCTGGCCGTCGCATTTTGCATTCGCTGGAATGTGGGTTTTATACTTAGTAATGAGGACAGGATGGATGACTAGGTATATCTTCTCCTACAGTCTGTTGGGCTAACTATTAGCTTCTAAGTTCTGTACGCTGGTTTAAGCTTTCAGCCACAAGTCCCAACTACAAATAACACATCTAGCTCACAACTTAGACATTATATCTAATGACTAACTACTAGCTTCACAGGTAAAAGGTTGATTTGATTCCTGTTTTTGTCACTTCATAATTCCATGACTTTTCTGACGTCAGCTCTTTGATCACAAGCGCCAGCTTAGATCATATTTGCATTTGAGGCCAACCACAACTAAAACTGACGCTGATTATAACCTATAAGAGCGGTGTAGTCAGAATTCCAGCAATGATTAAGAGGGCCTCAAAATCGACCCAGCCAATTACGCAGCGGCGTTATCTGGCCAATGAAAGAGGATTGTGACACTTAAGATGGCATGGCTTAAGCTAGCCAAGATGTTAAGATGAGAAAGCCACACTAAGATAAGCATGTTCTCGCTGATGTACCTATGTCAAGATATCAGATCAGACATGGATTGGGCGCTACTATTGAGCCTTACGTGCAGTTGTGAGCTAGATGTGCTGTTTGCAGTTGGGACTTGTTGCCGAGAGCTTAAACCGGCGGACAGAACTTAGAGCCTTAGGTGTGGAGTAGTATTGTGTCGAAGTTCGTTTATTAATTTAGTCAGTAAATATAATAATAAGGTTAAAAAATTAGTTTTTTTTTTTTTTTTTTTCAGGTAGCAGAGACTCTATTTCTCCTATAATTAATATTAACTCTTAATAAATAAGCCATTGAAACTTTAGTTTTATCAATCGTTGTGTCGAAGTCTGTCTGCTTTGCTTACGACATCAAGAGGGCTGTTGTTGGGCTGTTGCTGCAGCCGGTCGAGCAAGGCGTTTTTTTTTAGCCTCTAACAGGGTTTACGTTAAAATAGAAAACGGAAATGTACCAAGGTTGTTTTCTATAGTAGTCTCTGATATCCCTGCAGTAGGGAGCAGCGGGCGCAAGGCATAATTGTCATGATCGATCAAAGCAGACAGGTGACCAGTCTACAGAGCCAAGACGGACTGTTAGGCCCAGCCCCACTCTCAATGTTACAATCGCCGAACTGTCAGGCTGCAAAAAAAGCAGACTCTCGCAACTATCCCGGCATTTTTACAGATGCATCCAGCTCGCGGCGTATTCTCTATCTGGGGCTCGCCCCCCTCCACCTTTTGCTGTCAACATCGTGATATTTGAATAGCGTGCATCATGTACGCCAAACTTCTCAACGACCGCCAGATTCGGCTCATGACGTTATATGCCGGTCAAGCTGGGGATCCGATTCGATGCCATTTGCGGCGCGTGAAGCTTGGTATGTCACTTAAGTTTGAGGCTCTTTCCTACAAGTGGAAGGAAGCCGAGGGCCGGACAAGTATAACATGTAACGGCATTTCTCTTTCTGTCACACGAAATCTTGCATCTGCACTAGGCGCCTTGCGGTTTCCCTTTGGCGTCAGAGTTCTCTGGGTCGACGCAGTCTGTATAAATCAAGATGATCAGGAAGAGAAATCGAAGCAAATACCTCTAATGCGAGAGATTTACACCTCCGCTAAAGCTGTTCTCACCTGGCTCGGACCCGATTTCCCCGGTGCCAAAGAAGCATTTCAAATTTTTCAATACCTCAGCTTAGTTGGAATCGAACGGCACCCCACAGGAAAACCAGATACAGAGAAGATAGAAGACCTGATGGCGACAATTATCACCCAGCGCCCAAAAAGAGGTTCCATTATCAGACGTCAGGGGGGTTATATGTTCGTCTCCCATGATAGAGATCCAGTCATCTGGCAGACCATTAGAAGACAGCCTGAGCTCAATGACGACTCCATTTTCAATTTCATGATCAAAAAGCTTGGGATGCTATAGACCGACTTTTTTTAAATTCTTACTTTCAGCGGTCTTGGATCATCCAGGAAGTTGCTGTTGCCGAGATGGTTTACGTTTGTATGTGGCTCTTTCAGCCTGCCATGGGATATTTTCCGGATGGCGTATGAGGGTAGGGCGAAGTTGGCGTTCCAACACTTCAGAAATTCCGGTGCCGACAATATAGCGTCCCTCATTCCTTGTGTTCGGGATACTCGGTTGCGATACCGAAACAGGGACGAGCCGAACTCGAAGTGTCTTGACTTGGGCATTGTGTTGACCAGTTTCAGTTATTCCAAACAAACCAACCCTCGTGACAATGTCTATGCTGCTCTTGGGCTAGTCAAGCCCCAGTCACTATGTGCAGAAATTGTGCCAGACTATAACAAGTCAAGTGAGGAGGTTTTCTACGAAGCCAGTTATAACATCATTCGACTGCGGAGAGACCTCTACCTGTGGTCAAACAAGACACTAATGAGTCGGAGATCAATAACCTGTCTTCCCTCTTGGGTACCCGAATGGACGATGAAACCTTATGAAGAGGCTATTGAATTTGCCAATTCTGAATTTAGTCGATGCCTGCACGGAAATCCAATTATTCACGATCGAAGCCTATTTGTGGACGGTCATTTGGTGCACATAGTGGATGCAACCTTCTCCTTCAGCCATGATCGTGGGGAATTCGAACTCATCAAGGGTCTCGAACAGTGGCTACAAGAACGTGACAAAAGCCTTTTCGGAGCATACGCTACTGGGCTACTGGATAATTCTGCAACCGCTACCTTTTCGCGAGGCAGCCTCACCGAAGCAAACCAACTCTTACGGGAGTTCGACGATATCCCTCCTTTCATTACGAGAGTAATCCATAATGTGAAAGGGGATGATCAATGTCCTCTCCCAAATAGTCTGTTGAATATTGAAGCAATGTGGTCAACTCTTACTGCAATTTTCAACAGGCGTATGAAGGAGTCCAAGTTGCCAGAATATAGACTCTTTCTGGCTCTGCTGTATATGATGCCTACAATGGAAGAGAAAGGATGGAGAATTAGAGGAGGGCTGCCTCACTCGTTCAACTACTGGATCATGGCAGCTGTTCTGTTGGTTGAGCTGGGAAGGGACACGAAACTTTTTAATGATGTCTTTTGGAAACACTGGGAGAGAAATGATGCCTTCGACGGAATACAGGACAGCCTTTTCGTGACGAGCAAGGGCTTTTTTGGTCGTGCTCCCGCTGAAACTGTGGAACGTGGTCAGATTGTGGCTATACTCGGTGGGGCATACGTCCCTTGCTTGCTAAAGAGGGAGAATGGTCACTATCGGCTCATAAGTCATGCATACGTGGAAGGAATTATGTCAATGAGGAGCCTGCCCCAGACTTGGCAAGTGGAGAGGATTGAAATTCAGTAGTTTATACTTCTTTATCTGATATCTATTAAATAGTGGTGTTTTGAACCCTTAGCTCTCTATAACTACATACAAGTTATACGAAATATTACAAAACCCTGACCACGGTAAGCGGTTGGAATTGTTGGTAGGGAGTCCAGTAGCCACTATTGTATAAACTGCTCTGATCAACTGAGGATACTGGGGGCCTAGCGCGGCCAATTCGTTGGATGCCATCCTCGGAGCTAACGATATTTGTGTCCTGTGTAGCGTCTATCATTTCGCTATCCACGCCATGTACAGGTTGCTCTGTCTCAGGATTGAATAGTGACCTCGACATCTCCATTTTGATACCTACAGCATGTTTTTCCAAGACGAGAAGATGAGCCAAGTTTGATGAACCGATTGTTCAACATGAGTACCCGTGTACGACGTTTCAATATAAATGTCACAATATCGCTAAAGATGGACAGAAGATTGGTTACAGAGACGAGAAACGGGTTCTCCTAGGAACCACTAGGTACACAAGGTCTATATCAAACTGTCTTAGCCGTTTGATTCACACAAGGGGCCCTAGAGATACGAATGTTATTCGTTGACCGAGTTACTATTCGGCTACTGGTAAAATCTGTCTTGGATGAAAATTTCCTTCATATTATTGGCCTTGGTCTCGAGTTTGCGTTCCATTCCTGCCTCCCTTAACAAATGACCAGATTGTGGCCATTAACTTCCTGGCAAATCTTAAAAAACCAGTCTATTTCCTCCATTTTCAGGGCATTATGGAACCAAATATCGCAAGGTTCTCTCACAATTGAACCGTCACGTGACGATCAGGCCGCAACGCCTCAAAGATCAGGCTGAAAAGTCGGATCCAACTAAGGTGCAATTATGGCACCTGGGAAAGATATCTACCAACCGTCCGAGGAGAATCTGTACCATGCCGAGGTTGGACAGTCTGGATTATACTCAGAGAAGGCAACCAAAGGCAACCTCGCTACTAGCGATGATTACTCGACAACGACTCGCAATTTGAGGCCTTCTGATGGGTTACACGGTATTCTTAGCTCTCCATTAGGTCTTATACGAATCTGATCAGTTGTCAGGTGCCTCTCCGTTGCCAATCAACGATTTGCCACCCCGTAGGAGAGTTATTTGGGTTTGGACATGTGTAAGTTCAAATCACAAACGTGATTATCTTAAGGCCTCAGAACACTAATGAGGCCACAGTGTGCCTGTGGAAATGGAGCGATGAAAGTCAGTGTTGATCCGTGTTCTTTTTGCGGAACTCCTCGCTGTCCCAGCTGTGCCACCAGTAGGATATATAGTCGCCCTTTTTGACGCACATGCGTCATCAAATTTTCAACTTCATATTTCTTACATCTCGGTTCCCTCCGCCAGTTCATATTATGATGTCCAGCCAAGATAGAATGCTTAGTCCCCGGAGATGCACAAATGTAATAAAATGCAGCTATAGCCGATGCCAACCCGCTGAGGGATGCAGATGTGCCATAAATGTCTCCTTGCACGACCGCTGGAAACTACGATATTCTATCCCCCTCAATTCTATTGGCTTACGTGAGAACCTCAAATATCTCGAAATGATCAGGGAGCATGATCCTGATGTACCGGAGATTTCCACATTTATCCTGCCCGATCCAAGATCATATCGCTGGAGAAAAATTTCATCATATATCGAATCATTCTGCGAAGGAGCTTCATTCGTTTTTGACAATTCGGTTGCTGGTGATTTCAACAATCCAGACTTTCGAGATTTGCAGGAGCCCAGAGCTTGGGTTTCTGACTGGGATGGTTCTACTGAAGTGCTTCCGCTGCCTGAAAGAGCATATGGCAGAGTACTTAACTATCTTGAGCTCTATGCAGTTTTGCAGAGAAAGGTAAGTTCTGATTATTGTTTCTTATCAAGTGGTGCGTCTTGCATACAACATGTAAAGTTATTAACTATACCCATTTATGTAGCTCTTCCCTGGCCACGCTCGGAACGGCACTGTTAGCCATCGTCGAAGCATGTACGGAGCTTCCATTCACGGCGTCAGGACTAGTGATATCTTGAAATTCTAACATATAACTAGATATATAAATTACCCTAATGGAACAAGTATTCTGACACTTATCAGAACAGCCCTCGTACATCAACGCGAAGGCTTCCAAGAACTGTTTGCTAGCTACATCACCGGGAAGCCAACACCCAAAATTGGCCTCGGAGAATCTGTAGGTGGCTTTTCTATAATATCATTCCGAGTCGTACGCATACTGACATTCCGCTCTGTTAATAGAGCTGGTGGAATCATCACTTTGTTATATCTTTTAATCTCCCCTTCTTTGCTATCAGATTTGAAGATCGAGAGGATATAAGGAGGATCTTCAATGATCAGAAGCCGTTTCGATCCCGCCTCAACCTCTCCTTTCTAGGTTTAAATCACCCGGAATCAAAAGAATTTTCAGAAGACAGCTCGGGAGTGTTTCTGCACCAAGCGACCTGCGCCTTCATGATCACAGGCAAGAGTGAACGCTACTGGACTGCTGTATTCTTGGATGAAGATTTCTCCGACGACGTACCAAAGCTATCCGTGGAAGAGGAGGAAGATGTTACGGTTGGTGGCATGGACCCCATCATTGTTGATGCAGAGTTCAAATCCGCTGATACAATTGTTTCTCCAAGGGCATATGCTCTTGCGGCCTTGGCAGCTACCCTCGAGGGGATCGCTGAGCATCATACGTACATCCAGGAAGAATTTGCAGCTAGCCTCTCTCGACATGTAAGGTCCTCTCCGCTTCCAACAGTCCCCAGAGACGTAGAAGTACATCGCAAATCTGACCAAGCCGAATTGCAGAGCCTGGATCTCCGACAAGAGACACCTGAGAAGCTCACTTGCCAAAAGCTTCAGGAATGGAGGAGTAAATTCCAAGACTATATTGGGCAAGTCAGATACGGTACCCTCCAATTACTCCGAAAAGTCAACGAGTTTCTTGATCAAGATATTTGCGTCAGCCCTGAGGGACTACCTTGTAGCCCATCATGGCTTAGTGTGGCGGATGAGCCCAATGCGAAGAAGTCTTTGTGGAGGGTCATTGCGTCTCGTAATAGATTGCGTCAGATTAGTCACGAACTTGACTACCTGGTAGAAGAGGCCAAGCGTGAGGTACGCAACAATTCGAAGTTTTGCTTAGGGTACTATAACGCATTTATAGCTAACTTGGCACCGCAGAGCAAGAACTCTCATGTAGATGAACAGCAAATACTATCCCGGCAGCTACAGCAGTTTACAGTGGCCGCATTGGTACTCCAATCTTGTCTATTCTGAAAAACATGGACTAAGGCTAATAGGTCCTCGGTATACTCAATCTTGTTGCTCAAATATACAGCGGTCGACCAGAAAGAGGCGATTCATCGGCATGGGCCGGATTTCTGTTTATCTTAATCTTCAGCCTTATAGTAGGAGGACTCACACTACTGATTCTCTTTTGGGAGGGCATTTGTTCATTGTCAAATATGATGTCCCTACTGTCACATAGATTCTGGGTATTGTCTAGCAACACTGCCAAAGCCATTGTGAGTATTAATCTTATTAAAGCTATCGCTAGTTTTGTATTATGGCTAGTTACTATTCTGTAGTATTTTATTACTTTAATAGGGAATTATAAAACAATTAAGAAGCCTGAGCTACCAAATACAACTAAAAGGCCTTACAAGGGAAGATACCAGGAACTACGTAAAGGAAGAGCCGCGTACTAATTCCAAGTTTCACAGGCTATTCGGAACAGATTATAAATGCTCCATGATATCCAGCAACATAGTTGAACGAGCCCAAGGAGCTTTCCTTTGGGTCATACATGTGGTCACTTCTTGAAGAGCAGGGCTTCGAAACGACGATAATTAGTCCGATATCCTCCAAAGGCTGAATAATCTTCCAGATGATCTCGAAGAGTGCTTTAAGAACATGCTGCAGAGTATCGAAGATGTGCACTGGGAAAATACCACGCGAATCCTTAGAACGGTCCTCGCGGCAGAACAGTGATTAACACTTATCAGCTTCAGTTTCCTCGACCAGGAGATGGACGATTTCGGCCACGCAGTTGCAATGCAATCAAAGAACCTATCAGACGAAACTCATGAGCAAATTTGCCAACGATCGAGAACGCGGCTCAATGCACGCTGCCGCGATTTACTTTACGTCACTGATGACAAGGCAGAGACAGGAGTTTTCAGGTATCAAGTCGATTTTCTTCATCGAACTGTCAGAGACTTCTTCTTAGATAGGAATGTCTTAGAAGAAATGGCCCAGCAAAGAGCCACAAAGAGCTTTGACCCTCATTTGTCGCTTTGTAAGAAGACATCATACACGGACAAGAAGTATTTGGAGAAGGATAAACACATCCTCTTTCTTGCCGAACGGCTTATGCATCACGCACACAGCGTTGAAGAGGCATTCATAAAATCCGAAGGGCCTTCAACGGCTCAGATGCCCCAAGAGAGCTTGCTTGAGGTTTTCCGCTTATTGGATGACCTGGAACGAACAAATTCATACTGGTTCGGATCTACCTCTAACAGTTTGCCGCCGATGAAACGCAGGCGTACCAATAGAGAGCCTTTCGACGTGAGAACTTTCTTGGCATCTGCGATCCAGGCCAGGTTGTCACTCTATGTTCAGGAACGGCTTCGAAAAAAGCCCCAAGAAATTATATTGAAAGTTGGTCGTCCCTTGCTCGATTATGCACTTCGACCAAATTTGGGTGCGCCGTAGGAAACAAGTGGATTAGATCAAGGCCCTATAACACCTGTTCTAAAAGTTCTTCTAGAACTCGGGGCTGACCCAAACCTCAGAGGGTCTGGTTACAAGACAGAAACACCTTGGGAGCTGTTCCTAGAGTTTTGCTATGAAAACCGTGCAAGAGGGAAAGATTTTGTGTGCATGCAAAATATTTGTGCTGCTATGGAGATCATGACAGCGCGTGGCGCGAGGGTCAATGGAACCTTCAGATTGTCTCAAAGACCAAGGGCTTTTGAGTTTGCGGAGGTTGTTGAGCATTTGAGCGTACCACCCCACTCAGTCGACAGGATGCAAGGCATTATTCAGAAAAGAGCTGGAATTCGATGGTTTCTTTGGAATCTTATTTCTTTGGTACAACGGTCCATTGAGGTAATGAGAGCCTTTCTATATAATGGATATCCACATACAGAGGACTGCAGGCTGTTCTGTGTAGCAAATGTCACTACTCTCCAAGGAGAATCAGCACCTAGGTACTCTGGACTCTATACCCCGTCCATACCCCATAGTGTGCCTTATGTATAAAGCTATTGGGTTAGTTAAAACGGCCTGAGCCTCACAACTAACACGATTCATTGCCCGAGACTCTAGCAAACGTTTTATCCAGACCTAGCTCTGATATTATTTGGTCAGACAAGTAACCCTTCTCTTCTCCCTAACTGGTTTGTTATTATTTAGTTTATCGACCATCGACTTTCCTTCGTATCTCTACCAAACTCAGACAACGGCAATAGCTAGCACTACTTGCCCCTTGGTGTTAATAAGATGGAACAAAATATACTAAATACAACCAGAATGGTGAGATATTACTGGCAAGGGACAAAAAGGGCCTCGATGTGCATACAGACGTTGGATTGGTCCAATGACAGCGTATCTCAGCAGATATCGAAATACACAGACGATTGGCAGCGCGAAAAGAAAGCTGAGGCGGGTTGAAAGATCGGTCGTCGAGATATGTCTTGTGAAGGATGGAATCTCTCATGACTTGAATACCTCTTTCGAGGAGCGGCCGACGTCGCTGCTGCCTCGTAGTATTCAGGGGAGCAACGACAGTGATGCCTCGGATTTCGAATCTTCGGCCAAACCCACAAATGGTTATATTCACAGCTAGTCACTGCTCCCCGTATCCGTTTCAGAGCATGGAAAAAGCTTGGCCTTCACAGTAGTGTCTATGGCGAAACTGCTCTAGAACCCATTGCTGACATTGAGATCCCAAGTGATGAACCAATAGGGACATTCGAGCCCGTAGCGCTAAGGATCCGGGCGTAGAAAATCATTTGCGATCCTTCCGGGGAAAATCTTGGCCTACGTGGGCGGTTTTAGATAAACTCGACGCGGCTGAAACTCATGCTATGTGGCTTCGATACATCGTTGGATAGCAAAAAGTCTATTGCCTCAGGCTGCCTCTTACGATTCCTCGGCCGTTCAAGATATTGGACTATCACTATCCCATAATGGAAAATCTTCTGAAACACCTGGAAGATAAGGCCGGTTCTAATAACTCGAGCACTGAGTTTAGAAAGGACGCTACTTCGGGTGGCGCAGGCGAAACTATCATAACAGCTACAAACGAAGAGAACTATATCATGATATCCACTGCTTGGTTGCGTATCTTGACGACATAATTCTCAAAGAGGTTGGCAGAGGAATCGGATATCGTTCGTTTTTCGGAATTACGGTATTTGTTCCCTCCCGATTCTTTCATTTACGCAAGTAAATCAGAGTCTATGCATAAAGTTTGGCGCGTCGTTCAGAGAACGAATGGTTGAAGATATATTAAGGGGCCAGATCATGTTCCCGAGAGCTCAGTTCTATATCAGCCCTCCTGTCGTTAATTACCACTCTATCGACTTTGACGGAACGCATTCCTTCATTTGACAATTTGAAGTCGACTTCTTCGATGATATACGACCCATCAGCTCACTGCCTGAACTCCATCTCCGTATTGCTGAGAAGAATGGCCTTATACATCGGGATCAGCTTAAGGTTAGATCTTTGGAGGTTACTGATCACACCAGTGTTCGGCCTCGATACTACTGCGTATGGACCCATGGTAGGATGATGCGCGGGTTGAAGCTGGAGGAGGCCAACGAAGACTTCGATAGCGACATCATAATTGACTATCGTCGTGTCCTCGAGCATACTTGAGCATGGAGACCCTCAACTGATGACCCCTAGCTTGATGCTATTGACCATGCTGAACTGGGCCAAATGGGCGGCGTGGCTCAAGACTTCAACCCTCATAACATCAATAAAGTTATATTGATCTACAAGGTCCTTTTCTTCTACAATCGTATCATAAAGAATTCACATGCTTAATTTCCTCTCATGATAAGTGGTCATCGTAAGAAAACATTCAGCGATCTATTAACTATGGTTGAGGAAAGTCATCCCATTTCAACTCCTGGATCTTACTCTCTGCTATAAGTAACAAAGGATCGATGAAACTCTTCAGAGAACAGCTGTATTAAACAAGCTACTTAGGTACCTCTTTGTTCTTAGTAGGGGCTGAACTAAAGATGCTTGTTTAAGGCACAGGTCTTGCCCCAAAAAGTCCTCCAGAAGAAGCTGCGGCACCAAAAGTAGACTGAGGTGTTGTGCTTGTACCAAAAAGTCCACCAGTTGTTCGGGGGGTAGTTAAAGTGCCGAACCCCGCAGAGTCAACTCTAGGAGCACCAAAGGCTGGACGTGTATCAGAGGTATTTTGAGCTGTAGTGGAGGTAGCGAGAGCTGAGAAACCAGATCTCCCAAAAGGGCTTGAAGTTGATTGAGTAGTAGCAGTATTTGACTGGGAAGCAGGTGGAGATGTTGGCTGCTGTTGTAGTAGCCATGTACCCGAATGTTTTCCAGTAAGGCTCCCTGTTGCTGGACTATAATATATTGATGGCTCCATGTCGTGCAGAGAACTGATAATCAAGTCGAGTCTAAGCGAGTAAAAGGGAGATTCGGGTCATAGATATAGGCAGGTTGCTACCATGACTTGTAATAAAGATCCCAAGAGCAAAGCTCTACAACCTTCACTGCATCCCAGCTTCCGCTAAAGAAGGTCATCATGAACCTTATATAGTCCATTAACTAAGTACTGCAGGACCTCTGTCCTGGCTTCTTCAATACGCCCTATCATTATAAGCATAAGCTATCAGGTACGAGGTGACATACTTGGAATATCTGCGCGGATTGGTAGATCAAATGTAGGCATGCCCTCACAGGTATACCGAATAGCTCTTTATATACACTTTCAGAACATATATTTCTTCACAAACACAAAAGAAACGAGAATAAGCTATGCTAGTGTCTTATCCATTCTTTCCAGCAATAAATATGAGTACCCATCATATAACAAAAGCCATCTCTCAGCGCAAAACGAAAGTGCATCATAGCACTCCAGATCATCAACAATAGAAGCGATTTTTGATAGAAGATCTGGTTCGGCATTCTGAGGAACACCGCGGGTTTTTCCGTGTATGACTTTTAAGACCATCTCAAAGGCTTGTATATCGAAAACATCCCCAAAGTTCCAATAATAAAGACCATCGTCTTGTTTTAAAGCTTCTTTGAAGGCGCTTGAGAACAGCTTAGAAGCACGACGCGATGAAAGTGTCAGGTGCTTCTGAGAGCAGAGAAAATGTTTCTCGATGAATGTCGGTGACTCGGTGCCAGCAGGTTCGGTGGGTTCTTTGGAGGAAGGAGGGTCCTGCTTGGTTGCAAGGATGACTAGAGTGTCACCATCGGGGTCAATTGCAACTCGAGTATTTGACATGTTTGCTAGGTTGAAGTAGTGGTGGGTAAAAATGGTAGTAATGACAGGAAACAAAGAATAAAGTCGAGCTTCGTCCTGGGAAAAAGTCCTCCCCCTTTAAGTGTGGCTAATCTGTCAGATATCAGTCACAGTCTATATTTATCTGCCAATCATGCCGCGTCTTGAGCGTCTTGGGCCAACAAAGACCTGAAATCACGACCAACACAGCGGCTACAGAGATGAAGACACTAACCATATGACACATGAGCTGTGACAAAATGCGGTACCAGCCCCTGTCAGCACTGACGAGTAAGACCCAACAACAAGGTCTTACTCCGTAGTGCCAGAACGATAATGGCAAACCGAATAGCCAATTTTGGGAAAGCAGGAAGTATAATGAGAAGCTACTTACGCTGAAGGGAGAGTAAACTGCTATCGCATAAATCGCATATTAGTCACAATGAGTATTCGATCTTTTATTGAAAGAGCGTCAATAAAAGGTCGCGGGCAGATTGACTTCACCAGGATTATTGAACGGTTTTTATATAACCAATGAGAGAGTGTTGCATCTCTTGAGATGACCCAAGCGCGCGGTTAAGATAAAAAAAATTACGGTCAGATAAGCAAGGCCGGGAAGATTCACGTGTGATAAGATATTGGACTATCTTAAGATATCAAATCTGTCATGAGTCGCTTCTCGCTTTTTCTCTTGTTATTTGATAAATGAGATGAAAAAGGGCTCGGCAGTGCAGATTTGGGCCGTGGTGCACGAGCCACAGCGAGAGTCAACTGAGTTTGTGGCCCTTGCTGAAATCAGAGAGCATCGCCATCAAGAACAGGAGGTAGTCATTAGATGTATTTCTCTAAGCTGGTCTGATAATCAATTCTCGAAACAATCAATATTGAGCGAAAAGAGACTATTACGAAATTGTCATTTGTTTTCTTTAATTGCAGGTGGCGGGGATTAACCATAACAAACAAGCCAGAAACAGGCGTGCAGCGAAGCGCACTGCCAAACAGCTTCAATCTTTTGATCACGGGTGGGCCCTGAGTCATCATATCAGCCTCTTCCTCCGAGATTTTATTCTCTTCTCTTTCATTTTCAGTCAAGCCTTGCACATCTCGATTTGGGGGCATTTCCACGCTGACCCTTTCGCACGTCAACACGATGGCCTCTGCTGCTGTGTGTCGCTCCAGCCAGCTGTTGATCGAACCTTTACTGACCATTAATAGGTACAGGCGACCTGGTCACGGAGGACCATACCATGTCTCGAGTGCATGTTGTTCCTTGCGAGGCGTGAACCTGAGAGAATCCGACGTCATAATCTCTGCATGGAAAGTTGTACGTGATCACCCTCGAAGGGGGCGGTAGATCTCGGACTGACACATGCACTAGCCACAGGTGCTGCGCGCTGCCGTCGATGCCAACATCCTGAAACCTATGGCCGGTGTGTTGAGGCAATTTCTCCAGCTCTGGCAACAGTAACCTTGCAACCCACTAACAAGCCGGACCAGATCATTGGCAGATCCGAGCTAGCCTTCATGGCTATCAACCTGATCCACGCCCTCAAAGCATTTCAAGCATCCAAAGACGAGGACAAGAACACACCTAAATTCGTAAGCCTGCCTGTCCAGCGTAATTAAGCAGCTTCATTCTTACTATCGTGTAGATCACCAATATGCAAGCTGGGCAGTTCCAAGTCTTTAAGGCCTAGGAGTCCATACGGGAGGTCAGGAAGCTCGAGGAAATCCTTAATCAGAAGCTGCGAGAGATCAAGCGGCTCAAGCAGAAGCTCGACAAGAAGCCACAAGAGGCCAGGCGGCTAAGGGACAAGGTGGATGAGAAGACGAGCGCGGTAGACAAGCTCAAGAATGAGATCCGGCAGCAGAAGAACAGGCAGAGAGGGCTTTTGGATAGTCTTGCGATGTAGCTCTATTTCGCGAACAACGCAAGGTATGAGGTAAACCCGGTCGCCTGGTCGCGTTGGGGGACTTTGGCTTACATTTTGGTAGAGTCCTGTTATTCCGAGTCCTCTTTTAAGTGAAAATGCGGGGACATCTACAAGGATTACTTGCTAATAGTTTTGCCAATCGTCCACTGTCGGTGAAAGTGGGAGGATTGATCATAATGTAGTCTCCTTTCTTCTGCATATGGCTTGCACTTGGACCTCCTGGAGTCCAGGGAGACGTTATCCGACAATATTAAGCTGTACTCCGTACTCTATACAGAGTTATGTACTGTAATTTCCTTTGCAGATTCTCGAGGCTCCAGGCTGAGGGCAGCTCAAGACGCTAAACTCGGGACGGGTAGCGGGTGGTCACACGGGTAGCCCGGACCTAACTATTGAGGTCTAGCCTTGAAGAACCAGTGGTCTGTGATTCGTTCAATGGGTCATCCTTGTTTCAGCTGCTGGTCCTTGCTGGCTGAGCGGTTTGCTTACAGGTCCATGAAGATAATCAGCACATTAGCGACGTAGTATCTGGAGATAATTTAAACAGCAACAAAGCAATATAGATGGATACGATTTGAGCTAAGGATCCAATGCGCAGAACTCAAATGACTGGAAGAACCACGTCTGCGGTACTAACATCTGAGTCATTTTTCAGCTTGGTGAGGGCTGCATTCTGAAACTCGCCTTCCAGGGATATAGATATCACAACCAACAGATGTAACCTTGTCGTGCATATATGGGCTCGTCCACCAACACTTTTCTTTTCAATTTTCAACTTAACTTCTCTGACTTTTTACGACTCACTCAATATGGCATCTACATCTAACAACAAAAAGTCCGATTGAAAGACGCGTTTAAACTTATCTGCGAGAGGCTTCTTCTACGACGACAACATCTCCACCACAGCCTTGCCTAACCATGTCAAGGCCCTCCGAGAGTCAATGCTTAACTTCAAGGACCATGGGTTTGACAAAAAGCTTGATAAAAGGGATAGAAGAATCCAAGATCGAGCTAAGAAATGTGTAACGGGCGATGTCTCTGAGCCAAACTGGAAAGTCTTTTTTGATGGGAGCTTCTTTGCTCCTCTTGTGAAAAGAACCTCTACCTTACACGGCAATAACAATATTATAGGGTAAGTCGTTTAAGCTATAACTATATGAGAAAGAGGCTCACAAACAGTGAAAAGTGACTCCGAGGCTCTATGGACAACATTTGATACCAAGAACGATAAGCTTGGAGATTCAATGCCTGATGGCTTCCGCAACGCAAGCCGCCCCAAACCGGACTATGCGTTTTATTTTCCAATGTATCAGCTGACGGCCAGAGCTGATGTATCTCGACATACTCCTCAATCTGTGAGTGGAGTCAGTGCTACGCCAGGTAACAATACCAAGAGAGTTCTAGAGCCACCCGAAGAATCAACGCCGTCTTCTGTAGAGCCATTCTCATTCTCTGCCTTGAAAGAGCTATACCAGTACGGCTTACGACCCTCTCCTTTTCATGCTTTCCAGAAGAAATTGACAAAAAAACACCTGAGATGTTTTCCTTGGCTTGTTATCGAGATGAAGAAGGATCATACCCAACGCGGGCGGATCAATAAGTCAAAAGAGGAGGCTTCCTGCCAAGCTGTGAATGGTAGTGGATGCGCTGTAAGACTGAACCAGATCGCTGCGAAGTTTGCTGTGGAACTACCTGGTCAAGAGCAAATCCCTCCGATCCCAGCCGTTACTACAGCTGGCCCCGAAGTTAAGGTTTGGATTACATATTTTGCAAAAAAATTCATCGCACATGTTTCCCATACAGAGAGGGGACCCTTTCTCGATCCAATCGATCAAGGTTATGTTAGTACATCGGAGATACACAGCTAATACTTGCTAATTATTCCTCCTAGATGATGCAATGCATTTGGACTGGAGATATGACAAACCTCGAGGACGTTAAGAAATTCCGACTCATACTCGAAAATACTTATACTTGGGCAACGCAGGTATTTAAACCAATGATGAATACCTATATTTGTCAATGGAACTTTGTCTACTCTGAGACTGGCCGTAGCTTTGCGACTGCAGCAATGGAACGTGAACGACAGAGAAAGGAGCTGTCAAGAAAAACACTTCGATTCGTCTTTGCTGCTCTGGGTGACGAAGCAGACCTCGATGCTGACGACGATTTGCGTCGAGCTGCCAAGCTGAGGCTAGTGAAACTCTGCGACACATTCGTCCAAGACACAGACTATATTATTGCGGAAGAACTTGAGAAGTTACACTTGAAGATCGCTGATGATGAGGACAATGGGTATAGTGAGGAGAGCGAGGAGAGCGAGGAGAGCGAGGAGAACGAGGAGAGTGAGGATAGCGGGGACGAAGACGAGGATGAGGAAGACCTGGTATGGGACCACATCAGGAGGAAATATGTGTGAACAAATGGACAAAGAGACGCCACCTGTATCTTATGAGTGTATTTTCCAGTACTGACAGTTTCCTTGATCTGTTTGTTGAGAAATTATTACTGCGTGTCCGCGTGATGAAGTCCGGACAACGGAACCACACAAGGGTAGCTCTTTGACTTGGAATAGAGTTAATATGAGCTGCGCTTTTAGGAGTTTCGTGTGACGGGGGAACTAGCAAGAGTCAGTATGGTTCGGAGGTGGTAGAAAGTGTGATCCAGGCCACTGAGCTCCTCAGTGAGAACTTGTGAATATATACTTTCTCAGACAGAGACTCCGAGCCATAGAACAAGTCACTCGGAGCTGCATGGCCCGGTGCTCTTCGGACATCAACTCCGCTTTACTGGGATAACTACATGGATACATAGGAATAGAGATGCCGATGGGACGAAGTCCAGGTTTTGGAACTTGGCTTTTGAAGGTAACCAGGCTGAGGTTCTTGTGTTTAGAATTCACGCCATTGAGCTTAGTATTACAGTGTTGAGTCTACTATCTACGAGTTCCAGTCCACGGAGCTCTTACCTTTGATATCCATATTCTGAGCTCTTAGAGTACTCTTTCGTCAACATCAAACACATCAATAACGACTCCATCATTACCAGCCTTTGGCATTGCTGATTTACACTAGGCCTCCAGATTCAGTCTTTGATGACTCTATGTCCCTTTAGCCGAGAAAAACTCATTTCTGTTCACTACTCGATCTTAAAACTCAATAAATGGACTACTTGAGTGTCGGACTTCCATGTGCTTAGCTGATATTGGCTTATATCGTTTGTTAAGGGATTGGCCCTGCTTAAAAAGGAATCTATAGGCAGTATGCTTTCTTATAGTCATGCGGTCCTGATTTGTTTAAGCCCCATTCAATCTCAGCGAACTAGACTCGTCGATATTGTCTCTTTTCTGAGTTTTTAGAAACCAGGAAACGGTATTTGCGTGCCAACTCTCGCCTCGTACGACGACTTATATTGATCCAAAGCCAAGGACCAATTTGTCAAAGGAGCGATGCCAATCCTCGGTTGTACGGAGTACATATCATCTGACACGTAGTCAAAAACTGCCAAAACGTTACGGAGAAACGGAACGCCCAATATTGAGTCAGCCAAAGAAAGGCTCTGCGCGTTGATAGAAGCCCGACACCTGAAGCAATGTTAGGACTGGTCAGTCGCCATTACATAGTGCATGCTCACATTTGTGTTCCATTTAGCATAAACCAGTCTCCTGGGGTGATCAAGTCGAGGGGATTGATATCAATCCATTGGCCGTTTATTTTGATCTCCAAATGCTGTGGTTTTGAGCAATCGAATGAAGCAACCAGACCTGATGATTGCGATGGGCCAATGATATTGCTTGCGATCTCGTCGAACACTATGCCACCAACAGCCATAAATGACGTCCCACTGTCCAAAGCTGCAATGTACGGCGATCCTGAGACAATACCTACTTTGAGTCAATACTGGCTTTGCAAGTCATTGGAACAACTGGGAGATTGTAGAGGACGTACCACTTGCCGGTAGGGAAATGTCTTTGCCGTTAAACCTCATCCCATCAACCGTAATAGACCAGAGCTGCGGTGCCAGGGGAGCCCCTGGATAATTATAACTAAGAATATTTAGCAAGTCATATTCTTTAAGACATACAGTACGCACTTACTTAGGGCCGTCTACTATATCGCTGTATGTTATCTTCCGTCCATTCGAGGCTTCCTCGTCAATGCCGCCTATAGTCAAACGACCTTCTTTCGGACTGTTTGGATCCGCGTATCGCGGGAATACTGTTGAGAACTTGGGTGCAAGTAACCTCTCTTGTGCTACCAATGTATCAAATGTTGGTAAGTTTTGATACTGGTAGAACTGCCGAGAAACATTTCGGAGACCCATGCCTAGTATTCCAGAAAAGCTTCCATTCTGAAACTCCATCTCTATAGCATTGTAAACAAGACCTATCTCATTGTCTATTAGAATTCGTCCTTTTTTCCTTTTTCTCTGCATGAGGAATAAGGAAATAGCTTACCGACAGCCAAGTCTTTTGCAATAATGTCCTTTGTACCAAATTGGACATCCAAGATAGACTGATTGCCAAATACTGGCCCTGTCCCAACAATTGTAAAGAAACTTTGGTTTACTGGCATATTTGTCGTGGGCTATATATATTTAAGCATTGGTTACTAGCCACACAAACATAATTTCATGTTCTCAGAGAGGAATTCTTACCTGGATCTCGAAAGGCGTGCTGTTGTAACATCCACTAGTGGGGGTATTTGGGCACTCGTTGGATACAAGAACCAGATCAGCGGAGCCGGTATCAAGCATAACAGCCAGCCTTTGGCCATCGCACGTCAGCTCCACGGAATAATAAGTATCTCCAAGTTGCGTCACGCTAGGAAAGTTGATTGGCAGTGTCTGTACCGATCCAGGTCCTGGACCAGCTAGAGCCTTTTCTCGATTGTAAGCATTACTTCCGGCAACAACATCGCTGCCAATCTCTGTACCCGGGAGACTTAGGGGATTCGACCATAGCGCACACTTGATGACTGCTGTCTTATCGTTTGACGAAGTTTTGGGGTGATCGGGCTGGAAGTAGATATTGAAAGCAACACATTCATTGTTGGCGTCACACCGTTGTGCACATACGTCAACGTCGTAGTCGGCCAATGTGAAATCTTCCAGATAACCGTCTCGACTAGCCAACACATCAGTGTTGACAAAGGCCACAGCATATCCAGGTGGCGTGAGAGCAGAACTGGCCGACTCGGAATAGGCTGAGTCATTGTCAGATGCACTCGCTCTCGATGCTAACTCAATTGCGCCGGCTACTACTCGAGTAGTCGGAAACAATAGAAGAAGTGGATGCATATTGAATGTCTACTTTCAGAGATCTTGGTAGCGGTTACCTAGAACTTGTGTGTCGAGGATACTGAACTGTATCATTCTCTGGTCATAGATTTGTTATATCTCTGTACACACTGAGTCCACTCCGCATCATCCGTATCCCTTGCGCATTTCCTTTCTCATATTACAAGAATTACCCACAATCGTTACAACACTGTTGTGAAGAAGCGGGGTTCCGGATACTCGGATACGTTTTTAACATGGTTTAAAACCAGTAACTGGTGGGCTAAATAAAGGTAGATGGCCACTAATGCCTATTACAAGGGTCGTAATACGAACTTCGGAAACGGCATTCTATTCATCGTTCGAATGCAGGGATGCAGCAAATATAATTGTTTGCCTTATCTCTCAGTACCACCTCATGGTGCTCTCAAGGCTAACTCGACAATGACTGCACCCCGCTGCTAAGGTTTAACCATCTGGGGCGCCTCGTATAACGCGTCGAGTGACTGGTGATCCTCGGCATCTTTTGCCGAGCCATAGCGCTCTCACACACAGGGTCGACCATTCCCGGCATAATCCCCAATATGCTGATCAGTGGCTCTTCGACAAGCGCATTGATGCAACCCTGCCTTGGCAATAGTAGCGATATATGGATTGAGACTGAGGGATCATGACTGGCCCCGCGGACTAGTTGTAGTGCGGGAAGTACTACATTCACCTTTAATTCACATGTTACATCAATACCCACGATTGCTTACTGTTTCGCACGAACGTTCCACGCCTACCCAAGCTACTGGCGCGAAGAAGTTGAAGTCAATGGTGGCCATGCAGCCGGACACCCCAATATTGGCAGCAACTCCAATCGACAGGATAATGGCATGGCTCATGGCCAGTCCGCTGATATGATCAAAGGTAGATTGATAGACAGCGTGTAACTACAGCGGTACCGAAAACCGGGTCGGCAAGATAGCCACAGAGGTACTGTATGCGGTTTGGATAAGTAGAATACAGTTTCTGCGGGGGCTCTGGCTGTAAGCTACGGCGAAAATTTTGCATCTTGGGCTTGAGAGGAAGTGGCAGCAGATAGCATATCCATTCCTGTTCATCAGCTGAGGACTTGTACATAGAGCAGGCAGAGTCAAACTCTCGGGAAGTGCTTGTAAGAATGATGATTTCAGTTGTACTTCAATTATGATTTAGCCAGTTGCACATTTATGCATTGCACCGAGATCGATTGGCTACGACTTCTATGCCCAACGTCACTTTGGGTGGCGCCAATCAACATAAGCAGGTGGCGTCTGGTACATTGACGCATACGAAGCCGGAGTATAGGACGCTCTTTGAAAATATTATCAGCTACGTCTCAGCTCACTGGTGGCCAAACTGGCGGAGTGCGGGATGGCAAAACAGGATTTATCGTAAGTAGGGCCTGCCGAGAACCCCATTCAGCCAGCTCCCTATCTTTCAGTACTGCAATGCTATTATAGTTGGCGATAAAGTCCAGCCTGTGTGTAATGGCAAGAATGGTGTAGCTATTGGACTCCTGTTTGATGATCTCGCACATTTGTAGCTCAGTCTCATGGTCAACATTGCTTGTCACCTCGTCCAGTATCACGATCTGCTTTGGCTACAATAGCGCCCTGGCTAAACAGAATAGCTATGCCAACCAGGAGAAATTCGAATAACTGTGGTATGAGAACTACAGCGATAATTCTTGGCTTTCTTTGAGCAAAGCTGAAGATGGCCTGTTAAGATTTCTAGTAACGAGAACGGCAACTTCGCTATCACTATTAAAAACCAACCCTATCAACTCACGGATTTCGTGAGGGAGGCCCATCAGGAGCTATTAAGTACCCGACAGGACCTAGTTCTAAGCATTCGCCGGTTAGTACACATCCTTGGGCACTTAGCAAGATGCACCCAGTTCAAGGACCTTGCAAGCCCTGGTCTAGGGGACGATGAAGAATACATCATTGGCGTTGACGTCAAGCCAACATCCGGCATCAAGAAGCTTCGTTCCGGGAACATGCAGCCTGTCAAAGGAATGCAAAAACATGCTGCGACAGAGTTGTACCAGGCGGAGAAGAACCGATTATTCTCATTTCATTTAGTGCCAGCTGAACTCGAGTGATTCCGCAAGAGTATCGCTAAATAGAAAGCGGTGCAAAGTGTTAGGTCGCATACACCCAGCATTTCTCACCAATCAAAAACGGTTAAGAGACACTAAGAGATTTCAGACCGCTAAGCTCGGTCAGTAACAAACCATCAGAAGCACCAGTGATCCCCAGAATCACCAGTGACCCTAACGATCCTTCAGTGACTAGATCTTTAGCCAAATGAACTACTTGCTAAATCGCAGACGTGTTAATCTTATACACTTGACCGAACTAGCCAACAATTAACCCTTGTAACTCAATTACTCCTTATCTTTGCCTAGATCCAATCACTTTTTGGGTATCAATGCACGCACGCCTGTTTCGTGTCAATTCCGCCAATGTCGTACGCCACATTTAATGCAGTACCCCAATCGTTACGCCGTGCAGATAAAATGCTCCACCAGAAATCGTTATGGTCTCAGCCCTGGGATGCAAAAAAATCATCCATCATCTCCAAATCCTTCCATTTCTGCTCAGCCTACGTTAGCAATTCCTCAGCCCATGTGATTGCAGAACCAACCTCGAGTGTCTTCATCACAAGCTCAAGTTCTTCCCGTCCATCGGGGATGTTATCCCAATCTTGTGCCTCACGACGTTGTTTCACGAGCTCGACCAGACACGCGACCCAGTTCCCCGCCTTTTCCGAGGTGACTTCTGGCTCTGTCTCACTGAGCTTTTGGTGTTTCAGAAGGCACAGCCATCGCCTCAATCCAGCCCATGTAAGTACCTCACCGCCCGTAATGAGGGGAGGGTCACTCAGCTTTCGGAATACTTAACGGATCGTCCCCGGTGGTATGTATACCGTCTGTCCCGGACGAAGGACCAGATAACGCGCCTGTCCCTTGAAGGACAGTGGCTCCTGTTCCCACTTTAGCCGGTCCTGCCAGCGGGATCCAGCCTTGATGACAGGTATAAAAATATCCCTGGGGCAAAATCGTCCACGTGGGATGTTGTATGATTGCCACCTTCGCTGAGGAGCATAAACTCAATATTTCGGCCACTTAGAACGGCCGGTCCCGCGCCGGTTCGTTCGAGGGCGTCGATGTGGCGGAGAATGTCGGAATTCGGGTTGGTGAGAAAAGGGGGGTATGGAACAGGTACCCACTGCGGCATGTTTAGCACGTTCCACTTCTCATCCTTGGGGGCTCCAGTTCCATTGAGTAGCTTCTTCTTGATCTGCGGCAGGGTTTTCTGGAAAAAGGTCGATTGGCGGATGACTTGGCCTTTGGCATTGATGGTATCTCTTGAGCGTGTTGAGATGGTTACCCAATGCTGGTCTGTCATTATCTCGTTGAAAGAACGTGGGCTGACTCGGCCATTGCGTGCAAGGTCGGGAAGTTGGAGGCGTCGGAGGCATTCGGGGGCAGAGAGGCGTTGAAAGCAGTCGTTTAGTGGCGGGCCGTTCCATGCGAACGGTTGCTGGTTGTCGATGACGAGCAAGGCGCCAGAGTCGATCAAGTTAGCGGCATCTTCGGAGCAGCCACAGTGATAGACTTCAACGGCGTCTTCTTTATTTGGTGGGGACCCAAACTCTAAGAAAGCCGCAATTTGTTCAGCGTGATACTGTCGCCAGGTAGGCCAGACTCCATGTGCATGTGGTTTCTGACTACTCAGCCACGTTTTGGTCTCACTCAAAACGCGCTGCACCCATTGCTCGTCCGTTGAGTGACAGCGAAACTGGTCTTAGGGTCTTAAGATACCGCTGATAAGACGCATCACAACCAGGTTTTATTTCTAATTTCGCCACTGTATCGTCTGACAGCACAGTCGTCTTGTTCACGTTCCTACGTAGACGTGACTTTTGCCTATGACATATCCTCGCACGCCTAGCCTTCCAGTATGGCTTCTTTGTCAAAATATCAGTGTTGAGTCAGACATCGTAAAACCATTCTCTATGTGTCCTCACACTGATGAAATGGTTCAGCTGGATATGGAAGAGCAGATTGGTTTGCCTTCGGGGGCTATCGAGGATATCTATATTAAGAGGGACGTATATATATTAACTGTGGCTAACTAAGGTCTCACGTCGAGTGGTCCAGCTAATATGCAAGGTAGTTATGTGCCTCAGGCACCTTCACCACTTATTACCCCGCTATCGCAAACACTCTGAAATCCTACAACATCAAAATACAAATCCTCGCATTTCCCGGTATCATGGCCTCCTACGCAAGACCTGCCTCAAAGCTTATCGAATTACTAAGTGATAAGCCACAGTGCCCAAATTTGACTATAGTAGACACAATTCTACTTCATCTAGGCATCGCAGATATATACTCATTACACGCATCATGCCGATCTCTGCGCTGGTTAGTGGATTACATGACGGAATCGCCATGCTTGCTCAACATCACGAGGCTATTACAACCTTTTGTCCACGACCCGTTGCGCTTCCGACAGGAGCTTGGCAATCACGACGGGCTCATTGCAGGAGACTCTGTCCGCAACTTCTTTGAATTTAATCGCTGGGAAGTTAGCTCGCTGCTTTTATATATTGAACAGGGACCTAAATATCAGGGTTTTATTCAGTATTTACTTGACCATGAAGGATACAGAGCCTCTGCGGAACCAATAATATTCCGCCGCGACAACACCCCAGATATATGTATTGTCATTATAGCTACGCCCCATTCTCCCGTCGTGGAAATCATCAACAAAGCTGTTACGACAGCTGGGTTGAATTTTATATCCTGGAACAAAGCCTATTGCCTACTTCCGATTCCAACCGTGGTATTTCACAAGTTTTACCCCCTCAAACCCATCGACGATGCCCTTGGAAAATCACTCCGCCAACGGGCCAAATGGGGTTGGACGACAAGGGACATGCTTTGGCCTGATTTAACAACTCGACTCATTTCTCGCAAGGAATGTCGTCAAATTGGCGGACCAAGCTCTCTAATCATCAAACTTGGAAATGTCCCGCCAGGAGACTACACCCCTGACTATGTCCTCGAGGGGAGCGTCTATTCTGTGTTATGGAAGTCCTCGTCGAGTACTTGTCGGAGCCTATCTGTTACTATGAAACCCGCGCCTGTTTCCCATGCACTTCGTTATGCACACGCAAATGGTGAAGTCGGTCATGGCTGCAAAGACTGGGAAAGATTTTTATGCGACCGATTAGACCGTTGGACTTATGTCGAGATAGCCAAGATGGACCGTGATCAACAGCCACAAGGGTTCTACCATATGGCGCCAGGGAAGTATCGCGTCCGTATTCCTGCTGGGTACCAACTGCCCGAAACGTGGGACTATGCAGACGACCAGATCATTCCGTGGTTTCAAGAATGGGAGGAAAGTTGGGTAATGAGTAATGAGTACTATGGAGGATAATTTATAACCTCTTATTTTAAATTATCTTTTCATGTAATGAGATCTTATATAGTCTTAATTCTCTAATCTAGAAGACCTCTCTTTAACAAGATAAAAGTTAAGGTATCTTTTATATTATTGATTAAGATGGTACAAATCCCCCATAGTCTTTTAACCGTACTACAGTATATCGAAACTTCTATGGAGCTGTGTGACTGGCGCCTCCTTCTGAAGACTTCTAGGCGCTGGTCTTAGACAAGACTTGATGGGCTGGTTAGCACTGGTACTTTCAAACTTTAGGATCCAAGCCATTTCAGCCAATGAATCCTATAGCTGGGCTTTCAGTTCACCCACCTTACGTCGGCATGGGAGCGGAGGACTTAAGGCCGTGGAGGTAAAGCTCGGCAAATGCGATTGACAGCAGATAAGCAGACCGAAGACAGGTCTCATGGCAGTTGTACTTTCCATCGTGTTACTCACTATAGCCTCCCAATAGCTTATCCGAGACATCGATCCTAGGTCTAATAAATAAGTTACTCTAGAAGATTAAGGACCAAATAAAAGATAGGAGGGTGAAGAACCATATTGTCAAAAAAACAATTCAATGTTCCGCATTAAAGTCTTTGCACTTGGCATATACGTGTTACCGGTACAGAATTACAAGCCGCAGAAAACCAAAGAACGCATCCATCACGAACTCGAAAACAACTCGGGCCAGGTTTCCTTCTCGCCCACGACCATGGTATAAGATATTTCAGCGTAATGCTCTGCTACCAAGCATAGTTCAGGAGCAAGTTGGTGATACACATGCACGAGGTTGTAGAATGCCCATGGTACAGCATCATTCGCCATCCCCCATCGTTCAACTTCGAGTCGCGGCCGATCCTTGATGTCGTTGGGCGGACATGCAATGATGCTGTATCCCAGAGCATCGAAGCCCTTGAGGATCATCTCGGCCGCAACATTCAGCTGGTTATTCTCCAGCAGGTGGACGCCGAGGGCGAAGTAGGTGGCCCAGAGTTCTAGCCGAATGGCGGAGTCGTTGTTTGTCGGGTAGGTTTTCTCGAGAGCCTTCATGATCCGACTTGCCTTTTCTCCGTTGCTTGAGCCAGAGTGACCAAGAAGCCTCTTAAGGTCGTCGGAAAGCACCTTGCGTCTCTGGAAGACAGACTTGGACGTGGCTTTCTTACTCAAACAGAGCTCGCAGCCGCACGTGAACCCCCAGTTATTCAAGCCCTTTTGGGTCTCTTGGTAAGATTCGAAGGGCAGAGGAGGACGATAGCAGAAAAAGAGTTCAGTGTCAGCAGGGAGGTCCCTCGTCGCGCGTACGATTTGCATATCTCCAATGAAGGAGCGTCGACAGTTGCCCACACAGGAATGGTTGATACGAGAAGCGAGAAGCCAAATGCCCGAGGTTGTGTGCTTGGAGTCTTTGCCACCCGTCATATCTGTGCTGTTGGATGTTGCTTGGAGGAATGACTCGCGGCTCGTCCTAGGAGCACCAAAACCATTAAGGGAGGCGATCTTTTCTACCAGGAATCTAAGTCTCGGTTAGCCGCCTGGCTCAACTGGTTTACTTGTCAAAGTGGCAGAAGACAACTCACGAATCAACGACAGGGGTTCCGTCAGTCTCCAAGACCGTGGCCTTTTGGTAATTGGCGTGGTGAAGGTCTCCAAACTCGGCGGACAACGACGAGTTGTGGTACAGTTTCTGTACAATCAGGGTCAAGAGACGTGCTTGGCCACCCACTACCATCCTCTTGGTGGCAAGATTCATCAGGATTTTGGTCTGTTTTGTGGATTGCTCATCGCCAGCAAAGCTGTAGGAGAATGCCTTTTCACAGAGCAGAAGCTCCCCCGCTGAGACGGTCTTGGTGGTGAAGAGCCCTTTGCCCCGGCCAGGTGCCTCGCGGATCTCTACAGGAGCTGAGAAGGTGGCACAGTCGATGAGGGGAGGTGTCTTTTCCGCCTGCTTATACATCTGCTTGAAATTGTATTCACCTGTTCTCTGTTCGCTAAACCGCTCGTCAAGCCGATCTTTCTCGGAGCTGGCTGCCTTGTTTTCAGGGAACGACTGCGTGAGTTTCTCCAGCATCTCAAGACTCTGCTGATAGTCGCCAAGCTCATACAATGCTCGAGCCTTGCGGAAGAGAGATTTTTCGGATGGCATCGCAGGATTGATGGCTTTCTCGGCATCCAACAAGGCTTGCTTCGGCCGGTCCAAGTTCATGTTTACAAGTGAGCGGTTGAGGAAAGCGAGCTGCCTCTCTTGAAAGTTTTGACCCGCTTGAATAGCTGAAGAGTACCTGTATGGATGTCAATTACGTGATCTGGGCTGCTCAACTACTTGGCCTGATCTTCAGAGTCAGACAAGCCGAGGGGAGAAACATACAGTCGTAGTGCTTCAGCCCATTTCTTGGCCTGTACAGCGCAGTTCCCCTGCTTTCGAATGTCTGTGCTGTTCTCGCTCGAGATCACCATCGATGGCCTCCAGTGCGAGGGAATGCGGTCGTCAGCTCCGTCCAGCCGGATAATATCACTAGGGTGGTCGACTCTCAGCGAGTATGTACCGTCCGTGGCGCATTTGAAGAAGGGCTCTTTGAGGATGCAGACCGTGTTCGGGCTGAGGATCTCAGTGGCAGGGACGATGGTCTCTTCAGGTTGGTGATAGAGCTGGAGCAACACAGCGATTCCCTTCTCATCCTCCACAATGGCCATGACGGCGGTCATGCGGTCCGGGGGAGTAAGGACGCGAAGCATGACCTTCTTCCCTCGATGATGGGTTTCGAGTCTCATGTTGGAGATCATCATGGCTTCCAGATCGTTGGCGGAAACAATGCATGGTGGGTAAGGCGCTGGGACCTGCGTGGTAGCGATTGTGTTTTCGTCCGACTGAGACCGATATGAGGCGGCCATGAGCTTCATCATGAAGGACGAGACAAGTTGTTGAGAAGGGGGGTGATCTCGCACGGCTTGACCTTTTCTTCTGGCGGCTTGCTCTGCAGCGCTCTGAAGTTGCTTCAGATAGCCGATGTACTTGCTCTCATGTGAGACGTCTTTGATATCCATCTTGGGTTAAGAGTTCAATTGTTGAGGCTGCGTTAGAGTTTAAATCGTGATTGAGAATACAGCTAAGGCTTAAGTCCTGAGCCACTTCTTGAATGATGATTTGGCGGGCCGCAGGTGAAGACAACAGATAGCCAAAAATGCCTCGTCAGGCCATCGCAATGGTTGGCCTCCCACAGGTGACCGCATATTTGTGACCAATCTTTTGTAGCCAATTTTGTCCACATATTGGTCAACAGAATTGCAGGACATTACCCCTCTCGCCGTTTGCCCAATCAAAAGCTCAACAACCAGAGGCAAATAATCGAATCAATGATCTTTACATGAGCAGGGTGCTTGAGCCGGGTTTCTCGTCACGCTACCTGGAGAGGTACCTATGTCCGAGCCACGTGATGCTTCGTTGGGTCAATTAATGAAATTGTCGTGGAACTGGAGGAAAGCCCTATTTAGTATCTTAAGATCTTAACATCCGCGCCATGTAAAGAGCTACCCTGGACCCCCAAAACGACAGCTAACTCATCTTAAGATATATTATAATTAGTCTTTATTCCTAACTTTTAATATCTAGGTATATTATGACTTGAAACTCAATATGCTATTATGTATATTATTCTACGTGTGTAAAATCTTTGCTATTGTTTTGTGGACAGTTTCTTTGTCTGCATGTTTCCGAAGGGAATGGCGATGGCGAGCTTTATGAGAGGAGTGATACACTTTTTCAAGTTGGGATTACGCCGGCTGAAGATCAGGTCGAAGGGAAGCTTGGTTGTTGGGGACGTACTCTCGCTGGTGGGCCGGATACATGATGAACGCGAAATAGGGCTCGTCAGCGACTACGGTGTGTCCTGGCGGTATCGGGTTGCGAGCACGTTCGATTACTACTTTCTGCTGGATGCTTTCAGCATGCTGGGCAACTAGCTGTGTCATCTTTGGTGAAGTCAACGCTCCCGAGACCCTGGACTGGAGTTCGAGGTTCATAAGTGGGATCAGTGCTGATTTCCCTATACAGAACAGTGAGTCTTGTCTCATTGAGAGCCTGGCCCACTACGAACCGCTGTTGGTGAGGCGGGAGCGTAAAGATAATGTGCATGAGCCCGGGAGGCGCGGTGTCAAACAGGTCGTACATGGTGTACGGCGTCTCTCGTCCCCCTTGTCCTCGTCTGTCATAATGTAGGTGGGCTCGCGCTCCCACAGAAGGTGATGGTCCTTGAAGACGATGTGAGGTAGGATGGTAACCTTGGCGTTGCTCCTAGGTGCTAGGTAGATAGAGTTGATGAGTCCTGGGCGCAGGTTGAACTTTAGGGCCACGACGTAGAATGACTGCAATGTTCCATCAATGGTTGCATCCTGACGGTTCCTGTATGGGTCGGCGTACGGCTACACTTGGGTTGTAGAGGTTGTCTGCGAGACCGTAATATCGTGCCGGCGGCTAGGAACCAGCAAGGGTACGTAGTAGAGAAACGAGGCGACCTCTCCGGGGAGAAAGCCATGCGGCTTGCCGGAGAGGATCTGCCGGTTATAGTGGTGTACCAGGCGACGTTGTGAGGAAACCATGGCGTGAATAATGGGCTCTTGCGGATGGATGACCTGAATGATGGTCCGTATATGTGAGAAGCCAGTTGAACTTGTCGTTCACCCACAAGATGAGGTGATGTCGGACAGGTAGGGGTCCTGAGGTTAGGACTGTTCAGACCCGGAGGGTCCTGCGTTGGTAAAAGAATATCACAGTTTGAATGGAAGTTAGGGCTGACATGACATGCTCGGTGGTGATTGTGTCTCTTGTTGTCAGTTTCGATGAGTAAACCTGAAGGAGGTGAAAGGCGACTTTTGGCCCAAAAGCCAGAAACGTGGCCAAGAGGTAGAATACAGCGACGACTGGGAGCTCGGGCCAGCTGTCGAGACCGTCCCATGCCCAGAACGGGCTTTTATTGTTATTTTGGAAACGTCCTGCTAATTGCATATTCTGCCGCCAGGCGAAGCATACATCATATACGCTTTCTCAATCAGTTCCGCGAATTAATCAAGGCTGCGCAGGCATCGTAGTGCAGCTAAAACATGGACTATCGTCGACGTGCAGGCGACTATTTGCATTGTGACCGCCGCCACCAGGGACTAGACTGTGGAGCAACTGGTCAATAGTCTACGTATTCACACCCAATCCGCTCGAACAGGTATTGGTTCACGGGCTTAAATACATCAAAACGGGTCTAATGCAGTTGTAAGAGGTGTCAAAACATAGGTAGGGTAGCCCTGATCGGTCTAGCTTCCCTGATCAGGATTAGATGCTCCATGAGTATATAAGGAGCTCCACTCCCCCCATCCTATGACAGAATTAAGGCTTTTTGAACCCTCTCTTGTATGACCCTCCGCTGTGTGTACCACACAAGGTTATACTACGGGGAATACCCCAGGGGAAGTCCAAGTCGCCCAAGCTCCAAGTCTGCTGCTGCCACACGAGCTGAGAAATATAAAGTCAGACTTGGATACCGGGCAGTACAAGCCCAGCGTGTATTATTTCATAATGGCTACGGAAGACGACGAGAATAGACCTCATGAGGCGCGCCAGGGTGCCTACAACCAAGAGGCTCGGCTGAACGCGGTGTTTGTCGTTCCTTTTGATCCAACTGAAGACCAAGACGACGGCAATACAACTAGGCGACCAAAAGTGTCATCAAGCAGACTAAAAGAGCCGTTTCCGTTCTGGCGTCCAGCGGATGAGTGGGAAAATCCCATCTGGGGCTGGATGCTCATCAACTACGTTAACCAGGGCATCCAGCTGTTTCTGCAGGACGGCACCTTCTATCGCGAGGTTCGGTTTCCGGGTCGCAATGGAACTCAGAGCTCGCAAACTTGGTTGCCATCTGGACCGCCATCTGAGGACCCTGCCATCAGCAAGAAGCAAACTCGCCAGCACGTCCAACTCCAGCTCCTAGTGGCCCGCTTTCAGGACGAAGCCTTTTTCCGTGACTTCTGGGCCATGGCCGTCCGTGCTACCAATAAAATAAAACCCGCACCGGACGCCTTCTCCGACTTCTCCAACGCTCTAATTGGACGACCTCTGGCTCTTACGCATGCGGGCTGGTCCTTGGAACTTGCCAGGCTGCCCCTCAGTACACAGGCTGTGGGTGACAGTCAGATGAGCGAGCCTCTTAGTGAATATGCATTCGACATTAAAGTCGGGGATGCTTCAAATGGTTGTGACGGGCTAGTGGGAGTCTTTGACTGCGAAGCTGCTCCAGGACAACAGGACCTCGGCTTGGTGTTGGACAAGTTTTACAGCGACTTTGATCACGACTTTGATCCCGACCCCCCGAATCCGACCACATCGCAGCCCGCGCTTGCATCGATGGAGGGCGATGGAAAGTGTTTGGATGGTTCACCAAAGCGGATTCTGCCGAGCAAGAAGATCACTCTGCGCGCTTTCTACATCTCGCCGGAGAATGATGACGGCAACCGCCGCCGCAACCTAGAGCTCGTCGCTCGCGGCGTACTTCTGGATCCCTTCTCTCCTATACACACGTACTCGGACATTCTGCCAGTACAAGAGCTGGTGCTGCCGGCGTGGACTTGGCAGCGCGCTCTATCAACTATCAAAGCCTACTTCTACCTGGGGCCGCTGGTCGTTACCAAGGATGTCCCGCCCGGGATAGCACCAAGACAGGAACTACGATCTGAAATTCCAGTTGTCCTGCCGGATGTCAATTCAAAGAGCGAACTCGAAGCTGTGACGTTGCCGGGCTTGGGGAATAATGATTGGGCCTGGTTGCAGCCATATTACCCCGATAGCAAGGGTGCAGCCGGTGCAGAGGAGGAGGATAGCAAATGCGACGAAACCGATGGCGAGATTGCAGCAATGTAAGCATAAAGAAAGATAATAATGAGAAAGATTAGGTTGATTTACTGCGAAAGACCCTAGAGCGGTACATGGCATTGCCAGTGAAAACTGAGGATGAGCACGTACGGTATGAGCTGGGTCCTTATACCGCAATCGAGGGTGAAGATGGATCGATAATGCCCAAAAGGTTCTAGCGTAGGAGTGGTGCCCGACTCGATCAATCCATCCCGATAGAGTTAGCCATCAGCTCACCACTACCACAACGATCACAGTCCAGAGCCAATATAAGCCTTGAATTATTAAATATTCATGACTTCAGTAGCATCATACTAATCAATTGTCTCAGCCACAGCCAGCTTGAAAGTAGTTAGCACCCAGAAGTTAGTAGCTGAGCAGCCGCGGGTCTAGGCACCTCGAGTTTGGAGATGCGTAACGCCAGGCGACGACGATATATGTCACGGCGGCGGTGCTGATTCCAGATCCGATCTATTGGCTCTGGTTGCTGAGTTATTTGGCGTTGACCCTAGCATGCTTCCGTCATTGTGCGACTGAGGGAAGTAAATGTAAACCAAAAGTGGTGGTAGCAAGGGGTTTGGAGAAGCTTCTGGGTTCACTGAAGCTGCTAATATAAGGGTTGTAGCCAAGACACTTTACATACTTGTCGATGCAGTCGCCAAGGCTAACTTCGGTACAGGTAGCACGGGTTGCGCTACATTCGTCAACGTATTTATCAGCCAAGACGACAACGCCAAGGGCGCCGATCAGTAGTCCGAACCCGATAAAGTATTTCATTTTGAAGTAGTGGGTGAAGTGGGTGATTGAAAGCTTTTGATAGTGTAGGCGATAAGAGAACATCAATCTGTTTTCTCGTATTCTTGTATCAGGCTAGACTAGTGTACAGTAATATCCCTTGCTTAGGGATATTTTGTGCAACCCGGTTGAACTGTTGTCAAAGATGCATCTAGGCTTTCAGATTTAACAGTTGATCGGCTTAGTGATTTTGGTATTTTCGGAAATCTATAAAACAAATTCTGTAGCTATAGCCGGCACGTCATAATTCGCAGATGCGAGACCGTAAGTATGGTGACCATTCTTTGCCTCGAGGCATCGTCACGGTGTTGTGTTTGCAAGAGAGTGATGTGCAAAAGCAGTGTTGAAAACGTGGCCCAAGTCAGGCTACATTAGGTTAGGTGGCCCGATAGTCGGGGGCGTTTTGAACCCCACTGTAGATCTAGCTGCCACAATAACACAGCAATCACAACTTGACAGCTGATGTTATACACAATTTCGGAAAGTAGCAAATTGTGAGTTATTTATAAAGCCCCCTAGCCTCCCTTACATACTGTAGGGCTGAACTTTAAACCGTGCGATTAAATTTTACATATCAAGCTGGTAGGAGTGTTCAGGCTGCCCGAATAGGCAAGGTTGTGAAACTAGGTCATCCCTTGGAGTGCCACAGCCCTGGAAGGTGTCAAACTCTTAATCCGAGGTTAGTGCATGTTTGGTACTAGATGTAAGATACGTAGGCAATTCTTCTGGGTGCAAAATACTACAAATTTGTGTACTTTAAAGGATTATGTATGAACTGATTTGATGATAGCGTCATTTTGAGTTGACAGACCCCACAGCTGATGGCCATATCACGCGCCTCACACGTGTACTAAACTGCAACCAATTTGCTGTTGGGCAATTTGACCAGGAATCCATTCAGGTTATAACAAGCGCCCCTTGCTGTGACAAAGAGGTCTCCGTAGCTGTAGCCCAGGGTTTTAATAGCTCTGTAAAGCTCCGTCTTATTCTTGTTTCCGCCCCTACCCTCCCATTATCACGGCCATTGTGATTCAGTCGATGTATTATCCGTTCCAGATGTGTACCCGCCTAGGGATGCCAACGAGGCAATTCCTTCTATCATTGTCCTTCATCACTATATCGATATGGCTTCTTGGTTTGGTCTTCATCGCCAACCGTGATCGCATCAGGGTGCGTCAACAAGATCTCGAGGCTTCTTGCGAGGTCGCTCAACGGCAGACTGGACACAGTACCCGACCTAGTCCCATTTCACTTGCTAAGTTTTAAGTACAGGTTGTATTCAACGACATGGGCTCGAGGCCGAGCATTCAAGCTGATGGCGCACCTAAGTACGAGCGACCTTTGATACTCTATGCCTACGCCGAGTCCGATGCTGCCCGTGCCAATCTCGAGTATTTTGTCATCGTGGGCCTACACAGTGCTGCCGACTTCGTCTTCATCTTCAACGGAGAGACCAACGCCGATTTGCTCATCCCAGACGCGCCCAACATCCGCATCGTACATCGAAACAACACATGCTTTGATCTAGGCGCCCACGGTGAAGTTTTAAGAACAGATGGTCTCTGGACACGCTATCGTCGCTTCATCACCATGAATGCAAGTATTCGTGGACCATTCCTCCCATATTGGGCTCAAGGCAAAGCTGCCTGTTGGTCAGACCTCTACCTAGACCGGGTGAACGAAAAGGTTAAGCTGGTGGGCATGTCGGCAAATTGTATGCCTCGCTTCCACATTCAGAGCATGATCTGGGCGACAGATTCGGTAGGTATGAAGCTTCTTCTATACCCCCATTCTAGCACCTTATCGCCTGCCGACGCCTTTGGGGCGGCTGGGGCCCCGGTGGCCTACCATTCATGCTACGATGGATGGCACTCAGCCGTCCATGCCGAGGTTGGGACGGCAGAAATGATCATCGAAGCTGGGTACGATGTGGACGTCATGATGGAGGCATACCATAAGTCTGAACGGTTCCGATATGATTGCCATGCGGATGGAGTGGGCGATTTACTGTTTAATGGCCGTTACTTTGGCTCCAACATCCACCCTTATGAGACCATATTTATGAAAGCGAACCGAGATATTGATCCTAAACTGCTAAAATCACTTACGGGGTGGCATTTAGCTGAAGGGAGGAGGAGTTGGGATATATGTAAAAGCGATATTTAGATGGCATTTAGCTCTATTGAGACCTTTCTTGTGCTCACTTTATTACAATCCCATGCTTATAATAGCATAGTATTTGCCATCAAACTCGACTACTTCTTAAAAGGCAAGGAGTCCTGTTTATACTCCTCGTGTACTCCTCACACCAAACTGGTAAGAAATACAAGTACAAATCCAGAACCGCATCAAGCTTAATGCCACGAATTTCTTCCAGGTCAGCCAAACCTGTGCTAGTTATGATCATGTGCGGCATATAATATTTTATTTCAGATGGTGAACTCGTCCCTACAATCGGTGATCTAAGGATCTTTAGCGTGAAAGATCTTCGGGTAATGGAAGCAATGACTTCGCCAGTAACCCTGCGATGCCCTGTGATAGTATAGCCATCCTTCCCACGGCATGTAATCAGGGCTCGGATCCTCTCGTCCTCAAGGTCCGACTCCCGTCCTCTGGCTGGTGGCGTCTTTTCCTCCGACAATGCATCTGGCTGCAGTACCGTGAGTCTGCTTCCGAAATTAACCAAGACATCGAATGAGCTAGTAAAGTTCCTGAACGGTAGACAGGTGTACGTCCATCTATGTGGATTGACTTATGCCACCCACTGGGATGGAGGAAGCGGCAGGGTGAGCCTGGAAGCCATTGTCAGAGAGACAAGGTGGACGATGGTCGTGGTGAGCACATCGACTCCAATAGAAGATGTGTGAGGAGAAATTATGACACTAGAGAACGTCTAGCCGTTATCGTTTTCCTTCACGTTGCCGGTGACTGCTGTTTTATCTGTGGCCATTTCCTGGACGTGGGTGAAGTACTTGCATTCAGACATGCGAAGCTCTTGTACTTCTGCATTAGGTTGACTGTAGTCACTGACGAGGGAGGTGGATGGTTCCGGCCCTAAAATATCACTTTCGACGGCTCGGTAGCGTCGAGGTCGTCTTCTGGAGAGTCGTAGGAAATTGGCAGGGTAACATCGCTCTGACTTCGCAATCTCCTGCCTGCATAAGGAGGGCGTAGGTATCACTCTGCTCTCTCTTCGCATCAGGAGGCAGCTTGGCCATGACCTTGTTGACTTTTTCCGGTTCAATACCTAGCTCAGGGACCGCAAGGACAAGAAGGGCTAGGCATGGTACACGGCGTCTCTCGTGCCCCTTGTCTTAGTGTCTCAAAGGCCCCATTACTTGTATGGCGGCGACTTGACCCTAATGACTATCTACACATCGAAATCTATTCCCTTATTGTGGAGGCTCTAAATTGCCTGGATAAAGCTCTCATCTGGCACAGAGCATCGGTGACAACTAACAGGACGGTGGGACAGCTACGAACTCTCTGACGACCTTGGCTCGTTCAGTTTCCCGTCAACTCGGACCAATCATGATGCATGGGTAGGATCTCGCCTGTCAACTTGTGCCGTAAATGATGCTCTTGGAGCCTGGCTCGTCCTGCTGAATGCTGAGGTGCGAGAACTGCCGGAGTGCGTCGCCCGATCCCAACTTTTGCCGTTGCTCCATTGGTAAGTTGAAATTGGTGCTGCCAGTGAGAATGTAGTTTGCGCTAACGAGGAGACCCTCTTTGTCAATGAAGTAGACCACAATGTGCCTGTCCTTAAGATCTACCCCCGTGCCCTCCGGCACCCACGTAGCCGTAACCGATGGCTGGGCACCAGCTCTGTCGGCACTCTCATTCACGGTGGTGATCTGCTTGTTCTTGAAGTTCCACAATCCGATTTCGCCGTTGGACTGCTATTAGACGAGGAAACAGACCACAACCTTCTTGACATTATCCATGTGATACATAAAGCCGGGCCTGGTGTTGGTCATCAAAGGCCGTGGCGTTAGCTCTGGGATGGGTTGCCGGGCATATTCCTCAGTACCAATTCGCCATTGTCCGTCTTGCCGTTCGAGTAAGTCCTGTTTGGGGAGGCAATGTCTCAGACCAAAGGGCCCTCGAGGTATACCTCGATCGTGATGCAGCTGCGTCCGCTCCCAAGTCAGAGATAACAAGTTACGTGCTTGCCGCCCTTGTCCACTTCGAGGCTCACTACATCTAGATGAGCACAGGTCGGGTATTTAGAAAGATATTTTCAACTTATTCTAAAGCCCAAAATTCAGAGCCAAACCCTGCTTCGTCTTCTAGGTTATTGAAGGAAAACTTAGGCATAGTAGGTGTTGACAGAAGATTGAAGACATGCTCATCTAAAGAACCCCCCGCGAGATCCGACGGCAATATTACGTCCGCTACCTCTATATGCCCACCGCAATGTCCTTGTTGCTCTGCAAAAGCCCTATTCAGGTCTAGGCCTTGTGCGATGTGGGGATGATGCGAATTGCCATCTGCTTCACTGTCGCGACTTGAAGAGGTTCGAAGAAGCCTTTCCAGCAAGTGTCGAATATAAAGTACGTTAGGCCAGGCATCTTGAAACCCTTTTAAGATATCTAGCTCTAAACGGGCTCTGTGCTCCGAGAGAACGCTGATATGTGTTTCCTCTTTTCTACTTTGCAGGATGTGAATTGTGGTTGAAGAGAAAATTGCGGGCAAGCTTTGAGTCGCTATCAGTCATGACCTTATCAGTAAATGGTTGTTGACACATACATATGAAATGGGGCACGGTATAAGGTGCCTGAGGCAAGCATGTCTTCTAGAATGCGAGTGACCTTTCCTGCGAGAGCAACCAGGTTGCTATGATCGGCGCGGTCAGCAAGGCCTCGATAAAAGACGACTTGGTATTCCCTAAGTTGTTTCAGTCAACGATGTAAACAGTTCTGTTGGGGAGGACAGTACAGATGATATAGCTGCAATAACGAGGGCCAGAAGCCTCGGTCCAATGTGGCTCGATGTGGCAGCGTGGTAAAGCGAGGCGGTAGAGTATTTTGAAAATTGACCAACTCGTTGTACCATCTCTGTTTGGTATCAGGATCATTGGAAGAATACTTCGAAATTATGCACCGAGCAACTTTATCAAGAATGAGCCAAAGCCATTGCCCAGTATATAGAAGTGGGCCATACCTCGGCAAGAAAGCTCGGCAAGGTTGATAAGATAAAGCTTGCTCTCATATAATAAGGGTGAATATTCGTAATCTTGAAAGTCTTTCTCCGTTAATGGGATTATGTCGCTGAAATCGGGGTTGATATGAGGAGGTCTGCCATAGATTGCGGCATGATGTACATCGTTGATCTGTGAGTGAAGAGATGAGTACGGTCATGAAGAAATCGTTCTAAAGACTTACATGAAGAACCCACCATATCCTTCGCCAAAGTATACGACAGGAAGGCTGTAGGACCGAGTAAGATTTTCTAAATAACCCATCAGCGGCCGATAAACAAGTGTTGATTGGAACACTGACCGTCGATGCATGCCAAGAGACTGAGCCAGCCCAGTAGCGACTCCCAGCCAGTGCCATGTGTCCTTTTGCTCCATTGGCCCATCGCATCGGTGGGAGAGCAATACTGCTGCTTGAACAGTGGCGATTCCGTCCGACTCGTAGTCGGCATCGTACAGTGCTTTAGCACGTCGATAGAATGCAAAACTGGCAAGGTAGCGGTTTGGAAAGCCCATTTCTGCTAGAAGCGCTTCCGAACAATGTAAAGTGGCCATGAAGAACACAGCATTCAAAATCAACGGCGAAAGGCTGTCAGCTTTATACAGCTTCATGAAGTCGCCTTGATAGAAGATTGGACAGGTAAGATATGAGTAGTCAAAGAAGACTCGGATAAGTTCGTCTCTGATGGGTTTCTCGGGATATTGAAAGACGCCATGATCTCTCAGACGTTGATCATCTTCGGATCGTATTTGCCTCAGAGCATCTTGGGTAGACGATCCCATCTGATCTAGCATAGACCGCTGCAGGTTATCGATCCAATATTTGTTTTGATCCGAGCCTTTGAATGGGTCCCCCACCTCATGGAGAACATATTGGTAATTAGCAGAATCTCCAATGTAGACCACCCTCTCGCTTGCGCTTCCAGGGTCTTTATGGACCGCAATCTCGGATAAAGAAGGACTGACATCCCTGCGAGATTCTTTCGGTCGGTTTTGAGAGCCGTCACTTGCTGAAAACGGAAGCGATGAAGTCTCGCTCGGATTCTGTAGAGTAGGTGTTGGCGTTAGGGGTTCACGCGGTGATCGTTCAATGGGAAATCGCTTGTGTCTTTTCTTTGAGTCAGCCATTGAAAAGGACCCAACGCCACTTGAGTTCCGTACTTGCCACGTCGCGATATAATCAGTTCACATGTCGTGTTAGCAAGCTGACAGTTTGAGCAAGTAGCTCTGCTTTCCGATCGGTCGCATCTGACGCGCCTCGAATTGCAGAGCTTACAAGCGACCCTGGCTCTACCCGTAGGATGAGACATGACTGAAATGATAAAGAAGGCCAAAAATTGAAGGTCGTGTCCGGTTAGAATTGAGGGGCAAGCCGCCGTTGGAATAGTGAGGGGAACTGGATGCTTATCAGAAAGCGAAGGCTGAGGCGCTAGAGCCCAGTAAAGATAAGCTCATATGAAATCGGTCCAGTGTTCGGTACTGCCCTCTAGTACTATGTACGGCCACCCACTCACATCGCCACTAAACTAAAGCAACCCATACCCATAATACAGTGCACTGTACTCCTGCACTTACACCTATGCCAAAGCACCTAGTTGCGACGAGTATGTAAGAAGTACTTGGTGTACACGAGTATGGTTATTGCGACCATTATACCTAAGCTTTTACTCCGTACCATAGTAACATAGTGTAGCCATTATGATTTGTAATTATCAAAAGCAGTCCTGAGTTCAACTCCGGTCCGTACAGTTTTGTAAATTCCATTTGTTGCATTATGTTTCAGAGTTAACTTTCAAAGTTTACAAGGCGGCCCCAATGGCAAAATCTATAGTATATGGAGCTCACTGCGTAGGGCCTGCTTATGTGTTTTAGACTGTCTTGGATACATGTGCTTGGGAATGGATGGAATATGGCCTTATTTACTGGAAATTAGAATCTTGCTAGATTTGCTCAAACAATGAGAATTTCATAGATTGTAATTGCATAATCACTCATAAGAGCGTCCGAGTGCCTGAACATTATCCAAGCTTCTTACAATCGACCCCTGAATTTTACCTCGGCAGCTCGCAGCGGCAGATAAAACAGAATAGCACTGGCGGCTCCCAGTTCCCAAGCCAAATCTCCAACGCGAGCAGCAATCGGTCCAACATACCAAACAGTCGACATGGACGGAACGATGAGACCCCACGGAGCCATTATCGAAATAACAGCCGGAATCCCAGAAGGCAACGCAGATGCATTGTCCCAGATTGCTGGGTCCATGCTGGCAGGGTCCGCCTTGCGGAACACAAACCATTCGATAAGGAACACAGTCACACTCGGGGCTGTTATATAACCTGCGATGCTCACAAGAGTGCTGAGCGATGGGAGGAATGATCTCGAGGCTGCGATTCCAACACCGATCATAACGCCGGACGCGAAGACCAAGATCAGCACTCGAGGGACGTGACGGAGCCAAGGAATGACTGCCACGGTGAAGAGTGAAATGCTGTACATGTCTCGCGCAGAGGTGGTGACGATGGAGAATCCGAGAATGACGAGCAAGAAGCGACCGAAACCACCAACGCGTGATGTCAATATCTGACCGAGAACACCGCCTAGACTACCTTCGGCATAAGCAGCGCCCCACGAGGGAATGGCCGTGATAGATCCACCGATAGCAGCACCGAGAAGCATGAAGAGAGTGAATGGGACGTATAAGCCCATGACGCAATAGAACACTAAGCGGAGCTTGGGCGCCTTTGGAGGCATGTAACATGTATAATCGCCGATGATGGTACCCCAGGTAGCCATATTGGAAGCACAGATTGATACTGTCGCCAGCCAGGGCGCCGCACCGGAGGACGAGGCCGGAGCCTGATGATGCAGCTGGCTTCCTGCGCAACCCACCAGCACAAGCAGTGCGATGATGTTTGGGATCCATATATACTGGCAGACGAAGTGAACCGCAGAGTAGCCGACAAAGGCAATGCAGAAAGCGACGGCAAATATTATGGCAATTGCTGCTTCAACAGGAAGGGTTCCAGGGCGGACTGCCGAAAGACACTCGGCTCCACCAACAGCAGCGATGATAGCGTATATTCCGATTTCGAGTATGATGATGATGGATAGGAGAGCGTTTAGATATTTCCTTCATCTTGATCAGCTTAACTCAGCATAACACTCTATCAGTACAGTTACCCGAAGACATAACGAAACTGGACAGACTGCCGCATGCCTAGTTGAGGAGCTAGAGTCAAGATGTAGAGCGTGGGGATGATAAAGAGAGCCTGCATTGTCACGATCATAATGGCAGCATCGCGGAACGATTGGCCAAAGACAAGTGTTGGTATTGTGCCGATACTCAAACTGGAATTGAAGAGGTCAGAGTCGTGGATTTCTCCCGATACCTCAATATTACAGTACTTACGGCAAAATGGAAGTAAAGGATCCTCCAAAGAGGGTAAAGATGTTGTAATACTTGGTGTGGGTTCGCTTCTCTACCGGAACGGGTTCCAGCCCACGCATCTCGACTCCAGACACGGCAAGTTTCCGGAGCAAACCGCCCAGACCGAGGGAGACGACGAATTCCTCAGAGGTGCCTTCTTCCGCAATGACTTCTCGGCGTCCATGGTCGGCAAACGACTCAATGTCGCTATTTGGTGTCTTCTTCTCATCCATGTCGAATGTCTTTGCCATTTTTTGCTGTTTTGAGAGACGTGATGCCCGACGACGAGCTTCATCATATGTACAACATTTCAGTCGCACTATTGGTTTCATTGACTGTGACTTGGGGAAGATTGTTATCATTCAGCGGTGCATCAATTTGGGACGCTTATCGAGTCGGCGACTTGAAGTGGGTCCTGACTACTAGGTAAGTAGGTAGCGTAGCCTTATCTTGTCTTGTACTCCGTAGCCGGCAAAGTCACTGTTATCTGATAACAGAGGCCTTCACTCTTAGGTACCCTACTTTGGCCTAGTGGCTTTGCGCAACACCTTCTAAGCAGATTAGCCCCAGGCATAATGTCAAGACAGCCACAAGATAAGGAAAAACAGATCAGGCCGTTGAATAAAGTTGAATGGAACGCAATCTACCACTAGTGTCCTTTCCTGTCAAATATCGTGTTGTTAGTTGTATCTGTGTTAGTAGCCTAAAGCTTAACCTTATGGGCAGCAGTCATCCCAGTCCTTTCCTATCGCTAGTAATGAGTTTCTTGGGTCAACATTTGTAAAGACAACCATGTATTTGCATTGATGCTATGCTACTTGATACTTTGACTACCAGTCAATCTGACTTAAGAGATTCTGGATCTCGTGAGCTACTTTCTCTGGCATTTCCAGGCTCGGGAAGTGTGTCTCGCCCTCCAGATCTGTAAAGGAGAACCATGAATTCTTCTTGGCAAACTCGTCATGTAGCTCGCGGTAATCAGCCCGGCCCAGAGGATGAGAAAAGATATGCCGAATGAGCGGCGGTTCTTTGATCAGGTTCATTCGACCCATAGGTGTTCCCCAAGTCTCATATGCCTTGGCAATCACGCGGCAAGACAATGACCACATATCGAAGCCAAAACTGCTCAATGAGTACCGAATGTGGTCGTGCAGCGGTTTTATGTCGCTGTGTGCAATCCAGTCGTCGAAAAGAGCCCTGCGAGCTGCTCTCCATGTATCTTTGGATTGCATGTCTTGCAAGCAAGCCGCAAAGGCTGGTGGCGGTGTTGTCATGATCTGGTCGATCATCAAGAGACCCTTGACCCTTTCTTTGCCCAGTCTATCTGCAAGCTCCAGTCCTACCCACCCTCCATGGGAGTGAGAGACGAGCAGACATTGGTTGACGTCGAGTAGGTCTAGAAGGGCCAATGTGTCGGCTACTTGCTCCTCAACGCCGAAATCATCAATTTTGTCACGGGATGGGCCATGGCCACGGTAGTTGACTCTGATGACCCAATGATTCTTTGACAAGTAGGGAAGCAATTCATCGTAGAGTCTCATATCATGGGCCCACCCCGTGAGAAGGACAATGGGCGGTCCTTCATTGAAACCGGATTCGTCATAAGCGATTTCGACGCCGTTGATTCTTCTGGTGTAAAACATATCTACGAGATGATTGTTGGAGAGCAAATAATGAATTGAATCTGATAAAAGATGTTATTATCTGGGAGAAGCATACTAACCACGTCATCTTATCATTCTTGTGTCAACGCTGTGATGCCTAGGCCTTGAGGTGGGCCAATGGAGACTTTGGGTTTGATGTCGCCGACTCGGTGATAAGCAATAGCCGATGCCCTGAGTATCTCAGCGTTCAGCCTTCTCGCTGTCTAACTTGAATCTTCCAGGTCAGACTATTTGAGATAAACATGGTCTGATATGCTCACAGCAATCTGAATGTGGCAGGCTGTCAACAAATCCGATTTCCTCTTTTTTGAGAGTAGAAACGCTTTACAGTATAGAAGATGTCTCTCGAATCTAAACCAATCATCATCATTGGTGCTGGCCTCGTTGGGCTGACTCTGGCACAAGCCCTGAAAAAGTCGGGTTACTCATTCCACATCTATGATAGAGATGGAAGCCTCGACGAGCGGCCTGCAGGATGGGGCATCACGATGCATTGGGCATTGCCTGCATTGGCCGCCTGCCTCCCAGACGATGTTTTTGCCAAGATACCGTCTATTCAAGTTGACCCTGTCGAGGGAGCCAAAGGTTCGTTGTCAACCCAAGTCTATCAGTGCTGTCGATATTTATGCAGTCTCTAGACCACGACAGCTACCGATTTCTCGACCTATCAACCGGTGTGGACAAATACAACATCAAAGCCTCCCTGCACTATCGTCTCAATCGGAAACAATTTCGTCAACTGCTCAGTACCGACATTGACGTCAACTGGGGCAAGCAATTCACCGAATACAAAGTTAACGACGACGGTGTTACTGTTTCTTTTGCTGACGGGACAGAAGTACAAGGTTCAATGCTCCTCGCCGTAGATGGTAAGAATAGCCGCATTAAGAAGGCGTTACTAGGTGATGAAAAGTCGCAGCTTAACCCGCTTCCTGTGGCATTCATGGGCTTGACCTTGCGCCTCTCGCCTGAGAGAATGCAGCCCTTCCGCGACATCCACCCAATCCTTTGGCAAGGGACGCATCCAGCTTCGGGTTACTTTGTCTTTTTCTCAATTCTCTCAACGCCTAAGAGCAATGGAAGCGCGGGATCGGACGATGAATATTATGAAGCCCAGTTCAACATGAGCTGGCTGATGGAACGAAACGGAGAATTACCAAAGACAAAGGCAGATCAGCTGGCCAAGATGAAGAGCGCTGTGACGGCTGATTCGGGGTTCTTCCCAAGTTTGAGAGACGCCGTACTTGCTATCCCCGATGACACTCCGCTGTTGGAGATTAAGTTGGAGGATTGGCCGACTCAACAATGGCCCACCCAAGGTGGCAGAGTCTCCTTGCTGGGGGACGCTGCTCATACCATGACAATGTGTAAGTGTGTTGAGCTTGATATGTAGAGTTGTTACTGACGTCTGAGGCTTTCAGATCGTGGAGAGGCCGCCAATCATGGGATATATGATGCGGTTACTCTTGTACACGAGCTCAATTGCTGGAGAGACGGCACGAAGACTTTGGGGCAGGCTGTCGAGGATTACCAGACTGAGGTGACTAGCAGGACCTACGATGCCGTCCTCCTGAGTCGTTCAGCGTGCCTGGAATGCCACAATCTTGACACCCTCGGGCCAGATAGTTCTGTCTTCCAGGTGTCAGGTTTCAACGCAAAGGTCAAGGAAGAGAGGCCTGTTTACAACCTTGCCAATCAGTCAGTAGCTAGTGCTGCCAATGTGGTCACCGTTGCGCAGGCTTGAAGCAGGATACAAAATTTGAATCGAACCATCAAGTTCCACTTGGGAGCAATTCCCCTCTATCTGAGTAGGCTGAAGCATCCCTAGGGGTGATAACTACCAAATCTCCATATCAAATTTGCCATTTAAGTCGTAATCGGTTTCCCAAAAGAGTTATACATGCCTCAATGAGTCTAAAATAAATTGGTTAAATCCGCATTGCATCATTTCCACTACTTTCTAGTCTTGATTGCTAAAGATATTTCTAAAATCTGTCAGACAGATAGTTCGTGAAAGTCAACTGGGTATCCGTGGGTGGAGAAAGACAAGAGGGGAAAGTTTTAGACAGGGTACCCACAACATATCGCCGACTTGACTATCTCGGCTATGAACTCTTACCGGTACGACACGATAGCCCGAATGTGCTGAAGCTGTATCTTATCGTATCTTATCGTTGGAGCATTTAATTGATTATCTTTCAGCGTCTGGAGCGTGGTACTTGACCAGTTTCCCCCTGGCTTGTCTTACTTAGGTACCTCTCCTCTGAAGGCAAGGGTTCATCGTACAGCTTTTCTGCCCAGCTCCTGCGACCAATCATGACAGATTCTAGGGTTAGTATCCAGTTGCCTGGTGGTACGATCGTTGGATCTCGAAAGCAGCATGTCTTTCAAGCTCGAGGCATAAAGTATGCAGAAGCAAATCGATTTGAGATTCCAAGACCATTTACGAAATGGGACACGCCTATTGATGGAACGAGGCCAGCTTCAATATGTCCGCAATTGCCCTCACGCCTGAACTCTGTGACATGGAATATTGTCAAGGGTCGAGTTATGGATGAGGACTGCCTGCATCTCACAGTTACTGCGCCGGAACGTGCCATCGATGAAGGACTCAAGCTTCCAGTCATGGTATTTCTTCACGGTGGTGCAAATGTTTCGGGAGGCGGTGATCTCGATTGCTATCTACCGGACTCCCTGATCAGCAAGGATATCGTTGTCGTCAACGTTAGCTATCGCCTTGGCATCTTTGGTTGGGTTCCGATAGACGGCATAGCACCTGCGAATCTGGGATTACTAGACCAGATTGAAGCACTTCGATGGGTACAGCGAAACATATCCCACGTTGGCGGAGATCCTCAGCGTGTCACTGTCATTGGACATTCCGTTGGGGCATACGCCATATATTGTATGATGGTAGCCGATACTGCCGCTGGTCTTTTCCATCGAGCTATCCTTCAGAGCACGCCTTTCGAATGGCAAACAGTTTCCGCTACGACATCCGACGATCTGGCTAAGGTTGCTAGACAATTGATACAGAGTGACCCGCGCGCTATGGCAACCGAAGAGCTTCTGCTTATCCAGCCTAAAATAATGCCCGAGGCTAGGAGACTAGGACTCCCCAGGACATTTGCATGGGCCCATTTCGGCAAAGACCCCCTCCCGGACATATCTGAAGTCCCGAAGAGGATTTACCAGGCTGCAAAGAACTACTCTATTATCCTCACGTGGGCCAAGAATGAAAGTGTGGCTTTCGTACCAATGCTTCCGAGCTATTCTCTTTGGGCCGATCTACCCCTGATTGGCTCGGCGTGGAAGCAGATAGCTGCCTGGTGGTACACCCATAAAGAATTTATCTGGCCATCGCAGAGATTCCACAAAAGCTTCATTGCCATGGGCGGTAATTCGTCAACCGTGAGCTTTTCCTGGAGTCCTGCAGGTAATCCCTTGGGAGCGGTCCACTGCATAGAACTCCCATTTATCTGTGGAACGTGGGATGCTTGGAAGGATGCTCCTATGCTTCAGGGTTCTAACGTTGAGGAGGTTGGCGAGATTCGTCAAGAAGTAATTAATACATGGGCTGCCTTTATATCGGGGAGTAAAACAAGCTTAATAACGCTTAATATTAATTAAGAGTCTATATTCTTATCTATATAAAATAAGTAATTATACTTAAACCCCCTAGTGCAAGACGGCCATTATATCCCCTAATATGCCATGTCTCATTCTTCAAACCGGTAGTTATTCTATCACTGGCGAACTTGCAAGATAGCTCATATCCGCACAAACTAAGTCGTTCCTTTAGCTTTCTTGTGATATCTGATCTCGTTGGGCCTACCATACCTTGCTGCCGCTCAATGGTCCTGCGAATCCTTGTGCCTTAGCTCTCATAGGCGTACCAAGTGCGTTCCAGTATTACACCAAGATCATCTGTCACAACTTGCCGGCTTATAGTCCGAAGCTGTTCCATCGAGTCCCATTTCATGTCCACGAGATGTTGCATTGACGTGAGACATGCAAATTGATCGCCTTTCTACCATCATATATATATCCAAATGGTAGAGCTCAGCTATGTACTCCCGATTCAATGCCAAAGGCTTCAGGTTAAAGTACACTCTTCTCCTCATACATGTGATTTCGAGTCCATGCCTTTTTGTTCATCATCGGAAGCATCGTGCTGGATAGAGACAATCTTGTCTTTCAAGAATACCCAACAGAGCAATTCATGAGTATTCCGTCTCGTGACACGTCTGATGTGGCACCAAATGTCTGAAAGGCCTCAGGCTAGGCTAGCCTGACGTTGGAGCTTGGAGACCCGGATCCGTTGTCAAGTTCCTCACAGCCTGACAATTCAATCGGACGGTGAGTTGGGTCATCAGTATGATTGGCATCGGGGAGAATATTGCATTTCCGAAATAGAATACAGCAGTGTTTTCTTAGTCTTTCGATTATAACCATACTTCTCTTCTCCTAAAATTTCTATCAGTAAAGTAACCTCATATTTTTGTCTCTGCTTATACTATGAGCACCGTGGACAAAAATGGTAGAATGAGATTAATAAGAAAGTATTGAGAAATAAGCGACTTCTACCTAAATAAGATGCTTGACACGAGATATATACTTCTGAAGCTTGTCTCAGCATGTAAAAGTTGCTTTTCAATTTTGTCGATCCCATGCGGCTAAGCTCCTGCTTTCTGCGTGTGTCTCTTATCAACACCCATCGCTGTACGCTTGACCCTACCCTATGGAAAATGACAAGCGGCGGGATGGCCACAATCTACATGCGAATAATAAAGTCTGGTCGACGATACAGCTTCTAGCTTAATCAAGGATATACTTAAGCGTTTTTAGAGAGAACTGAATTGTCAATTGCGCGAATTGCAGCTATACCTGGAAGATGGCCAACGCGACTCCGCTGAGTTGAGGGGAAGTCACAATTGACCACTACTGTACCACAACATATCAATCAACTGATGGTCTCAGACTATTGACTCAGCTTTCGCAACACGAATCCAGCTTTTTTCGGAATTTTCTGACCACAGATGGTCGAGTTCCTGGTATTTGAATCCCCCAACCAAAGTTGATCTCGATGCCTCGCTAACCCATGAAATGTTGAAAGCCACTGCGCACAGCTAGTCATGTCACTTTGGTACCTCGAATCAATTGTGTATCTACTTGCGATATAGCCCAGATTTTACGAGAGCATTTGAACTCCAACGGTTAATTTCCTTGTAAGAAGATCCTACCAACGCTGATATTCACAGCGGACAGAGTACCAAGCCACGAGAAGCTCAAAACCACCGCGCATCGAAAGAAGTGACAATTCAATAACGTCCATCAATTCTGTATTCAAAGGCGACATGAAGACAGCTTTTTGAATATTTTTCTGACCTCAGGTGGCGGAGTTCCTGTCGAAACAAAACTTACGTCCCAGCCGCATGCCTCAGTATGGCATGCCATTGATGGCCAGGATGTATTACAACACAGCTAGAAAAAAATGCACCACTTAAAAAAAAAATTCTCTCTGGGAACCTGAAGGCAGCGAAATCTTCCTCAGTCTTTTCCACAGCCAATTGGTCGAGATCCTGGACAATGACAGTGTTGCAGCCCCCATAGGGCGGCAGGAATGCCAATGGGAATGAGTTAAATGGCATTCGACTTGCAATCAGACCAAAAATTTATGATATGATTGCTTTTGCAGAATTTCCTTCCACTTCAATGTTGATGCTCTTGGCTTCAAAGGGCCATTATGAAAGAGCCTCATGTTGATACATGGGCTCAGGGATATGGTGACGCTAACCCTGATTTTAATTCTGCCATTATGAACCGCTCTCCTGACAGTCCTAGGCATCAATGCTGACAGACCAAGGTTTGGATAAGAATGCAAGCATTTATCCCAAAGAAATGAATAATACGAATCATCATTTACAGAGCCTCTACGCGAAGAATGTACTTCACAAGGATGATTCCTTTCGCTTGGTCTCTCTTCAACCTGGATGTGACGGTGCCCCGCTTACGCTCCGTCTTCTGAACTCTAAGCTTTGTGAAGCCCAGCCTTACGAGGCGGTCTCCTATGTTTGGGGAGACGTGAAAGATCTTGTATCAATCAACGTTCAAGGTGACGAAGATACGGAGACTCAGGCCCTTATATCGCAGAACTGTCATGCGGCTTTGAGTAGTTTCCGAGATTCCGAATCACCTCGTTTACTCTGGATTGATTCAATTTGCATCGATCAAGAATCTCCGGTTGAAAAGAACCATCAGCTGAACCTCATGGCCCGTATCTACAAGAATGCATCCCAAGTCTTGGTCTATCTCGGACGAGGCACCCCTGATAGCGATGCAGCCATGAGATGCATCCGCGAAATTGATGAACCGTCCAACGACGATGGTTACGGGGCTGCGGAAGCTTCTGCAGTCATTCCACAAAACCAAAGTGCTGTGAGCACTCTATTCAAGAGGTCGTGGTTCTTTCGTGTTTGGGTCCTTCAAGAGATCACTTTTGCACAAAAAGCTACTGTCATCTACGGTGACTACCAACTCAGTTGGGAAAGCTTCAAGACATTTTTTCATTGGAATGTGAATGCGGGATGGATCCAACGACTTCCGTTCTCAGTCACCTATGCTGTTTCGCCTACTCCGTATGTACTGCACGTTACATTCGGCGAAAGACTTTTGAAGATATTAGAAGACACGAGGACCTGTGGTGCTACCGATCCGAGGGACAAGCTATACGCTATTCTACCTCTACTGGATCGGCATCATGAAGAAATGAAGGAGGAGTTTGAAGAGTACAAGGAACGTTGGGATTACACCGAGCAAGAACTGCAGGAAATGGCGATTCGGCAACGCCGTTTGACTGTTCCAGTCAATTATAGCCATTCTGTGTCCCGAGTGTATACTGACCTTGCGATTATGTTGATGGGTTCAGTTGGTCTTGACATACTTTCACACGTAGTGAAGGAATCAACCATACCAGGGCTACCAACATGGGTCCCAGACTGGAGCATCACATCTCCCTACTGGGCTGCAACTCAAAAGCCAGCTGCAGGGAGGTACAAACCGCTTGCAGGTTTTGCAGAAAGGCCCACTCAGTACGTCTAGGGTTGGAAGATGCTGCACCCTCATCTTATCAATACATGGACAAGTTCAGGATATACGTCTATCACCACCCAGCCATCTACACAGCTTCACGTCCGAGCTGTCAGCCTGGGTAAAGTTGAGAGGATAGGCAATATTTGTGATATCGCGAAGAATTACTTCCCCGTGGGACAGTGGGAAAAGCTAGTACCGGATGAGTCGTATCTCAAGTATAACGAGATACCAGAGGATCTAGCTAGAGAAGATTCTCACGAGTGGTATAACGGCCCATTGTCTCTATCAAAATTTCTCAGAACCCTGACATTCGATAACATTGTTTACCCCGAGGCCGCCAAAGCCGCTATCAGTCATATCAAGCGATATAACGGAGAGGCTCCTAAGGACGACGAAGGAAAATTGAACTATTTTGGTGAACTAACCGAGAAAGATAGAAAAAAGGATGCCACTTACGGAGATCTTTGAGGGACCAGGGAGCTTTGAAAGACAAGCTATGAAGATCTTGAAGCGGTGTGACGGGCAGAGACTGTGCATACTCAGTAACGGACGTATTGGTCTTGCACCTGACAGGGCTCAAGTGGGTGATGAGGCTTTTGTAGTTGAAGGTGCCAGTGTACCTTTTATCTTGAGAAAGGCGACAACTGGTGGAACAGGAGATGGCGTTCCTGAGAAGGTGTTTAACTTGATAGGTAATGCTTTTGTACTCGGTGTTATGAACGGTGAGATTTGGGACACGGTGGAGAAAGGCGAGGCACATAGAGAAATGATTACTATTAGATAAATAAAGAAGGTGATTTCTGATATCAAGTTTAGGCGCTTGACTCTCGCCTAGACGAGGGATTGAGCTTTGAATTGTGGCCAGCCCGCTCAGTGTCTTGAAACAACTAGATTAACCTCTCGACTATTCAATTTGGGGTGTATTTGATGTACCTGAAGTCTATCCTCGTTTTTCTATGATGATATATTGCTTTTGTCAATATCATGGGCCTCTTCCATATAACCCATCACAGGTGAGTTTATAGCAGCAGAAAATATCGACTCAAGACTTCGGGGAATGATGCGCTACGTTTAACATTTTGATCAGGTATCTATACTAATGGGAGAGATGCGCTGTCAGTTCCTGTGATCGACTCTTATGGGCAGGCTTAGCATGTTCCATCGGCACATAAGCTTTACTATTGTATGGCAATTGTGCGATCCTGTAGAACGTCGGCGTTTCTACTATTGAATCAATGGATACAGTCTTGTCGCTCATATGATTAGTACTTGCACCGGGTTTACATCAACAGCTATGTGAACGAACTATCATCGTGAGCTTTTATGTGCCTTGAACACAAACTCCATCTTACTTATTTCAATGGATGCCGTGACATTGACTTGCTTGTTTTTTTTTATGATTCACGGTAGAATAGGTGAAAGATCCTGGTTGTGAGAGGCGATGTCTCTGCAAAGGAAGTTTGTCAAGATGTCAATTGGACTCATTGACCATGTCTCTCATTAAAATAGGTGCTATGTTTGCTGCTGGATCTTTATTTAGATTGGAGATTAACCAGATAGTAGAAAGCGGCGTGAACAAAAAGATCAGGCTGCGTATGCAATGCAGTTTGGTGGCCTTTTATACACCCGCGCAATCGCCTGCCTGCGTAACAAACAGCACCCCATACAAAGGTTCTTGCATTGACAGAAGTATCATTCAATGAAAGCCATTCATCCAAAAATACTACATTCACTATCGATCTGGTACAGAGAAATATATAAATCGCTGTCCAGATTCTAGATCTCTTCTCAACTTTATCATCAGCATCCCTCAACACTGTCGTGGCCATCTCTTATAAGATAGATCCAGTAACTTATATACATCTCTCCTCAATTCAAGATGTGGCTTCCAATTATTACCGACAGATTAAGGCTTATAGACGCTCTCCGTAAACCCGGCGTCAATGGCTCTACCTCGGACAGCACTTCTAAATGTTCGATACGCACTTTCGAAACGGCATATTACTCCGCCAGAACGAGGCCGGAAAGCGACAGTCTTTCGGCTTCCACATCCATTGCTTCTACGTCTACCTCTGTGACCCTTGATTTCATTTCTATCCTCGAAGGTAAGTATCATCTGATGAATCGAAGCTCGTGCTGACATCAATTTGTAGCAGAGTTTGATACATCCATTGATCCTTCCGATGGCCTGGTCTTAGGAGCTCAGGCTATTACGGAAGATGCCGCCTTTGAAGGCACGTCACATCTCATGAATGGAAGGAAACTTGTGCTAACAGCAGGCTGCGATAGAATTCAATAAAGCCCGTCGCCGAATGGTCGACGGACCAGAGCTAGATCTGTCTTTCTCTTTCACCCTCGAGTTTGATCATAACAACCCTATTCATGAGGGGACTACTAGATTCCAGTCCATTATGGCGTCCTTTACTGCCTTTCCTCGCCTGGCCAAGGCATATGGACAGCCGGCCTGTACAGTACTTCTCAAGTGCACCACGCCTGGTATGTAGGAAGGGAAATGATTCATACCAGAGGGACAGTAAGAACATGGGGATTGCCGGATGTCGCTTAATAGGCCAGAATAGTATCACGGGGAATCCAAGGACACTAGGTAATCTAGCTAGTATGAAGTCCAAAATATCAAGAAATTGTCAATTGCTGGCGAGAAGTATACGCTGAGTTAGCATAAGGTGGTAATTAATATATGAAAAACAGAGCTCATTAGGCAATATTACTTTAGGGCCTGTTGGTGCTCGGGAGTGATAGCTGTATGTGAGACTTAGTACTATATATAAGCGATACTGTAATCTTTTGCTTGATGGATTGTTAGGCCTGTTCGTACCAATTGTATGGAAGAGAATATGTTTAGTCGATTATGCCGAGTTTGGCAATACTAGTAAAAAGTTAGAATTGGGGCACGAGAGGTAGTCTGAAACGATTCGGCGATAGGTACAAAGGGATCCTTTAGAGGCTCCCGTAGGTTAGGTGTTATTAATTTATAGCCAGAACTTGTACCAACATGCCTAAATATATAAGCATAAGTACGCTTTCCTCCACCATGTTCACTAGCTTAATCGTTATCTGATGCAATGTATAAGTCTTCTGCTAGATCTAACGCTGGATTAAAATATCCTTGGTCTGGCAGGTAAGCAAGTAAGCCGTTGTAGATTCCCATAAGTAAGGTCATAGTTATCCAAGATTACCAGGAGCTTATTAAAGTTAAAACTAATTGTAGGCTGCGTCGTAATAAAAGACCCAGGCGGTTTGTGCACTGTGGCCCCGGAGCCTGCTAGGGAACCGCAGTAAGCAAAGTTAATATTATGTCTTACCGGTTCTCGTGCCGACAAGCAGCCAGCAGGGCGATGTACATTAAAGACAAACGTCTTGATCTTAGAGAGGAGAGGCGAAGATCAGGTTAACGGGGATTAAACTCAATTATCCCACTAGACGCCAAAAGCCGCCCGTTGTGTTATTTTACACTCTTGTCAGAGGGAAAGTTTCACAGTCTTAGGGTATCTGACCCCCTCAACCCGGTGAGGGGAACTTGAACTATTCCCTATTTGTATAATAATTCCGCTTCTATGGGTCCCCAGAAATTATGGCGTAGTCTACATGGATATATACTTCAACTACCAAGCACCAGTCCGTATTTACACTTTTGATGCTACTTTAAGATACCTCCGACCATACCGTATTATTCATTCCCGGTGTTCCGAACGTAACAGTTCACTTGTATAGGCTTTCAGAACCTAGTAAGGAGAATATTCAGAGCGCGCACAGAGCGAGAAACACTTAAGATAAAGCCTTATATAAATAATCCATTTTTCAGGTAACTGGTGTTTTGATATCGAGACCGCAAACCAGTCTACGGAATCAACACACTGGATACTCCCCATCATTTGTCTCTTTTTCATTTTTCGCCTAAATCCCGATACAATGTTTATACCTCTTTTGCTGTTGAATATTATACTTCCAAGCGCGCTTGCTGCTCCCAACCTCAAAGCAAGAGATTGTCAAGTGGACGAAGTCGCTGCCAGTATAACTGACGCTTATATCGACCCGAGCAATAAGAACAACGTCTCATTCCGCGTGTATTCTGGAGATTTGGATACACGATGTCCCCCACTCGATAAAGACCCTCAGAAGAACACAGCCAAATCCTTTACTTCTAAAAAGGTGTACCAGTGTTCAGACTCCAGTGTCACTTTCAGTTACAATGGCGACAACGGCCAGCTCAAGCTCTGGATCAACAACGACCAGGGCTCTTTTGGCGGCTCTGTTACTATTTCGAATCCCTCGGCGGAAGTCATTTCAACTACCCTCAAATGCCAGAGTAGTTAAAGAATTGGCTAAATAAGAGCCTGTACTTGCCCGACTTATCCCAGTTCAAGAGAAGGATACATGATGGGCGTGTTGGACAAGCAGATGAATAGGCAAGAGTTAGTAGGAGATACTGAACGAAGACTGGGAGACGAGGCTTTGTTTTTTGACTAGGCATTATTAAATGGATGCAGAGGAGACATGCAAACAGTAAAGTACTATAGTTAAGTGATAATAAAGAACGATGATTTGTCGGTTATTGGATTAAGTAGCTCCAGAGGAAAAAGCGTTATATTGACTTGTTAAACCAAAAGACGTAATCTGTTAAAGCATATATGCCTTCGTCTAAGACATTTTACAGACCAATGATGACATGTCTGGAAATAGACATGGCGAGGCAGTAAGTGTAAACCCCAACACAAGTCCTGCTCGGGACTGCAACTGAGCAACGGCACTGCTTCCGTGTAATTGGTGCAATGACGGCGCCCTTGGATTGGTAATCTTTGCGACAGGCGAGGATGACATGAGCAATGGTGAGCGTGGAATCTCCGGAGAAGGACCAGCGAAGTCAAATAAGCGGCTCAACATATGCCATCTCCCTTATCCTTGTCATCCTTCCTAGGGTCGTCAACGCACCATAAAGGGGGTGGTAAGAAAGTGATATAATACTATATCTAGCAGCCATAATGAACATATGGAGCCCATTTTAAAGGAGTATTCTCATAGGTATCATCATCTGAATCATAGGGGCCTGCATCTCTTGATCCATAATCCAGTATTTGTCCTGTTTTCCACACATCTGTATCTTGCTTCTCCTTGCATGGAAGATCAGACGCGTTGTCTTCCCACTGCTCTTACTTCTGGTCACTTCGCCAACGGTCTCGCAACTCACGGACAGTGTAACGTAACTTCTCATTTATTGAAGCATCCGTGAGTCCCTTTTGACGCATCACCTCGTACGTGAGAGTTGCACCATCAACACAGGTCTTGCCATTTAACCTGCATAGTGTTCCAATCAGGTGCCGAAAACCAGGTAGTTGACACACACTGTTCAAATGTACGCTTTCGTAAAGATGTCTGACATCTTGTATCTCGCCAGTGCCGCAAGACTCAAGATAGGCAAGGAACGGCTTCTGCTTGCGGAGATTTATGGCAATTAGATCTGAAACCGTGGGCGGGTCGGTCTTCCAGTATTCAAGGCGTAAGTGACTTTTCGATGGATCTGAATTATCAGTATAGCCATGCCCAGCGAAGTAAAAGATATCAGAACTGGGCAAATGTGCAAGAACGGAGTCTTTGGTGCATCGATCCGGACGAATCGTTATGATTGACATTTTGCCACAAGCCTCTTCAACAGCCTGAGCTTCTGCGACTGCGCTCGGGAGTTGTGCAGTAGTATCTGGTGTATGCTCCATGGAAACTTTTAAAGCCTGCTGAGCCTGCTGTGGTTGGTAACGCCCTGTGTTCTCCTCTCGATTGAAAGTCTCTACTAGAGCTCTAATAGATGGACTGTAGGAGGATATGAGTCTATCGATGGTAGTCTTGAAAGAATGCTCTTCTAGGCGACGGCCTGCAGCATGCAGTGGGAACTTGTTCAAAGATCCTGTAGGAATCCACTAGATATGTGGCCACGGATCATCTGGAGAGGCGGGCCACTATATCCAAGAGCGTCGAGTACTGGGCTAACAATACTGTCCCAGAGCCACTCAAGCACAGGTAAACTTGTAAAGTTATCCTCATCAATTCTGTCTTGTACTGCCTGCATCGACAGCTTTGGTAAAATCAAAGCTTGTATCATGGGCCCTCTGATTAAAAACGCATCACAGCGATAGTGCATATTTATGACAACAATAGGGCCACCTAAAGGTGCCTGGGCAAGATGTGCACTTCTTACAATTTCAGAAAAAGTCATCTGGTAATTAAGGGCTTGCAGGTTATGAATAAATTCGTTGAAGTCTCGACCAACTTGTATGCGTCAAGCAGATTGCTTCAGAATCCCTTCTCCTCCTTGCGTGTCATTTTCAACATTCAGTGTTGAAGGGGGCGATGTAGGTTCCAGCTCCTCTTGAAAAGTGGAAAGCCTTTCGCGGTGCTCGGCACCTAGAGCTGCAGCTGAGGTCAGATCAAGACGAAGTTCGTTCAAAGCCAACATTGCCACCCCACGGCCTGCTTCTAACAGTTGAATGGCCTGTATAGGCTCACGATCTGCACTCATGACAAGAGCTGCACCCTCATATGACAGTGTTGAGTACTTGGACAGCAAAACCTAAGTCTCAGAAATATCTAGAAAGCGCGGTGTAGTCGCAGCGATCAAAGGTACCACTTTCTTGATGACGAGATATGCCTTTTTTCATTCCCTTTATAGTTTCAATGCAGATGTGAGACATTTCGCAATCCTGATGTCGAACGTAGTCCCTGGAATCTCCCCAAATTCGATTTGACCCCTCACAAAGCTCAAGAGAGGTATCCAGGCTCTATTTGCTCATGGTGGCGCGGTAGTCAGCTTCGTATACCTCAGCCAAGTCCAGTAGATATGCTTAACTTGGCGGGAAATCTTCAGCCATAATCGCAAGAGCTTGCCAGAAGATCTTCTTAGCCAAGTCAATATAGCCCTGCCTGTTGAATATTACAACGTTTTCCATAACAGTCTCTCCCTGCAACTGAAGAAGATCTAAGTATCTGGTATCATCTGGGTTTATTGCAATTGTGGACTCACGAAGCATAGTGAGACTTATTTTTAAGTGGTCTATATCGCCTTTCTATTACTACAAAAAGTGCCTAGAAGAAGAACCGCTGAAATACATATAGCGTCCGCTTTAGATGACCTGCTAGAGTGATCTCACGGCACCATTGAGGTCCTCCACAAGGTTCGGTGTAGCGCTTTGTTCTTGATCAGTCACAACTGAAAGCCTATTACTTTCATAGCGGAAGACAAGTAGACTTCCCAGCAAGTGCTGATATTTTGGCATCTCCTTCTGTCGGTAGGGGGTAGAATTAGCTGAAAGTTGACAGAGAAATATGACGTCGGAGAGAAGCATGTTGCTTGGAAAGTTCTTGTGGTGCTGGAATAGCTTGCAAGACAAGTGATGCGCCAGACGTGGATTGTTTGGAAAATGATATAATGTAAGGCTTTTTCTCTCTATCATCGGTCTCTTGGGTGTGGTACGAACGATTTGAGAACGCATGTCTCTGATAAAAAAGCTAGAGCACTTGCCTTTTCCGAGAATCAGTCTTCGGGTCTCAACAAGGGGTTGAAACTCCATAGCTCGCTCAAGGTCAAAGGCTTGACCTTGCAGGAGATATCTATCTTGCAGGGCTTTGCAGTATTGCCAACGCAAATCATTTGATTGTAATAGTCACCAGTCATGGTTCCGCGCGATGATAAACTCCAAGCCTCGAAACCAATTTCAATGCATGAGTAGAGATCTGCCAGTCTGCCGGTATGCGAGTAACAACAATGAAGCGTTACAGCATATGTGATCAGGTAAAAGGTCCGGTGAGGGTTCGTCTTCAGAAGTCATCTCCACAGCGTGCTGGCCAAGTGAGATAGCCTTAACAAGATCTTTTGGGTTCCTTATGGCACCGAGGCGTCCTCCAAGTGAGATAGCCAGACCACTGAGGTAACAGGCTAGGCCTTCTAATTGATCTCCCCCCCGGGCCATGCTGATGGCACCTCGTGCTAGTCTGACGAGTTCATCGATGTCAGTCGGTATTCCATAAGTATGGAAGCAGCTTAAAGCTAACCCAAGGCCGGTTGAACACTGTGCTCTGACGGAACAAGATATATTCCTGGACTCTGTGAGAATGGCACGAAAATGTTGGGTATAACTTTGAAGATGGTCTTGAGATGCTATTGGAAAGTAGATGGATCGCGTCCGTGGACAGCGATAAAAGCTTTGTGCGAGATTGGGGTGCTGCCTTCTGTGCACCAAGGTAGTCTTACGAACCGGATGAAATAAGCGTAGAGCCTCTCCCAAATGATTCACAGACTCCTCGCCTTCAGTCAATGTATGTAAACCACATAGCATTTCTGCCAGACTAAGAAAAAGGGGTAGCCATTGATTGAATCCTATAGCTTCAGGTCAACTGCTTAACGACCCAATACAATCGCTTCGTCAAGGTCATTGCGGTTGTCAGCCGCAAGACATCGTTGGTAAAAAGCAGCTGCGAGGCCGCCGAGGACCCTCTGTCGCATGTAGGGTGCATCACGGGAAGCCATCAAAGCCTGGTGCCTTACGGGAATCGCTTCATTCACATCTGTCAAATTCAATGTAAATCTGAATTGCTGGAGAAGACAACGCGAATGTCGGGCAAGACAATGCGGCCGATTAGTATCATCTGGCATCAAGTCATGTGCTCTTTTGCAGCAATGGATGGCCTTGTCCAGATCAGATTGGAGTTGAGTGGTGCAAAACATCTGGTAGGTCATAGACCCCAAGTTATACAAAGCGGTGGCACGACCGTTCATATCGATATCAGTCATCTCAAGGACTTTAGCCAATAATCATTGCCATTTGGGTGGCTCATGTTGCAGGTAATCTCACAGCGAAGCGAAAGTTCACAGGCTGGTGATCGAGATACCAATGCTGAGACTGTCCGGGAGAACATTTCCAGCCACCCGGGTGTAGTCCCAGCTCCTTTGATATCCACGCTGCTTCACCAGACATGTTTGGGTCTTTTTTCTCATCGTAAAGACTCAACAGATACATCCCCAACCTGAGGAGATATGATAGTAGCTTCGACAGCTTGATAAGTCTCCTTATGATATTGACAACCTCAACAATGTCTTCTGGCTCTCCTGTTTTGAGATACCGTAGATACAATGGGCGAGCAAGCTCATCCAAGCTTGTGATCTTACTTACGCTACAGATAAGAATATTTGCCGGGTATTCTGTTGCTCGCTTTATGTCGGAGAAGTGGGCTCCAAAGCCAACCTCGTGTCGCCACCAAGCATGAAGCAAGGTTCTCCATTGGAGTGGGCCCTTGAGAACCATCAGATTGATTCTGTACCGTACCATGTCGGTCATTCTGTCAAGATCCAAAAGATCTCCTGCCGTGTTATAACGTTCTGAAAGGAAATGTTTTGGTCACTTTCTATGATTGAAATAGTACGCGGGCGAGGGCGCCGAGGCTCCAGTGTCGAATCTCTGGGGTGGCGTTTGCAAGGCTTTGTCTCGCCAAGCTGATGGCCTTCTTGATGACGGAACCATTCCTCATCATTACGTATCAAATCTCAAGAAGCTCCGATAATTGAGCAGAAACATCTGTGTTTGTATCTTGCATTGTTTCAATGGCTTCTTGGGCGAGTTGAATTGCATTCTCGAGGCTATCCATCATTCTATTCCTGTACTGCAGCAACTTATATAAGATGCTTAGGTGTAAGAGCCATGTATGCCGCTCAGGGTAACCACTTTCGACCATAGCGAGTGTGTCTTCCGATACCTTTATGGCTTCTTCGAGATCCTTGGATGCGTCAGGTGAGCTCAGGTAAAGACCAGTAACCTTTTCGTCAGTGCTGACACACTGCTCAATCTCCCATGCAATTTGCTTTATATTTTACCGAACAAACAGCAGGTCTCCAAGGTCTTCAAGGCGAAAGGCTGGTTGCTGGTCTTTCTGGAAGCAGTTTGAGGACATTTCTTTGGGCCTGGATGGCATCAACTAGTAGTATATGCTTAGCTTTTACCTATAGAAAAAAGACCCGATCTTTCATCGTGAAGGAAGACAAGGAATTGGGTCAGATCAAATTGTGCCGGGTGGTAACTCTAGATAACTGGAGGCAGCTAATTAGACTCCATTCAACAGAGAAGGAAGACTGGACAGTATTTTCTTAGTCCCAGAAGCGCAAATCAGTCACCGTACCCATTTTTCCGACAGGAAGAAGTTTCCGAATAAAGCAATACCTATTAGATAGATACTGGCCGTCTAAAAATACATTTTCGCCAGCTGAGAACGTGGATTGCACCGGGGATGAGCGTTTTCAAGAGCCAGTATCAGTCCCGGCAAACTCAGCAGGCCCAGAATTGCCTGAGAAGATCACAACCAGTGATTCTCACTGCTTTCCCCCACAATTTTCCATACGCTGTTTATGATGTTTTTCTTCCAGCACAGGCTGCTTTACAGGACTGCATGGGATTCAGGTGCAGACTGAAGATAAACATCTCCTTCTTTTATTGAACGTCCCGACGTGTCTGGCCGGCCTTCACCATATCCAGGCTGCAAGAATTAGAAGGTGCGCTTCTGTATCGTGATAGAGTCAATCACCGCTTAGGCATCCAGCATCTGGAATCCTCAGCTATAAACAACCCTCACGGCGAATCCAGAGGTCTAAAAGCTGGCAGTTACATCAGTCAAGCGCGTGAGAGCAATGGATCTATGGCATGTAAGCCTGGCAAAACAAAGCTTTAGCATTCAAGCTTTCTCTTTAACCATCAATTTTCATTGTGGTTTTGAAAGGACTGCAAGAGGGTTTGTTGCAGGATGGGAAGTATATCAATGATCCTCCTGCCTTCAAGTTCACTAAATCCAAGCTCCCGATTAATAGTTGCCTGTAATTTGTTTTGAACTTCCGAAGGAATACCTCCATCTATGAACTTGCTGTAGTCGGCAATTGTTTCCGAGGAGCCGCTACCTATGTAAGCTCCATGGTTGTAGTCATTATCTTCAACCAGTTTTGTTAGGTGCCAGGGTCGCAAGTCGTTGTTTTGTTACTACTCACATGGTGAAACCTTCTGTGCATCAGCGTCTGGGAAGACTATCTTGTACATCTCGTGCCATCGTTGTGTATCGCGATCAACCTCACTGGAGTCGGTCTCCGTTCTGGTTCGCTTTCTAGAGCGGAGGCGACGTTCTTGATCAGCATTTATGCCCTCAACAACCATGCATTCCCGCAATATGCAAGGTTCCACAGAACGGACGTGGTTTTCAAGATCCCCACTACTATCGAAAGATGATAGGCAACGGGAACATCTGTATCGTGGGGTGCAATGCTTTCTAAATATATGCTCCCTTATGAACCGTCAGTATCGTATCGAGTATTAGCTTGGCAAAGAAGGGTACTAACTTCAATCTGTGAAACTGGGCCCAGCCCCTAGAACATGTCTGTCCATACTTACTAGGATCATGTTTGAAAAAGGGACAGGCTAATGGGGGGTTATTGTTCTTTGTATTGCCACCTGTTGTTTCCTGGATCTTCTGTGTTGCAGTCACGAGCTGATGGCTTCGATCACTCGAAGAAGTTGACGCTAACCCACGAGAAGTCTCACTCAAGGAAGTCGGCCTAGACCCACACTGAAACAGCGATAATGAATCATGGCTGCCATCAGTGGTACTCCTCCGGCCTGCATGATGATTATTGGCCTTTTTGTTTGATCGAGAAGAAGTCTGATCCCATTCCCAGAACGCATGAGTCGGTCGTACAGGAGAGTTGAACTTGATACCAGTTTCCGAGCCAGCAATAGTGCTTGATCGCCTCTTGTTCTCATGGCTTATTGGGTTCCCATTTTCCGAACCATGGATGAACCTGGCATCGGAAGGGGGTTTTAAAGGATTCTCCCCATATAGATATGCTGCGTCTGACCCGGAACGGTTATAGAACAGAACCAGGCTTTTCTTTACCTCGGCTGCTGTCGCTCTGCGGACCGGGACTTCACCATCAGTTTCAACAACCAGCATGCTGTTTTCGATAAGGTCGAGAAAATCGTGAAAAAATGGCGAGCAAGCCCAATGTTGACGAAGTGATGTTACCCACTATCAGATGTCAGAGGAAAAGGGAACCGTTGAGAGTTTCCAGTCAACACTCACATGAACTACCTCAGGCTTAACCTTGCTACATATGTTGCCTGTTTCTGGAGCTCCTGTCAGCTCAAAATAAGCATCGTCAGCCTCGAGGTTGTTCCGCTTATATTCCCTCAAAGCGGAAAATTCCAAAACGCCCTCCCAACCCTTGAAGTACCATGTGAGGAACTCGAGATAAACACAGCCCAGGGCCCATATATCATAAGACCGTGACAAGAGTCCATCAGGCATGTCGAATTCTGGAGCGCGATAGGTTGGAGAGTTCCCCATGCCCACAGGGGAAATATTTGATCGGGATCTTCTGTTATGGAAGCGCGTAAGTCCAAAATCAGCAATCTCCAAGACTCCGATGTCAGTGTTAGGCCCGTTCCGGAACCAAAGAATGTTCTCTGGCTTGATATCTCCGTGTCTGCCATAAGACTGTGACGACTGCGCTTGTCGGTGGCTTGGCTGCAAGGCAGCTTCGTAGGTATAGTCGTCATTCTGGTCGGGCGGAGGCTCATGGATGATGCTCAACCCCTCAGCCATTCCTTTGCACTGTTTCGCTACCCAGAGCCCGTAACGGCGGTCAATGGATGGATTGGGGAACATGGCCCAGTATCTTCGGAGGTTTGCATTCGCCCACGGAAACAGAAGATGATAGCTGTTCTTGTATTCAAACGTAGCGAGAAGTGGAACTATATGCTTTTGTCCACTCAATCGCTTGAGGGCATCTACCTCTCGTGAGAACATTTCACGGCTGCGAGAGTGGAGGCGCTTAACCGCAAAGGCAGAGTCGGAATCATGAGCTTCCTGCGGAGCAATAGTGAGCAAATATAGGTCAATGCAATCAGAGTCTGAAACGTACGGCAATATGATGGAAGTTGTGGTGAGCTGGGTGGATCTTGACCTTGAAGATGGACCCATGGCCTCCTTGAAAATCCTCATCATCCTCCATGTCAACGTCACGAGAAGAGTCCTCAATGAAAGGGAGGATAGTTTGGTCTGCAAGGAAATAGGTTCGGACAGCCCGCTTATCTTCCCATGAGAAAAAAGGCGACATCATCATCCACTGGCACCCTTCAAACGAGTCGATCAAGAAGGGTGACCACTTGTCGAGACCTTCCAAAGGTCTGTTTGGCTGGAATTTTCGTCTTAGTTCATATCGACCCTTGTGATCTCCCTGAACCTTGACAAGAGGCAGATCAAGGTCCGTGATGTTATTATCCATGAATGCGAAGACCTCTTGTGGTTGCTGGATCATTGTTAATATCGCAAAGATGCGTCGAAATGATGGTTCCCTGTGATTCCGCTGAGATCGTGGGCAGATCGTCTTTGCATGAAATTGTACATCATCATCCGATAGATGCGGCATGCATTCTCTGAGTGCAACAGATACAGAGTCTTCGATAACTATGTCATTCAATTTGTCTAGAGGAAGAAAACCTCTAGACTCTTGATGGGCATGCTGGCATATGGCGCCTCTTAATTGTTGCTCTAGTGACTCAATCTCTGGTAGCATGAACAAAGGTCGCGATATCTCCGTAGGAAACCGAGTATTGTTGACATCTTCCAGTTGCTCACTGTTGTCTATGGCCAGGTTTAGAGACCATATTGGGTCATTGAGGCCCAGCTCATGACTGACCGACTCATCTAGTAAGCCTGCTGACCCTAAATACGAGGTCTCACCAAGGGGTAAGGGAGTATTTGGTCGGCTGGGCAAGATGAAATTGAAAGAGGGGATGGCTAGAGAACTGCTACTATTGCTGTCGTCTTCAAGACTAGACGATGGGAGACTTATTGGAGGTTCCATTTTGCGCTGAATCGTGATGTAAGAGATAAAAGAACAAGGCGGCTTTTGGACAGCTCTACCTCCAGTTTTATGCCTGATAATGTTTGTTAATTCGGCCACGCGTATTGTAACCAGATTTATACGCACCTGCGTAATACGCAAGCCACTTTTTGCTCCAAAAAACCTGGCCTAAAAATAAGGCAACTGGTTCGCCAGATAGGCAGCACAAGATAACATCTTCTTACCCCGCTTTGCGGCTTATAGCCTGGGATATAATTATTGTTATTAGACTTACTGGCTAATGCCTATGAGTATGGGCTTTTCGAGCGGTGCTTTTCTATCCGGGACCTCTTTAATAAGAAGTCAATCACATCGCTTGCCATGTACCCCTGGAAGTGTGTCTACGTCTGCCCGTTGAAGCAAGCCCTGATTGATAGTGGAGGTGATGTTCTTGAAGCCAGACTATTGGCTGCGTTGGGCTTGGATGAAAAGGGACTTGGCTGTATATTTTCAATCCCCATGGAACACATAAAAAAAGCAGGTTACAGCGACCCGGCACCTGGCCCTCTTTAGTTATCCTTAGAATGCCATTTATAAGATGAGTAAGACTATTCAAGTCAATTGCTTGTACGTTGAGCGGCTACCTTGGTGATAATTAATCAATAATAAAATATTACCTTTTTTTTAATCCTAAGATACAGCACTAGACGCGCCATTCGTCACAACACGGATGGAAGGCCACCGGGGCCCCAGCCGCTTAACAGTCGTCGGTAAGGTGCTAGAATGAGGGTATAGGGTTGGCTTCATACCGAATCCGTTGCCCGAATCATACTTTGAATGTGGGATCGCGGGCTATAGTTTGCCCGACATGCCCACCAGCTTAGCCTTTTTGTTAACCCTGTCTAGGTAGAGGTCTGACTAACAGTCGTCCTCTTCTTTATCTAAAACCACGCAAGAGTTTGGCAGGGCAAAGAACAATAAGTATTACTATGACTTTATTGTGGTTATACTCGTAAAAAGGCGTGATTAATATAATCTTAAAGCTTTTAGTTATGGTGAGGGATATGTCTCTTGGAGTTAATATTCCTTCTCTAGGATTTGTATTACCTGGTTTTCAAGCTAACAGCACAAGGGCTAAGTGTCTTATGTCTCTGCTTATCTAATTATAGAGCTTGCCTTTACATTAAACCTACTTTGGAGTTGGATTTGTATGTATATATATTTTATACTATACTTAATATATACATACATATTAAATTTTACTTTATTATTCCCCTTTATCTAAGTCAGGTAAAGTACTTCCCAAGTCGCGAATACGAGGGAACCTATCTCTCCAGGGAAGTCTACTTATGATCTTGAACATATATGTACCGATCAGTCAGAGCTCGCAGACACCTCTTCGCTGGCCTGAATGAGTCGCTGAAGAAATACGCTCTCTTCGGCTGCACCATTTAAGATACGGCTCCCATTGAACTCATACCACGGCACTCCTCTAACTCCCATTCTTGGTGCCTCTTCCGCATCGCGCCGAACTTCATCTGCACCTCCGCCATTCGCAAGCCATGCAATTGCCTCGCTCCGGTCAATGCCAGCCCGTTCTGCTGCGAGACCCAGATCCTTAAAACTGGTTATGTCTCCACCTTCTTCAAAATATAACTTCATCATCTCCATGACGAGTCTTGTTGACAGCTGCTCTGTCCCAGAGCCTTTTTTCGATTTGGCCAACTGAATGAGTCTATGGGCATCTCGCGTATTTCCAACTGTCGACTTGAAAGAGAATTTAATATTATCTCTTCTGCCCATCTCTAGCAGTTGCTGTTGCATCCGCGGTAGCTGTTCTCGACCAAATTTTGAAGCCATTTTCTCCATGAGAGGCTGAGTGACTGCTTTTGGATCGATTTGATAAGAGTGCCATACTATATTGATCTTGTCGCTGGAGCTGATGGCCCTCCGATAGGCATCTATCGCGCGCATAAGGCGAACAGAGCCAACGTAACACCAGGGGCACACAGGGTCGAATGCGACTCGTATCGAAATTGTAACCATGTTGGCGAATGATAAGCTGGTAAAGGTAGGAAGAGAATTAGAAGGATCTTGGAAACCGTTATTGTTAGAGATATTTGTCATAGGTGTATGAGAAACTTGTCTAGAGTGATTTAATTACGAGAGCTGTGAGTTTCGTTCGGTAGTAGATACAAGGGTCCCTATATAGTAAGACCAAATAAATACCTAATGGAATTTTATAGGATCCGAGCAGACTTGGGGATCCTAATATATCAGGACTTAGTTACTAAATAAGTAATCAACGGAAGTTTATTGGATCCGAGATTTCCTCAAAATATCAATATTAGCCACATAATTAGTTATTCATAGTCATTACTAACCTCAAACTGGCTTAAGCCTTATTTGTAAGCTGGCTCGCCCCACTGCGCAGTATGAGTGTGATGTAAACAACTTAGAAGATCCAGTACGGGCTAAAATGCACAGCGAGTTAGTAACCTCATCCTTAACGACAAGTCACTCGATAGGACTAGCTTTACCGTTCCAAGCAGTATTAAAAGTTACTGTAGTTACATAGGTCAGTTGTCATCACCCTCGGGATCTTTTCTCGGGATCTTTTGAGGTACGGTGGATTTATAATTGCTTCCGTGATTATTAGTCACTTGTCTTGATAAGGCTAGCGTCTGTGCTTCGGGCAGCCCGGCATGTTCGGAGTATTTGGTCTTTAAGGTTTGAAGTAATTGCAATGCATGAAACAGCTAATTACGAGGATGCTAACGTCTTGATGAGGTTGCTGACAGAGACTCTGAGTAGGCGGTGAAGTAAAGTACCTCCTGTAGGTCAAGAAATAGCTATATATACCTGCTATTAACTAATAAAAATAATCCTTTCTTTCATCAATATAACAATTTCAACTTCCCTTCACTTTACCTATATCCTACCAACTATATACACTTTGAGCAAAATGAGTTCCTATGAGAAAGTCGCTCTCCTTGGTGTAAGTTTTAATTATTAGTATTTTTCCGAGCCAGTTGCTAAAACAAGGCTGTTCTACAGAAAGGTCTCCTGGGAAGTGTAGTCCTTGAGGAGTTGGTCAACGCTGGGTTTTCCGTGACTGTTTTGAGCAGAAACCCTGCTGCTATAAAGGATCTCCCTTTCGGAGTCAAGACTCATCAGGTCGATTATTCCTCTGAAGATAGTGTTGTCGAAGCACTGCGAGGCAATGATGTCGCAGTCGCTACCTTTGGATCCGGAGCCATTATGGGTCAGGAGCCAATCATTGAAGCTTGCATAAAAGCCGGAGTAAAGCGATACATTCCAGCCGACTGGGGCTCCGTGACAACTGACCCTGAGGCGCGCACTCTGCCCATCAACTACCCACTGGTCCAAGTCCAGGAGTCCCTCAAGAAGAAGGCCGAGGCCAGCTTGCTTGAGTATACGATTTTCTCCGTGGGCGCTTTCTTGGATGTACTTCTCGATTTCCCCTTCATTCTCGACATCAACACATCTTCGATCCAAGTGTTCGACAATGGTGAGCACGGTTTCAGCACTACCAGTCTTCATAACATTGGTAAGGCCGTTGCCGGCGCCCTCAACGCCCCTGAGGAAACCAAAAATCGGAATCTTTTCATTCATGACACCGTCTTGACCCAGGCCAAGGTTTTGGCCATTGCAAAGAAATACAGTCCCCCGACGGTTCAGTGGACGGAGACAAAAGTAGATGGACAGAAAGAGTTGGAGACGTCTCTTGAAAATTTCTCAAAAGATCCAACTGACTTCAATCTCATATTCCCTTTGCTTAAAGCTGCAATGCTTAGTGGAAAGTATCGTGCTGCCTACCCTAAGGTGGACAACGAGCTGGTTGGCATCCCTCTTCTTACAGATGAGGAATTGGAGAAGAAATTCGCCCCCAAGTTTCAGCGGGCCTGAGTTCTCTGGCTAGGAAATCATTTTACAGTATAGTACTGAGCTGGAATAAAGCCCTCCGAAGTTAGTTGTTAAGCTTCGTTAAAGCTAGAGAAAATATATTAAGTTACTATAATTCTTTTTACAGCAAGCGTAATAGTTATATTTAGAGTAGCTATCTAAGATTTTAGTTCTATGTATAATATAATGGATATGCTGCCTATGTATATATTACTCTATTATATTCTTAAAGCTCTTCTGTAGAAAGAGGCTTGACAGGTACGGAGGTAGCGCTCCACGGATCCTCGTCCAAGAAGGATAGTGACGAGACAGGCGGCAGCTAACTGCTAACGCTTTTGAATTCGAGGGCGAAAAAAAAACATCCGAGAGGCCTGGTTTTCATGATACAACCATCTTGAAGTTAGAGGACAATGCGAGTAGCTGCTGAAAACCGAGTGACTTCATGGTGGTCTCTGTGATATATACTCATCAAGGGTGTCGATAAGTATGCAAATTTTCATATCAGTCATCTCCCCGACTACGGAACAAAAAGCACCTCTCAATTCCGTTAGATGCATTTTTGAGCATTGGCCGTTCCGTCGTTCATTTGTACGGCTAGAATCGACTGGTACTTTGGTGTGGCTGTCCTTTGTCATGAGCTAGTCGGCTTCTGAAATCTCTGTCGTGTTTAGTTTACTGTTTGATCATACGTCTCTCGAGGTCTGACGGTTGAGTGAAGGTTATCATGTTGCAGTCAGCATGCTCGAATACAAAGAAGCTTTTGGGATTCTCATTCTTCATGCATAATATGTAGTAATTTAATGTCAGCTTAGGAAAAATGGAAATACTCATGTCACCCCGACACGAGTGCTTGTACCGAAAGGCATAGACGCATAGATAAATCCTTTGTGCGCTGGGGGCTGAAGCCTCTTTTGGCCTCCCACAACCTTTTCACAGCATAGATAGACGAAAATGCCTACGCTATGAGTTCTCGCCGCTGCCCGAGGATCACGTACAGTAGTTCTCGAAGTAGACCTTCTCTTCTGATAATCGGCCCCAGCCAGCCAGAAGAAGTATGAACAAGTCACCACAGGTTTATTACGCCCAGATTGCAAGCTCTGTTTTGTGCGGTTGTTCTTTACGATGTGCTTCATCATTGTCGATTTTCCACATCCAGTTTTTCCTTAAAGCCGGTAACCACCAGATCCAACCTCTATTCATTGTTCAAAGCTTGACCAAGGCAGGCTATGTTGATCAGGGTCCTTAAATATCTAGGAACAGGTCTTCTCATAGGCTTCAGGTATTTCCTCTTTTCATGCGCCCATTGTCTCCTCAAGTGGAGTTTTTCTAACCCAGCTTGCTCGATGGCAACGTATCCATGCATGGTAGCCGGCTACAGGGAGAGATCGTAGTTGACAATGTGTTTGGGCATGGGCGGGAAGATAATGCGATTCTCAAGGGCTTCTCGAAATGAGTTGATTGCCTCTAGCACTTCTTCGTGTCATTGGTACGATTGAAGGGTTTCCCGCTCTATAGTGGCCGAAACGTTATGAATTGCTCCTTCAATGTTGTATAGTGAGCCTTTCACTTCTCTTTGTGTCCGTTTCTGCCATGCCCAGGTGTCATCGATTCGTCTGAGCAATTCCTTCAGTGATTCTTGCGCATTGTAGAGAACGGCAGAGTCGAGAAGCCTTTGATAATGGTCCAGCTCCTTGGCAATTGTATCGAGTTTCGACTTATCCCATATTCTCCGCACGGCTTGACCTAAGGTTTTGGCATCGTATTTGAGGTCTGCAGCTATCTTTCCATCAAGTCGACAGCTAATGCCGCCTCCATTCCGCTGAACTTCTTCTCGCTCGACCTCATAGCGTACCATGAACGCTAAGAGTTCGTTGCCCAGATTTCGACATTTTGCAGCAATGCCCATTAATTCCCATGTCAATATCAGTCGCTGATCTCCCAAATCCGCAGAGGCTACCTACTTGGTCCAGCAAAGTATAGCATGTAGCCAATTAGTCAAGAGGGGAAATTCTCGGAATCTGATGCTTTGGAACATGCGTGGTGGCGCCAAGCCCATGTCAAATTCTGTCATGCCACTTCTGCGAATTTGGTTTCCGATATTGACATGCGCGACCCAGTGTATGAACAGTAGGATATTGCCTGCAAAGGCGATTGTGGCTAGGGTCGTTGAGTCCACCAGTGTTACTACCAAGGATGTATGGCGTAACCCTGACCATCGTAATCATGGACTATTGAATGATGTATAAAGCTTGCAAAGCTGAAATAGGGTAGAGAAGGGAAGACGGAACTCGTGAACTAAAATTAAAGTACAATTGATACTTACTTGTAATTAGATTACGCCTTAAAAGCTAGTTCTTCCTACATTATATATATATTATTTTTTATGCTTTATTTTTGGTAGAGGTTATATGCTATTTTCTCGTCGATATCTAATTTAATAAAGGTATTCACAATTCTGTCAACCCAATCCTACTTGCAGTGCTGATAATATGTCTTCATACACCAACATAAAATCCTGACATAACTTCTTTAATTGTATTGCAGGAAATAAAGGTACTTCAGATTCCAGAATCTGATTAATATCTCCTGTAATCTTTTCAATATCATCAACCGCAGCAATCATCTTTCGTGCTGAGATCCCCAGCGCATCCATCTTATTGAGAGCATTTACGCCCTCTCTGTACTCATATCTACGTCGCAGGGGAACGCTTTTTGTCCTTGGCGTAGTCTGAGACATTCTGGCACTATAGGCAGTTAGTTAGGTTTGAGGGCCAGGGGGGTCGTGCAATCTTACACTAAAAGAAGAAATAGAGTCAGACACGCTAACTGCAGGCGTAGATCTGGCATAAGATGTGATGGATTTTGTTTCAGGAGGGCTGTGAAGTTGATAGGTAGGATTGACTGGTTTAGAGGTTGTAATGGGTGTATGCTTGTTAGCTTTAGCTTCTTGCTTAAGCTGGTGGTTGGGGAAGAGGCGCCTAGTGCCCTTTTTCGAGGCAAAGCCATTATCGCCATTACGCGTGTGTAAATATCTAGGATGCTATCCATTACACTTTATCGTGCCTTCAATCGTTACTTATAATTCATGCCCTTACTTGAAGATGAATCAGCTACTAATGATCACACGGGTAGGCCATTTCAGTACCCTGCACTTTCGTCCCGACAGATATCGGCGCAAAGCAGACTCGCGGGATCTTATTGGACCGTAGCGACATCTTGTTTGAAGATGGAAGATCTGGGGAAACGAAATACGTAAATTACTGGGGCTTATTGGGTCGTACTGACAGAACCTGGAATTCCAAGTAATAATTTAGATCTTGAGTGGGTAGTGTAATCTGGTGGCGCTCAACATGGGTGTTTTGCAGATTGAGACATGCCCCGTGCGAGAATCTAATGTTAGAACGATTCCAGCAAATGACAGGTCTAGAAGATGAACTGTGTGCTATCATTACAGACACAGCAGCATGCAAGCCTCGGGTTTCATTCCCGATTCGTCGATCCTGAAACGGGATTAGATCTGTTTTAGAGTACCGATTAGTGAACATTATCAGGGATCGGAGATCTGGTGATTTCCTTGCGGCGGCAAGCCAAGGAACCCAGTAACCAGTTTGCGGGGAGAAAAAATAAAAGATCTAACCTAACCCAATATTCACTAGCGATCCATCACCTATCTACAGGCCGCGTTTTATCCCCTCAATTCACCGAGACACAGCGCACTAAATCGATTAAGACGTGTATTGGGCCGGTGGATTATTATAAAGGTGACTTTATGTAACGAATCGCTCAGAGTATGACTATACCAGCCAGTAGGTTTATTGAATAGGGCATGGCGTTATTACAGTTTGCGCCACTGTAACAAGCCAGAATCCGAGAGACTGGGAATGTAAGCGTAAATGTAAGCGTGGAAACGGGCTTAGGGCGTGGCGCTGTGAGACACGGCTTAGCCGTGATACAGGGGCTTCTCGGTTTTAGTACTATTATTCCCTCCAATGGCTGCTGGTATGGACAGTTATACTAACAAGGATCTCTCGGAGTCACCAGTTGCCGATCCCAATGGCTGTCGTCACAAGGATGTACTTGATGAATTGTGGGGGCGGGCCACAGAGACATCAGGGATCAGAGCTCCCAATAGCCGGGTGAATTTTTGCGGAGGTCTGGCTCCAGCCGCTTTGTCGATTTTACACTCTGGTCTTTTCGAGCTATAAGTTGAGCTTTTAAGCTGCAGCTGTTACCGTTGTTGTCGCTACTCCTGGCCTTGTCATGGAGATATCGAATAGAACGGTTGCTGCACCGTTGTGTGTACTAAAGGTATGGCTATCCGAACTGCTACTGGTCCTGTTGTTAGGTTTGAAGGAAGCTTGATGGGCTCAGCGTTGCGAACCTAAAGCTGAGGAGCTTCCAGTGGCGCAGTGTCGTCGGCTCATGGTTGACACTGCCATGGTTGCTGAGAAAACGTGATGGGTAGCGCATATGAGGAGAGCTTTGATCAGTCGAGGCTGGAAGATAAGATAAAGTAACGGTCACAGTACCTCGAACTCTAAGGCCATGTCGTATGGCTTCAAATGACTAGTAAGAACTCCTTAGTGATAGTACAGATTGGGCTGCCCTAAAACGCCTAAGGCGAGGTAGCTGCTTACGAGCCACAATTACCTAGCTGTGGTGTTGATGATCCAGCTTACGTAGCGATTTCTGCTTATATGTTCGCCGAGTGGACCGTTGTGATTTGTGAGAAACCCTCGACTTTACCGAATTTCTCGGGGCCACTTTCGACATTTAAGTAAGCTCGTTCTGCGTAACCTTACCATATTTCAGTATTTCAGCGGATCTGGGCGCCTTATTACGAGGCGTGCGTGACGTACCGTGGACGCTGAAGCTACCTCTAGTCCTCGTGATAATGCCCCTCTGGTTTTGGATAGTCACCGTGCCCGTCAGTCATGTAAACCGGCTTTCCATAGGGGTGTTTCGACTGTATTGTGCCATGTGTTTGCACCGGGCTGACTACGTTCCTCTTCTCGACCCTGATGGCGCTGCGATTCCCAACTTCTCGCTTAATTCGGAGGCAGTTGAGGGCCTCAATTGTATGCCTATCAACAACATTATTTATCCTTGCCAATTCTAACAGATTGGATTTCAGCCCAGGCAATCAACGTCCTGTTCACCGATCTTGGTGTCGACTTCCAAGGCCGCACCCTGGCCAAGAACATGGTTTTCTTCCTGCACGAGATCCGCGTCAAGACAATCTACAAAGGGTAAACGCTTTTTCCATAATGACATCTTTGTGCGGAGTTTGGGAGTTAGTAGCTGGCTGGCATGATACCAACTTGGATTACTCTTTCGGGTTTGGTGGACTTTGGAATTGGAGTGAATGGACTAGATGACTAGAAGTCTCGAGAGTTCCTTAACGTATAAGGGGTCAAGTGCTCTACTAGGTCTAGCATGTCCATGTGATATTAAACTTTAAAGAGATTACTTAATATTTCTTATATCAACACCAGAAACTTTGAGAACAGCCATCCACACCACCTCTTGATTATCGCGATTGTGCAAGTGTGGATGCTGCATTACGTCAATCGGGCCAGTGACCTTCTTGGGCGGCGAGGCGTAGAATAGCCCTGAAACATCGGCCCCAAACTCATATGCCTAGTGGTACCGCCGCGCAGCAGTCTCAGGAGTCTGCGACATCCCAGGGATCAGTTTGAGCACCAGAAGTAGCACCCACTTTATGGCCAGTCCGGCGCGCTGCCGGCCGATACAACGTATACAGCCATGCCAGATGGCAATTGACGAGGCAGGGCTGCAGCCCACCAAACGATTATGAGCTTTGCGTCGGCATACGCCCGGTCGGCCGCGTACTTCACGCCCGGTCCACTTTGCAGAATTGCCTGAACGGCTGCTCGGTCACCCTGATGGTGTTGGGCTGCCAAGGCCTCCACGTCTGTGAAGCTGAAGAGGGGCATATCCCCCCTGGCAGGTTCCGCACCAGAAATAACAATCCTCCCTCTCGAACTCAGCAGGCTGGCGTTCAGCAATCCAACAGCCAGTTGATGATGGCCGATGAGCGGGGCCTGATTAGCTTCGATGCCTGCGGTAGTAAGCACGGGCTTGTTGCCTCCGACTAGTCCTGCATTAAGAAGAAGGAATTTGATCGGTGCACCTTGCTTGACGAGCTTGGCGATGGCGGACTGAGTACTAGACGATTCATTTAGATCCAGCTCCAGTGGTGTGAAGACCTGTTTTCTTGCTTCTGCTATGATCTGAGCGGCTGTTTCCTGGACTCGAGCCAGACTGCGTTCGGTAATGATAATCTCTCGCCAGCCGTCTGCAGCAAGGGCGAGGGCTGCTACATAACAGAGGCCTGAAGTGGCACCAGTGACTGGCGCGAGTGAATGTTCCATATGTATTTCCTAGGCGGTGCCTTAAAGAGCAGCAGTCTGGCCTTTTATATAGAGTAGTTCGAGCCATAGTGGAAGCCTCTGTACTGTCGTTACGCACACATATGGCTGCTTGGCCATCATGGTTTTCAAACGCTTGACCCACGGGTCAAATGTTGGTGCGATATGTATCATCGGAGGCCGGACGAAACCCCACTTTCGTGTGGACTCGGCCGAACTGATGCGCTTTAGTCCCCGCAAGCCCGCACGTCACAACATTCCACCTCCATACAGGACCTTTTTCTCAGTTACACTTTATAACAACGCCAACATGTCGGAAGGCCTTCATCCAAAGCAAACGAGCTTAGGCACACGAAGCTGTGCTGAATGTCGAAGGCGGAAAGTCCGATGTGTCTTTCCGACCGAGCGACCACCATGTCAGCAATGTGTTGTGCGAAGCATGCCATGAATCGCTCAGCAGCCAGCAGCGCAGGGCACAGGGTCGCTGGGGGTTTCATCGTTCTTAGGAGAAGCGCGACTCAATCAACGGCTTGCCAAAATTGAAAGCAACGTGCGCGACATCTGGACTAGTTTAAGCATAGCAGGGACATACATCCCCATCGCTCATAGAGCTACTCCCAGCGGGGCCATCCACAACATCGAGCATTCAAAGTCATGTTGGCGCTGAGATAGATTCAATGGCCGACGTTGAGAACACTACCCATGCTACCGCGGCCGACGAATTAGACATAGCAGATAATGCCTTTTGCTTCCGAGATACGCCGCTGCTCACCCTTGTGATGGCAGCTAGCATGACAGAAGAACTGCACTCAAATTCCCCCAAACCAATCACAAAAAGCAAAGCCAACGGCTCTGTCAATTCGTCCGAGTTTCTGATCCTGTGTGATGACGATCTTTTGATGGTCCTTGTGGAAACAGAGCAATATTGGCCCATCTGGCCCCCCTGGCAGTACGGCGCCCTGCCTCCGGATATGCCCATTCTCCATGCCAGTGGAGTCAAATATGGGGCTGAGTTCGTGTCTCGCATGTCAAGGTCCAGGAGTCCCAGTATCGCAGCCAAGGCGTGGCTCTGGGTGTCACTTTGTATTCAACAGGCGCTAAAGGCACTGCAGCTGTCACGCTGCGGATTATCACAAGAAGCCCTTCTTGCATTGTACACCAAGACAGCTAACGAGCTACTTATGTCGGCGATTAGAACGAGTGAAACTTCAGACGGCATTGAGGCTCAGCCTATCCAGCAGAAGATCTATATCGATATGGGCAGGCCACGTCAGGTCTGGCTTATTGTCCGTCAGGCCATGGATCAGGCGCTGCTCATGTGTCTCCATCTTGTAACAGAAGAAAAAGGAGGCGGCCGTGAAGTCGCTATATGGAATGAGATATGGCGTCTCGAGACCACCTTAGCTCTAACCCTAAGCCTGCCGAGCACTATCCCCCTTCCTGACAATAACGACAGCAGAAGCAACGACAATAATCCGGGCCGTGTGTTCATGCAAAGAATTCAGAGCCTCACCGCATATGTCGCGGCTAGGAACCAGAGTCCGCAGCCAAGCTATTTTGTCACTATGCAGATCAGCCACAAGCTTGATGCATGCCGGGTCCTCATGCCTGACAGCTAGTGGAACGAACCTCCACAGCAGGACCAGCCGTTCGCACAGCTGTATATTCAGCAAGCAGTCAAGGCGCAGTTCCTTCTCGTTGCCAAGATGCTGCACCTGCCCTTCATGCTCAGCACAGACGCTGGGTACGAATACAGTCGTGTATCAGCTGTCGATGCCTCGAGGAGCTTGATAGCCGCCTATCTCGAACTGAGGAGCTGCAGTAAAGGTCTGTTTGTCATTTGTGAGTCGCTTGACTTTCAAGCCTTTAGTGCCGGCATCACACTGCTGATAATTCAGCTGCCTTTCAGATCAGGGGAGAGGCCGAGTGATGGCGACAACTTCGCCGTGGATTGGCCACTTGTTCAAGCACTGACTATTAGCTTGCGGCGCACAGCAAGCTTGATGCAGTGCAACGTCACCAGACAGGCCGTTGAGGTGCTGGAACTCCTTACCGAGGCGGCACAGGGCACCTACGCTGGTCCGAATGGTTACAACGCCGTGCTACCGTATTTCGGAAAGGCCACTATTTCCCTCCCACAAGGCCTGAAAATAAACCACCCAGAATGATTAGGGGAATGCCATGAATCCCTGCAGCAGCAGCCCCAGAATCCTCCCTTCGGCACCGTTGAGTTCAGCGTGAATTTATTTGACGTTGGCTACTCTTCCGGAAGTTTGGAGGGGGAGCTTGGCGGCGATTGGCCATCTATGTCCGACATCGATTTCGGCTTTGACTGGACGCAGACGTTTGCCTTTGATAACAATAATAATTAATAACTAGCAGCTCCAACGTAATACATACAACAACTTAAAGGCTACTGGCTGACTGACGGGTGGTGGCCACCTTGTATAAGTCACCGTAGTTCCTAGTCCGTTGAGTCCATAGTGTGGTATATCCGTTATATAAGCCAACATTGATACAGTCAACTTAACTTTGACAAAGACGGCAGTTGGATGCTGGGAAGATGAAGTCATTATCTGGTTGTAAGCTTCAGACAGGCCTCCAAGATGTCTGCTAGTCTCTTTCCCTCCAGTGTTATTGAAGTACTACTGTGACATTTCGTTGATTACCAGGTTAATAATGCTTTACTGTTTGCCTTCTAACGGTTAAAGCCATAACCTAGGAACTAAAGCGCTGCCTGGATCTTTTTATCTTTACTGTTACCTGGCGTAGAGTTCTGAGAACGTCTATTTTATTGTAGTGCAAGATATGAAGACATTTTGCCGTTCTCAGAAAGCCTATTTACATATCGGTCTCGTCATACTCTGGTGATAACAATGGCAGTATTTGAAATAGGCGTTTCCGCAAGGCACCAAGGCAACTTTGCAGGACAAGTACGTATTAATATCTCTAAACTCCCGCACTTCAATAACAAACACGGATGCCTTTTATCTCATTATATAATTTCTGGTGTTAAAACTCTTGGAAAATATCTGACCAAAGAAAGTGAAAGCCTACGAGTCCGCTAAAAACGAGTGGATGCGATTTGATGTAAATTAGTCCGGTTGCTTCCTTGCACCCGCAGGGCCGCCCGTCTGCATAACAACGAAGTAGTGGACCCTGCTGGTTATGCAAGGTGCCCGATTTGTGCCTTGGTATGTGTTGGCTTCTTGTGGTGGGCCTCCTGGGGATGAATGCTATCCCCTGCCCCCCTCGTTGTTTCTCCCCGCTCTTCCTCCCCGCTCTTCCCGTACCACTTCAGACAGTACCACTTCTCGTACGCCCACCATTTTAAAGAAATAAATACTAAGCTATAATAGCTGAAAATATCGTTATGGCTTCTTCAAGCAAGAAATCAGCCGAGGAGGCGCTCCTGGACTGGTACGGAGCCTTAGAGCCGCTCACAGTTGATATTGTGGGAGACTTTGCAGGCCGAGAATTATTTCTAATTCACGGAGAAGCCTTGATACGGTATTGCATCGTCGACTCCAAGGTCGATTTTGACAGTATGTGCTTTCAATTTGCTGGAGTTGCTGAAATAGTGTCTGACAGATCATTATAGGAGGATTCCAATTGTTACATGCCATCCAAGCCGTGGAGAAGTTTCTCGTAAATCTGAAAAATGGGGGCTGCAACTTTGATATAGTGTTCTTTCGTGACCTCGAAAATGTCTGCGCAGCTCAGGACAGCGCCGGCTCCAAACATCCTTACAAGTTCAATCTTGCCCGCCGAATTCTCATCCAGCACCTAACCAGATCGATTGCTGATTTCAAGGTCCTGGAATTCGATTCCTTCGAAAGTCAGGAGTGCAGAAAGTATCTTGCCAATAATGCAATACATTTCATACTCTGTGACGATGGAAGGGGAGTCGGCTTGGAACATACTGTTCGCCTTCAACATCTCATATGGAAAGTCATAAACAGTGGAAGGAATGTCGCTATTATTAACTCGATTTCATGGAGGAGCTCAAAAGTGAGCCCAGTTGACTTGAATCCGAAGGTTGTGCGTTTGCTAATGTGGCCAGATTTTCATGTCTCTCCTGACTGGATCGAAGGGTGTCCTGCCAGATCTACTTATCGGAGCTCCTGCAGCTGAAACGAAACAATCGACAATGTTCTCACAGGCAATACTTGATCAGTCGCTAGGATGCTCAATCGAAATATCGAGTCTCTCAGCCAGAGAAGAGTTCGCTGCTGTCTTCTGTCATGGCTACCTTGCACGATCCCCAGAGGACGAGATATCCGACGTCGACCTCGAGCTTGTAGAGGCGCTGTTCCTACACATGGCCACCCTCAGACTCTGCCCTCTTCAAGATCGAAACACTCAACCAGAAAGATTTTTGAAACACGTTTTCAGTAGTTATGACATTGGTTTTGTGGAACTTTTTTGTACCACGTCCCAAGGTTTGGCAGAGAATGGCTATACCGTGAGAGGACAAGCGGAGTGGGATTTGTTCGATCTCTTTGATGGCCATGTATTCTTTTACCTTCTCCACTCAATGCGAGTACGATCAGAGTTTCCTATGCCAATAATTGACCTGGCGAAAGGTCTTTCTGCAATGGTTTTTGGGCAGAGGAGCATGAATGGTCGAAGCCTTTTCACTGCCCTCAAACCGTCGGAGACTTTTCTACCCCCTATACCACCTCACACGATTCCCACTGTTTTGTCGTTCAGCAATCACGTACTGAAGGAGATTCTTGAGGACGTTAGGGTCAAAGAGGTGCCAGAAAGTGTCGATCCTGTTACAGAAATTGTTTTCAAAGATCTTCGCCACTGGCATTCTTACAAATCAATTAACACCGGTGCAAGGACGACGCATGATAAAGTCCCCGCTTGGCTGGAGAATTTCAGGCGCAAGAGACATCAAAGACAGATGGCAGATGTAATTTCGTACGCGGCGAGTCTCAGCAACTCCGTTGGAAAAGTTTTCAGCCGCGAAACTATTGTCGTGGGCGACCTTGCCAAGCAAAGGCTGGCTCAAACGGCATTGAATGCAAACACTAATAGCGGAAGGAAGACAAAGAAGAGCAATGAATCTGTTAGAGGTGGCAAAAAGAAGGCTCTGCTGGCTGCTTATGCATTGAATGAGAAGAAAGCACTCGCAAGGCAAAACGATGTCTTGCATCTCTGGGCCATGAAATGCGCTGAGTTTGAGAAGACTGAGGATCCAGTCAACCGATATCTCAACGCTCTGAGCTTTCTGTCTGATGGATCCCCAGGAAGTCATGTTGCTGTCAGACCAGAACTTCTATTATACCTCTGCCACACACTTGGGAAGATCTGGGATGAGACGCGTAAGCACGTCGATGAAAATTCCCGCAGAGGTCAGTTCAAAACTCAGACGTTGAAATAGTTTTCTTTATTTGTGCGGGGAGGACAGATAAAAAGAAACTACTAACATACTTAGGGTTATACCTTATTTCTATGGTGTGGAACTGGCTGAGGGACATTTCGAGATCGGACAAGTGTACACCAGATGTTGCAAGTGCCGCTCAGGGGATCATGAAAACCCTTTCAATAAGCCAGCTGAAGATCGCTATCCAAGAGCCACAACGAAAGCTACCTTTCACCATCATACCTCGGGCGATGATGAAAGATGCACCGAAGCTTATCCAGGATCATCGACTTCTTCAGCTTCAACACGGCGGGCCTTATATGGATAGGCGATTCGACTCTCGACCTGACGCACGTGTACCGTTTGAGCCAGATGCCTGGCAGCGGGACATTCTCGACTCGATTGATGCCGAGGAAAGCTTGTTGGTTGTGGCGCCAACGTCTGCAGGAAAGACCTTCATCTCATTCTACGCCATGAAGAGAGTACTTGAGGAGAGTGACGATGGAGTCTTGGTGTACGTCGCTCCCACAAAAGCCCTCGTGAACCAGATCGCTGCGGAGATCGAGGCCCGATTCTCGAAAAGCTTCAGAATGCAGGAGGGCAAATCCGTTTGGGGGATTCACACACGCGATTACCGCATCAATAACCCTACTCGGTGCCAAATATTGGTAACAGTGCCTCATATGTTACAGATCATGCTCTTATCCCCAATAAACGCCAGCAGTCCAACCGCATGGTCACGGCGTGTCAAGAGAATCATATTCGACGAGGTTCATTGTATCGGACAAGCCGAGGACGGTGTCATCTGGGAACAGCTGCTATTGCTTGCGCCGTGTCCTATCATTGCCCTCTCGGCGACTGTTGGAAATCCGGACGAGCTTAAAGACTGGCTTGCTAAATCACAGGCACAAAAGGGATTTAAAATGAAGATGATTGTGCATGAGGTGCGATACTCTGATCTTCGTAAATTTATCTATGAGCCTCCTCATCCCTTTACCTTCAAGGGGCTTGCAAAAGTCCCCATACTACCTGTACCAGGGCTGGACGAGGGTGATGGTATCAGTCCAAACTTCAAGTTTGTGCACCCTGTTGCAGCACTGAAAGACAGGCAAGTTTAACTCTGAACGCCAAGACTCAGAGCAGTTACTGACCGACTTGTTGACAGAAATATCGCAGCACTAGATGACGTCAGCTTGGAGGCCAGAGACTGCCTCATTCTCTGGAACAACATGCAGAAAGCGTTCCCAAAAGACCTTCTCCAGAATCAAAGTAAACTTGACCCTCTCCAAGTCCTGCCAGAGGTCATAGAAAAGACACATATTGTCGAGTGGGAGAAACAACTAAAGAAGAAATTAAAAGAGGCCATGGAGCGACCAAATTCGCCCTTCTCCGATTTGCAGGGGAGCATTGACCCTCCGGTGCAAGCTGATAATACCGCCAAGATCCAACATTGCACACAATTAGACCATATTGGTAGGCTGTTCACTCTGGCATGTGAGCTTCACGAACAGAACGCTTTACCAGCCCTTGTTTTCAACTACGACCGCTCCCAGTGTGAAATGGCTGTCAGAAGCATCCTTTCTAAGCTACTGGACGCTGAAGCGGCCTTCAAGGGAAGTGACGCTACCTGGAAGAAGAAGCTCTGGGACTTTGAGCAGTGGCAACGACAGAAAGGAAATAATCGACAATCCCGAGTCTTTAAAAGCTCTGAAAGTGGGGAGCGAAATTTATCAAAGCTCGAGATCGCCCGCCAGGAAGGAAGTATCGAGATCAGTTCTTGGGAGAGTTTCGATCCCAGGGCCCCCTTGGACCACTTCAGCTTCGCAAATAGCAAAATGATGCAGCAGAGAGACATCGATGATTTGGTGGTTCGACTGAATCCGAAGAAAGTCCAGCCATGGCTGATCGATGCCCTTCGACGTGGACTAGGTGTTCATCACGCCGGTATGAACCTGCAGTACCGTCGTATGTAAGTTGAGCCTATCCGTTCATCTCACATTCAATCCATGCCTTCGTTAAGGAAAAAAAGAGAGATTGATACTGACAGAGTGTAGTATTGAGATGCTCTTCCGAAAGGGCTACCTACGACTAGTCGTTGCCACTGGAACCCTTGCGCTCGGTATCAACATGCCCTGTAAAACGGTCGTCTTCAGCGGCGACTCTGTGTTTCTGTCGCCTCAGAACTATCGCCAAGCGTCCGGTCGCGCCGGAAGGCGAGGGTTTGATTTGCTTGGAAATGTTGTCTTCAACGGTATCGAACGAGATCGAGTGCACGAGATCATGTCGTCTCGGCTACCTGCTCTTAGAGGGCAATTTCCAATTTCAACCACACTTGTCCTGCGCCTATTTGTCCTCTTGAGCGGGACGAACAGTAATGAGTTTGCCGTCAACGCTGTCAAAGCCGTCCTATCACAAACTAGATTATGCCTAGGGGGACCACATGCCGAAATGTCAATCAAACACCACCTGCGCTTCTCGATCGAGTACCTGAGGCGCCAAAACCTTCTCTCGATGGACGGAGTACCTGTTCACTTCGCGGGACTTGTAGGTCATCTATACTTCACGGAGAACGCCGTCTTCGCATTCCACTCGTTGCTCCGCGGCGGCTACTTTCACAAGTTATGCAAGGATATTGACTGCGCTCGTGAGAGAGTGCTTCGCGAGATGATGCTAGTACTCAGCCATTTATTCAACAGGATCCCTATTCAGCGTAATGCAAAGCTCCTAGAAGTTATCGAAAGCTCTTCATCTGATATCTTCCTTAAACGACTGCCAGCTAACGCAGAGCAATTACTTGTGCGGCATAACCGGGAAACACTCTTGACCTTCAAGGACTATGTATATTCTTATATACATACACACTTAGAAGATTCGCCAGACCGCACACTTCCACTAACCAAGATCCCAGTGGGACCAGAGAAAGGGTTTGGGTGTAGACTGACGAACGACCCTCCGCCGGTTATCCGATCTCCCTTTGCCGCTCTTTCTGGATTCACGGATAAGTTTGACTCGATTAAAGAGATGTGTTCGACAGTAAGAGATGGAGTATTTTTAGAAGAGTCTGCCATCCCTTACCTCCCAATCTGGCCGAACGATACTAGTCTTGAGCTAAACGCCTATGTCTATGACTTCTTCAAGCATGGGAGCTTGAAGGTACTGGTGCGCGATAACCTCATCAAACGGAGTGATGTGTGGTTTCATCTCAAGGACTTTTCTCTCGTACTCAAGACAATTGTGACTAGCCTCAAGGGCGTCTTGGACTCAAGAGGCGATTTCTACACGAATGATATTAATAGCGATGACACCATGAGTGACATAAGCGCAGGCGATGACGAGGCTATTTCCAATGTCGTTGAGGTGCAGAAGCCAGCTGAAGAAATCAATAAGATTGCCTCAGCGTTGGCAAGGAACAAGGTCAAAGACGAGGTTCCTGATAGCTGGAATGACGAGAGCGAAGCATCTGCGTCTGATTCTGAGTCCAAGGAGTTTATAGGTGGTTTGAATACTGCTGACTCACCTGCATCTAAAGAGGCAGCTACTATACGGTCTGAGTTTTATGATGGATTGGGATTAATACAGGTTCTAAAGGCATTTAAGTTACTAGAGGAAGAGTTTACTAATAAGTTTAATAAGATTGGAGCTTAACTAGAGTATATTAGTAATTACTTTATATAAACTTATAACTTATTTAATGTACTTATAATCTTAAAGTTAAATTAATAATATTAAATATTTGAATTTTAATAATATATTAATTATATAATATAATATAATTAATAAGTAAGTAACTTAAATAAATAAATAACTTACTTTTCCTAACTTTTTTAACTTATAATTAAATTATCTAAGTTATAAGTTTAAAATATTAACTTTTACTTATTTTATTATATTATAACTTATAATATATATATTATAGTATTATAGTATTACAGTATATTATATACTAAATTTCTTTTTATTTTCTAAAAGTTCTCGCCTGCATCTTCGGCAAACCGTATATAATATAAACCGCTAAAACTATCCATAGTGACATAATGGTATCCTATAGCCATCTCTCCCAAATACTCCTGGGTCCCGAAACGGTACTGTTTGGGTAGCCATAGCAGCGGACTATCGTTTATAGTAATCCATTCGCAATGCGCACTACATCTGTATTTTCCAAAAATTGGTATAACCACAGGAAGCTCCAGACCAACTTCGTTGTCAACCTTCACTGTTTGGCTTCGGTCACGCTCTGATATATCTGTCACACCATCCAGGATATGATCAAGATGAATAACTCCCTTTTCTGTGAAAAGGGTTATATCGTCAGTAAAGGAGAACCAAGTCGCATCCACATCAATCACGGCATACTGGATGCCTTTTTCCACATCTGACAGAAGCAAACGGCGACATTCGAATACATAAGACACAACCCATTTTCCGTTTGGCGATACAGAAATTCTTCCACCTGGGGCACCCAACAAAACCCAAGAACACGGAAGATTCAGCTTTAAGAGATGCTGGCCAGTCTTGATATCGTACAGGACAAAGATCTCATGAGGAGTACTGCCAATACTCTGGAACGGGCTATAATACCACGAAACTCCCAGTCGAGTTCCGGCAAAGCATGCTCCATAAGGATGTCTGTCCAAGCTGCCAGGCGACTGAATTGATCGTTGCAACTGTCCTTTGTTGACATCCCACGTGAGTACCTCGAAGGCCGTACATACAGCCACCCATTGACCGTCAGCACTTTCGCCTGATATCGCTATAATTTTTGCTCTGGCAGGAATCTCCAAGCTGTGCCGCAAAGAACCTTGGTTCAAATCCCAAACGTAAAGGAATGAGTCGTCACTGAAAGCGAAGAGTTGACCATCAGGCGAAAACGCCATAGAATGAACAGAGCCACGGACCTTGCCTTTTATGTCGACTGTGTTCTTAAGATCACCTGTCATTTGGTTATGGATTTCGATCGCATTCTTAAAGTCGCGATAGGCGATAGAACTCCCATTGCTCGAGATGTAAGGAATCATATCCTTCTGTTTGCCAGAACGAGTTTTATCATCCAGAATGGCATCTACCTCCACGAGCCAAACTGTGGTGCTTGAACAGACTGCAACATGTTTCCCATCGTAGGAGACCTGGATCTCTTTGAAATTGCTTTTTCTCGGCAATTTAAAGTCTTGCAGTGGACTTTTTTCATGGCGATCCCACAGCGACAGGAACTCGCCAGCTTGAGTGAACACCCAAGGATCAGCGTGCGACAAGGCAAAACAACTGAAAGAATTACCGCACTCAAAGAACTCTTCGCATTCTCCCTTCAAAAAGTCCCATGTGTAAATACCCAACTCATCGACACACATCATGACTAGGTGCGTGCCCGGGATGAACTTTGCGTCCTTTACACTCTCAAACCAAATCTCCTCATTGGAAGGCGTATTGTATACTTCGGGGGTTTTATACTGCATGCTTGTTTGAATATCGAACACTAACATGCTGTACTCTTCAGCGTAGTAACGGAGTAATAACATAGCACAATCTGAAGAAAAGGTCAAGTACCATGGGATCTGGTCTTGGCACAGAATATGGGGGCCTAGTTCCAACCCCCATGATTGGAGTAGTTCCCCTTTGCGAGTAAAGACATGTAATTCTTCTCGGTAGCACACTGCCAGCCATTTCCCATCAGGTGAAAACCCCATAACTAGAGCCTCTCGACCATCAAGTGTCCTGGTCCAAAGGATATTGTTTGAGTCGATGTCGCGAACCTCAAGTGTGTCTTGTATAAGCTCTTGCGTGTCAACAGAATAACGCGTGAGGATGGATGCCAAACACTGGAGATCTGGTGATGGTGTCAACAACGTTGCATTCTCGTACTTGGATCTTCTAAGGACAGATCCATCGCCAATGTTCCTTATCAGCAACTGAGAGTCAGACATGGTCATTGCCAACATATTACTCGTACTAGAGAAACTCATGGTGCGAATTTTAGTTCCTGAAGAGGTTTCAAAAACAGACAAGATAGGGCTCCAATTTTCTTCCACTCGTGGGCATGTTGCAATGAATTCCGGTGTATACTGTTTGAACAATCTTCGAATGATGCTCTTCTGTGGACTGAATAGCAAGCCCGATGCATAGGTCTGTAGTGGATAGTCTTCGATCACGGGACTAAACAGAAGCAAGAATCGAATTGCATCTTCTATTAGCGCTGGGGCATCTGAATGAGAAATGATCTGAAAGTGAAAGATAATTAGAATTCATATCTTAAGTGGCTTGGATAAGCAACCTACTGCTGGTATATCCCTCAAAGATAGTAAGGTTTTCCCTGCCACTGAAAGGTGGTGGCAAAGGCTAAGTGCCTCCAACCAGAGTAAGAATTTCTTGGAAAGAAATCCATATATAATTTCAACGAATGGCATTTTTACCTCCGTACTTTCTCGAGTCGATAGATCATATGCCTCTCGTATATGGTCATGCCAGAACACAAGTGCATATGTCAAGCTGTGCAAAGGATCAGGATTAGGACGATTCCGGATAGCGACATTTAAAGAAGTTCCAGGATGCTTCAAATTATAAATATCCTTTCGAAGAGATTCAAGGATATCGATAGAACTTTTGAAGATGGTATAATGGTAATGCGCAAGGCCAGACGGGTAGAGCAACATGCTAGACTCCTTGAGCAAATATTCCCTGGCAGACTGATGGACAAAAATGATTGTCTTCTCCTTGCTAGTCAAAAAGGATCCGCATTCCTTTATGACATTAGCAAGTATGTTCTCATCCATGAGTGTGCCATTTGCTTCCAGCTGCTCCATGGCCAGTAGCTCAGAAAATGTCAGTGGGCGGAAAACAGTTGACGCCATGGCAAGGAGCCGGATATAAAGCTCGCGGCTATCAGATATGCGGATTTCGTCTATCATTCTTTCATAGAGCTTGCTAAGGTCTTTAGGAAATTGTAACAATTGTTTGCTAACCTCCCACGATTGGCATCTCTCTAGTCGTTCACATACCAAGGCCACCCATAAGAAAGTATCCTGGGCATTCTGTGTCAGATGGCGCTGAATCCTTTGCGCCACGTCACACTTTAGCTTTTGCCTTTTAACCACTTGGCGAGTACGGTAGTTTATGAAGTGTCTAACAGCCTGGGAAACAGATCCTTGGCAAAGCTCTAGAGAGAGTTCGATTTTCGATGGCGATCGTTCGAGATCCTTTTCAATTTCACAGCGATTGCGGCTGCTGACAATCCACTTAATACGGGGATTTGGTCTGGAGATTATTTCGAGAAGAAATGGAATATCCCTGACGCATTCATCCAGTGCATCCACGATCAGATACATCTCTTGGATAGCAGGGTCGGAGACTATCCTGCAAAATAAACCTTCTATATCCCTTCTAGAGTTCCAATGGGAGGGGTTATATGGTGGTGCGTCCTGTAAATGAGACAAAAGACAGGGTTGTTGAACGAGTAGCAGGTAGGTTAACCCTTCTAGCACAGCTGTTGAGTTGCTGAGCCCAGGATTTGCAGCTTGACAGAAGAAGTAGGATAGCGAGATTTGGCTCTCTGGATTGCCCAGTCTCGTGGAGGGTAAGAGCTCATCAATGATACCACAAAGAAGCATTGTTTTTCCTTTGCCAGGGTCGCCTCTGATCCAAAGTCGACTGCCATGTTTTTCATCCTGCCAAGCAAGTAAGGCAGGATTTTCTAATATCCACATATATGATTCTCTCAACAAGTGATTGTTGGTTTGCTCAATCCTGACTTTATCCTGACGCGGATCAGTAGAGCGCAGTGCTTCTAGCAGTTTCTTATTCTCATAGTCGATGTCCCTCTGGTGATGGTTTATTGTATTATAGGTATTGCCGATTTGAACTCTTGAGGCACCTGTAGTGCTTAAAGATTGAACAACATTCAAAGTGCTGCTTTGCATCGTGAGTACAGAGGCTGACAATGGAGCGTAGAGGAAGATGAGGTTTTTTCAGAAGGAAATGCGCCTGTAGTAGAAAGAGGGGGAGAGAAAAAACTTGCTAAGACACCCTGTCCTTTTTGATTATCGTTCGATATGGCCAGCCCCACTCCACTCCAAGCCGACCAATCTTTCCACTCGCCAGTTAATATTAACAATAACTGCTCTTAGGAACATGCTAGACCAGGAGTTTATTTTGACCGGTCTATGAAACAATTTAATAATCTTATCTTTACTAATATCCATTTGCTAGATTGCTCACCGAGGGATGCTAGGACAGTCGGCTCCACCGCCTTTGCTTAGGATTACTGTTTGGTCTATAAAGACTTGTCCAATCACAGTGTAATATTATTTTAGGGTCCCCCCCCCTCGCCTGTTAATAAATAGAAAGTTAAAAATCGCGCATTCAAGTTAGTTAATTTAATTCCTATTATTTACTATGGCTAAGGTCTTTAGCATTGTCACTGGCGCTTTAAGCGTCGCTGGCCTATTTAATAATTATATAGATTGCTTTGACTATATCTAAATTGCTTGACATTTTGGCCAAGATTTCCCTACATACTAGCTTAAGCTTAATATTACTAAATATTAATTAACAAAGTGGGGTATAGTAATTAATATTAATAATAGCTTAAAATTCCTTAATAATAAAATTTTTTTTCCCTTACTATTAGCCTTATATAAGGCTATTAAGCTATTAACTATAATTAATAGACTTAAATAATAAGGCTTTAATAGTAAGCTTATATTATAAAAGTTAAAAAATAATATAATTTTATTTATTTTAATAATATAATTATTATTTTAATTAAGTAATATAACTACTACCCCTTAGTAATTATATTAAGTTTTTTTTTTATTTTACTTAAAAGATATACTTAGTATTTTTATTATATTTTTAAAATATATTCCTTAACTTAACTTTTTACTTACTAGTTATAATTATTAATATTAATTATAGCTATTAACATAATACTTATTATATAAAAAAGTTTATAAACTAATTAAAGTTATTATACAATTAATTATAATTTAATTAATATAATTAAACTAATATTAAGTTAAGCTTATAATAATAAATATTATAAGCTTTATTTTTTTTTTCTCTTATTATTAGCCTTATATAAGGCTATTAAGCTACTAACTATAATTCAAAGGCTTAAACAATAAGGCCCCTATAGTAAGCCTATATCACGAAGGTTAAAATCAATAAAGGTTTATCTGCCTTAGTGGCATAATTGCTACCTTAATTAAGTAGTATAAATACTGCCCCTTAGCAGCTATATCAGGTCCTTTCCTTTATCCTACCTAAAAGACTAAGATAATACTGTGTCTATGTATTTATCATAAAGTATATTCCCTGACCTGACTTTCCTTCTATTAGTTATAGTTACTGATATTAATTATAGCTAACGATACAATACCTGCTATATAAAATAGCCTATAGCCGTATAATTATGGCTACTATAGGACTGGCCATGACCTTAATCTAGCTATCAGGCCGGCTATTATAGTAGCTAGTAAGAAAGAATATAGGGAAATTCGTATAATAGTAGCTTCTATTAGGAAGAACTTCTTATTAAGGTACTAATCTAACCTTATTAGGATAGCTATCTTTAACTGTAACCTAATTAGGTTAATCTTTTATACAGATCAGTGGCCTCTTATTTATATAATTAATCTGATCTGGGTTAATAAGGAACTATTAGGTCTTAAGAAGCTAGAGAGGGACCTAAGGGAAGGTAAGCCCCTTAAGTCAAACCAGGCTGCCTTCCTTGCTGCCTTTATAGGCCTGAACTCGGTTGCGTATAAAGAGTGGCTTCTTAATGTATCTGAAAGGGTCATCACAGTGGAGGGGGAGCTGCTCTTGAATTGGTAAGGATGAACGTGGGGTAATGGCGGGGTTCTATGAAGGAATTAGGTTAACTCTGTTGGTGTAAGTTAGTTGGCGAAAGTCAAATTGACCTCAATCAATTGAATGTACGTGCCGAAGCACGTGACCAACTGACCTTGCGCCTAAGAACAGATAAAGTTATATCAGTGAAGAAACAGTGGCTTAAACTGGGGATACTAAGCTAGATAGCTCTATAATAGTTAGGTTTCTAAACAGGTAAACTAGTCTATACTAGGTTTATATTTATAAATTATATAGGTTATTATACTAAGTATATTAATTTAAAGTTATATCTCTTAATAGTTAATAATATAAGTTAGGCTTATTAAGATAAAAAAGTATTATTAATAGCTAGTAAACTTAGCTTTATAAAAGTACTAATAAATATATTCTATATACTTAAATATAATTATATCCTAGAAAGATAGTTATTAGGTAATTCCTGGGATTACTAGTAATTTCTAAGGATTACTAGTATTTCTGGTTAGTTACTAGTAATTAGGCCTTAATAGTTATTTATAGAATCTCTTAATATATAGTAACTATTTATAATTAGAAGAAAATATAGAGTATATATAATATAATTACTAGGATTATAATATAATCTCTTTCCTTTTCTAGTCTTATTTTTAAGACCTTACTTACTTATTATACTATTAGTTCTTTCCTAATATATAAAACTTAACTTTATAATTCTTTTTATACTAACTATATTATCTCTAGAAACTTAGTATTATCTTATCTATATAAAACTTATTACTTTTACTAGTTATAAAATTATACTTTGTTTTTTATATATTAAAAATTATATTAAATATATAATAAAAGATAGGTAGAAAAATTATTCTAAGTATACCTATTAAGATTATACTTATAATAATAAGGATATAACTTTAACTAAGGGTTTATTTATATATTCTTTTTTATATATAGTACTTTACTAATCCCTAGGTAGTAGATTATTTGGTTTAAGAGAAAAATTATATTAAGGCTAATAAAGAGGCTACTAAGGAAAAGCTTATTTAATTATAATATTAATTAAATAAGTATTTATTTAAGTTAATATATCTTTATTACTAGAAGTATTTTATTTAATCTAAGGGTCTAAAGGCTCTTAAGTAGGATATTAAATTAATAAGTAAATATAAGAAAGTAAAGAACCTAGTTATACTTTCTAATTTCCTTACTATAGTGAAATTAATTAAGGCTAGTATAGTAAATCTTATTAATTAGTTTACTATTTTAGATCTATCTTTAGTCTTTAATAGAAGTTCTTTAGAAGTTATTAGGTATTAGTAAGATATTTTAGTAGTTTCTATATATTCTTATTTTCTAGGTAGTTTTTCTATTTTACTAAGTATTCCTTTTTACTATTTTTTACTTATATTTTTCTAATTACTTTTACTTTATAGAGTTCTAGTTTATTAATTTCTTTTAATTTATTACTAATTTTAATATAAATTATATTAGCTACTAATTTAAGTAATATAATATAGAAAATCTTATAGAGTCTAATCTTTATTAGTAGATCTAGTTTATAGTTATTCTTAGAGATCTTCTTAATAATCTTATAAGGTTTAATATATTTAAAATCTAGCTTATAACTTGGTTATTTTATTATAATATTTTTAGTAAATAGGTATATTATATTTCTTTCCTTAAAGGTTAGTCCTTTTAACCTTTTAGAATTATAGTATTACTATATTTATTTATTAATAAATTCTAATTCTATTTAGAGTTTATTATATATATTCTTTAGGTCCTTACTTTTAATTATAGCTATAGGGTTAATAATTTTAGTTTCTTATATATTATAGTATACCTTTAATATATAGCTAAAGTTAGTATCTAATAGTATAAGTTTTATACTTTTATTATAAGTAGTATTATATGCTAGCTAGGTATATGGTAGTTTCTTGACCTAATTGTTTTACTTATAATTAATATAATATTATAGGTACTATTTTATTATTTAGTTTATTTATTCTGTCTATTTGTCTACCTAAGGTCTAAATGCTATTATAAGTCTATGATTAATTTCTATGTAGGCTATTAATATTTATTAGAATTTGCTGGTAAATATTATGTCTCTATCTGTAAGAATTTCTTTAGGTAGTCCTTGTTCTTGTACGATCCTGTCATAGAAGATATAAGCTATCTTTTTAATATCTATATCCTTTTTATAAGGTATATAAATTAAGAACTTTATAAGTCTTTTAATAATAATTATAATATTATTATAGAAGATTCTAGTTAAAGGTTCTTTTAATAATAGTAGTTTAGTAATAAAGTCTATTATAATTAAGCTCTATGGTGTTTTTATGACTTTAAGAGGTTATAGTTCTTTGTAGGGTTTATATTATTATATCTTTATCCTAATATAGATATTATATTATTTTATTACCTTTTTTACTAACTTTCTTATTACCTTATATCTATACTATAAGAGTCTTTTTAGTATTTTTATGACTTTTTGGTATCTATATACTAGATAGCTATGGAATTCTTATATAAATCTTTCTGGATTTCCTGGGATTTCCTTGGTTACTATTTATATCTATTTTAGTACTTGTATTTATTAGGTAAATTTATATTTTTCTCTATTATTCTTTTCTAGTATCTGTTCTTTTACTTAGGTAATACTGGTATTATAATCTAGTTATTAGCTGATTATATTTACTCTTTTATTCTTAGATTTGTTATAGTAAATAATTATAAAATTAAACTTATATAAGTATTCTATATAGTATAACTATTATTAATTAAGTTTATAAGTTATAGTAAAGTATAAAATATTCTAGTAGTTAGTATAGATCTTAATCTAATATTTACTTTCTATTAAGTAGTATCTAAACTCCTTAAAATAATTAATAATTACTAGAAATTCCTTATTATAGATTAGATAATTAAGTTCTGCTTTATATAGCTTATATAAATAGAAGGCAATAGGATATAGCTTTTTTATATTATCTTATTAACTAATTTATCCTTTTAAGGTATAGTCTAATAAATCTATTTTTAATTTAATTTTCTTATTTAGATTAAAGATTATTAAGACTAGTTTGCTAATAATAGCTTCTTTTAGCTATTTAAATATTTCTTATATCTTATTACTCTATTTAAAAGACTTATCTTTTTTAGTAAGTTCTATAAAAGGATTTATAATCTTACTAAAATCCTTAATAAAGTATTAGTAGTAGTTAATAAAGCCTAGAAAGGCTTATATTTTTTTAATATTTATAGGTGTTTTTTATTCTAATATTATAGAGATTTTCTTTTTTTCTATTTTAATTTTTCCTAATATAATAGTATATCCTAAAAAGTTTACTTTAGTAATATAAAAGTAATTCTTTTCTGGTTTAACTAATAGTTTGGTATTTTATAATATTTTTAAAACCTTATAGATATATTTCTTATGTTTTTCTTTATTATCTAAGAAGATTAAAATATTATCTAGGTAGTAAACTATAAAGATATTAAGGTACTATTATAGTATACTGTTAATTATCTGTTAAAATATTATAAGTATATTAGTAAGACTAAATAGTATTATTATATATTTAAAAAGTCTAAATCTAGTTCTAAATACTATTTTCTATTTATTTTCTTTCTTAATATAAATTAAATTATATATACTTTTAAGGTCTAGAGTAATAAAGATCTTTTTATCTTATAATTAATCCTTAAGTTTTATAATAAGTAAAAGTAAGGTTTAATTTTTAATAATATATATATTAACTAGTTAGTAGTTAATAACTAGTTAAGGTTTTTTATTTTTTTTTAATATAAAGAATATTATTACTACTAAGGATAAGCTTAACTTTTTAATATATTTTTTCTTAAGTATCTTATTAATATATTCTTTTTATATTTTTAATTTTCTTTTATTAAGTAAATATAACTTCTAAAATAATAGTCTTTTATTAGTAAGATTGATTTTATAGTCCTATTAGTTATATTTAGGGACTTCTGTTTTTAGTTCTTCTGTAAATAGTTTATTATATATCTAGTATTCTTTAGGTATATTTACTAATCTATTCTGGCTTATAGTTTCTGACTCTTTTTATTAGTCTTATTATTAGAAAATGCCTAGAATTTTTATTTTTTACTTCTAGCTTATTTTATATTTTTTTTATATTTCTTTTAAAAGTAATAAGTTTTATACTTTATATATTTTACTACTATTTTTCTTAGTTAGGATTTAAGATCTCTTATTATTTATTATAATTATTTTATTATTTCCTTTAGGGTTACTGGAGAATATAACCTGGCCTATTTTTTAATTAATAATTAGGTTTTATTATTTAAGTTATACTATACCTAGGATAATATTTATCTTCTGTCCTAAGGGTATAATATTAAAATTTACTTTTTATTTCTTTTTAATAACCCTGATCTTAAGGTAATTAGTCTTTTAATCTATTATATTATTATTATAGTTAAAGAGCTATCCTTTTATATTAACTAGTAAGTAGGGTAATAATTTCTTTTTTTATAGTATTTCTAGCCTTATAATTATTTTTAGGTTAATAAAATTATTTTTTATTTTATAGTTAATTTAAGTATTTAGCTATCTTCTCTTGATTTAAACTCTTAGTATTAAGCTATTTGTTATACTTACTTTTTATATAGCTCCTAGAGCTTTTATATTACCTTATCTTTTTGGCTTTTTCTTGCTTATCTGTGGCTTTATTATAGATAGTATATGACTTTTCCTGATATATCTTAGTATATTTATTTATAGTTACTATTATCATAGTAGTAAAACTGCCTGTATTTAATAGGGTCAGGTTAAAAATTATATATCTTTAAAGCCCCTTACACTATAACCCTCTAAACTTTTAAACCTATCCTAAAAATCTTACTATAGCCCTTTATATTTTTATAACCTTACTATAGAACTTACTATTTTTATACCCCTAACCTACCTAAACCTAGGTTTAGGTATCTATATACTATCTTTTCTTTAAACTTTTACCTATTTACTCTTTAAACCTAGGTTTACCTATCTATATATCCCTTTACTCTCCTAAACCTTTAAAACCTCTTCTTTTCTTTACCCTTTTATTAGTTATCTTTCCTTTCTAATCCCTATCTTTTCTCTTATTTATTATAATAATTACTATTATTCTCCTCCTCTTTCTCCTTCTTCTCCTCTTAACTTTTCTTTTTTATCCTTTTACTAGCCTATATCTATCTAGTATAAAATAATAGTAATAAATAATTATAATATAAATACTCCTTTATATTAATATCCTTACTAATTATTATTACTATTATAATTAAAATTAAATATCTTTTTTTTAATTCTAACCTAAACCCCTAGCCCTCTAAATAGCCTAAAACTACCCCTACTTATCCTTCCTATCTAACCTATCTATTTACTAACCCTAATAAACCTTTTATTATTAGCTATATTAGCTATAATATTATAGCTTAACTTTAATAATTATTACTATTTAAATCCTCTAAGCCCTCTAACTTATAAAAGTCTCTATAACCCTTTTTTATTAAAATTAACTTCCTAAGAAAATAGACAAAGCCTTACTACCTTACTATTACTAAGCTACCTATTTATTTTCTTAATTTATCCTAGTCCTATAGTAATAATAGACCTCTTAACTATAATTATATTACCTATCTCTATTACTCTTTTTAGAATAGTAGTCTTATATATTAAGCCTAGGAGTACTATATTTAAGTCTCTTATAGTATTACTATTATTTATAATATAATTAATATTATCCTAAATATTAATTTAAGTACTACCTAAGATTAATATTAATATATCCTGTTCTTTAAAAACTAGGCTAACCTTAATAGTAATAAAAAGCCTAAGCTTATAGCTAGCTAGTATTATATAAAAGCCTTAAAAGACTATATAAAGTAAATAGCTTTAGATCTAAGTAATTTATAGTAGATCTATAAATTCTATAATAAAGGTATACCTTTCTTTATTAACTATAAACCCTAACTATTATATTATTATATTAATATCCTTCTTTATATAAATATACTTATATAAGTATAAATAATAATAATAGCCTATACTTATCCTTTTCTTTTACTTTTATAAATACTTTACCTATTAAACTAGATATTAAGCTTTATATTAACTATTATAACCTTACCTTACTAAATACCTATAGTTAAATCTAGTTATAGCTTATCTTAGCCTCTAATCAGGATCCTACCCTATTTTTCACTAAGAGAAATAATAATAAAAAGGGTATAGAGAAAAGCATATTAGATATCCTATATCTAACTAATAAAGCCTACTTTTCTATTAGCTACCTTATTATACTATAGAGAAGCAAATAGTAAAGACCTTAGATTACCTATTAATATTAAACC